>OY755195.1:9425334-9467047 GCA_963576735.1 Bedellia somnulentella
GAAACGCAAACACTACTTGAACGTGTAAAAAAGAAACAAAGGATAGAGAAATTTCGCGCTGGATGCCAACTGACACTGTAGCTCAGTTGGCAGAGCGACGGGGGCGTATACCCGAAGGTCGCGGGTTCGAACCCCGCCAGTGTCGAAATTTTTCTTTCCTTAATAACATCTTTTATTTATGAGTAATAATCCCCACATGAGGAATTCATGTCAAAAAACAGTAAATTAAACTAGTCGTTTTGCACGATAACCGAGTGTTCTACCCACTGGGCTATCACGGTTGCTAAAGAGTAATCAATCGTGTCATTTTTATCACGTAATGTTTAGAGTAATCACGTCACGTTTTACTTGGACAGTGCAGTCTCGTTATAGGCAGGCCTATCGCCAAATTTGTCCAAATACGCTGTCACATGGCTAAGTAAAATTTATTCATGTTGGTTTCCTTCTCGTTTAAAAGTGGCTGAGGAATTTATAATTCTAGAGCACTGGCTACCCCGTTTTGGGATTTATAGCCGTAAGTATAACATAACATAAACGTTCACGCCGTTTATCCCCGAAGGGGTTGGCAGAGGTACCAATACTCTTGAACTCACATGGCAAGCGCCATCTAGTTTCCAGAGAAGGTACCCACGTTTTGCTTAGACAGTGTACTCACGTGATAGGGGGCAGGCCTATCGCCGTTTTGTACGAATACACTGTCACATGACTAAGTACAACTCAGCCATGTGGGTTTCCTCACGATGTTTTCCCTCACCGTTAGCAACCATGATAAATTATCTAAGTAAGTATCTATATGTATATTTAAAAATTATACGGTCGAATTGAGAACACTTCTTTTTTTGAAGTCGGTTAAAAAGAATGCACTGTTGTAAGTCTGATCATGTATTAGAACTAATTATATCTTATACACTATCGAAATGTGTTACACAGAAGAATAAAAGACAATGTTAGAAAATTTCGATTCTCGATAAATTTGCCAGGATATTGCATAGAGGTCTCTGCTAGTGTTGATGAGGATTCCTCTTCCTCTTCCTCAAAAAGAGGAATTTCCTCATAATTTTGAGGTTCCTCTTCCTCAAAATTGATTTAAACAAATCCTTTTCCTCAGATTTTAAGAGAAATTTAAGAGGAACGACAGTTATAAGTATTGTTGAAACGAAATGTGTGTGATAGAGAGCCAGACAGAGAGAGAGAGAGAGAAAGAGAGAGAAGCCTCACCGTATTCAATAGTTAAAGGAAGTTAGAGATGAAAACATATAAACAATAATCATTACGTAATTTGCGTAATGTTACTTATTCTTTTATCAGCATCCTCTTCCTCTTAGCCTACCAGATTCCTCATCCTTTTCCCAATAATAAATTTTGTAAAATTTC
This sequence comes from Bedellia somnulentella, assembly GCA_963576735.1. Lineage (NCBI taxonomy): Eukaryota > Metazoa > Arthropoda > Insecta > Lepidoptera > Bedelliidae > Bedellia > Bedellia somnulentella. Next base: position 9,426,709 of record OY755195.1, read on the forward strand.
TCTTCCTCATAACAAGTTTCTCAACAACCCTAGTCTCTGCCTAACCCAATGGGAACTAACTGCATGAGTATATATATGTATGTATGTTTCATGAACATGTTAATCTCAGGAAATATTAGTCCGCAGGTCTACTATTCAAATCAACCATCAACCAAATTTGGATTTAAAAAAACTATGCATTTACTAATACATACATACATATACTCACGGCTATATTTCCCTAGAAGGGGTAACCAGAGCTAAGGAATTATATATTCCTCAGCCACTTTTGGAAGTTGAGTGGGGAAAAGATGGTAAAAATAAAGGTTTTTGGTGATGGGTCTCCAACCGCATCGCCCAAAAATCCAATTAAAAGCCCCAATACCCTTAGTCGCCTCTTACGACACCCGTGGGTAGAAAAGGGTAGAGAAATTCTAAGCCGGCACTACACGGCAATTTTTTATTTATTTTATATAATTAATTTATATTGAAAGCAATATGTATATGTATGTTATATATATACCTCAATAATATCATCAATATATATTTGTAGATGATGCGAATTGGTCTCCAAAACTGATGTTAACAATTCAAATGCCTGACCGGTGGCCAGTGACCACGTGTCATCATTACTATAACGCCTCATTGTGGAGAGGAGGTGGACAGGTTCTAACAGCAAATTAGAGAGAATCCAATCTGTAATAGAAAAGTATTCATAATCATAATCATAAACGTTCACGCCGAATATCCCCGAAGGGGTTGGCAGAGGTACTAATACTTCTGAACATCACGTGACTTTGTCACCTGGTGTTCAGAGTACCCACGTTTTGCATGGACAGTGTACTCACGTGATAGGGGGCAAGCCTATCGCCGTTTTGTACGAATACACTGTCACATGACTAAGTACAACTCAGCCATGTGGGTTTCCTCACGATGTTTTCCCTCACCGTTAACAACTATGATAAATTAACCACACATATGACTTTAGGAAAGACAAATTGGTGTAGGCCCGACCCAGGATTTGAACACTAGTCGTTTGCACGATAACCGAGTGTTCTACCCACTGGGCTATCACGGTAGAAAAGTATTGTCGGTTATTATTATGGTTAGATATTATTATTCTATGAGGTGTTGTTATTTGAAATATTTTAATGAAATTAGCTGTGTAATGTCGGGTTTCAATATCAGTATCAGTATCTTATTTCTGAGACGACGTGATAGCTCAATGGGTAGAACGCCGGTTATCGTGCAAACGACTAGTGTTCAAATCTCGGGTCGGGCCTACACCAATTTGTCTGTCTACAGACATATGTGTGGTTAATTTATCGCGGTTATTAACGGTGAGGGAAAACATCGTGAGGGAACCCATATGGCTGAGTTGTACTTAGTCATGTGACAGTCTAACGCCCGATTTCTGAATTGAGTATTCCAGCTGAGAACAACTCAAGTATAGTTCTGTCGCATTGAAATCTTAACAACTGAATGAGACAAAACGATACTTAAGTCGTTCTTAGCTTGAATACTCAATTCAGAAATCGGGCGTATTTGTACAAAACGGCGATAGGCCTGCCCCTTATCACGTGGGTACACTGTCCATGCAAAACGTGGGTACTCTGAACACCAGGTGACAAAGTCACGTGATGTTCAGAAGTATTAGTACCTCTGCCAACCTCTTCGGGGATATTTGGCGTGAACGTTTATGTTATGTTATCTCATTTCTTCCTGTGGGTGTTTGTAAGAGGTGGCTGAGGGTATTGGGGTTTTTAAAGTGGTTTTTGGGCGATTTGTTTTTTGGCCGCTGTGGTTGGAGACCCATCACCACGAATATATATTTTACAATATTTTCCTTACTCAACTTTCAAAAGTGGCTGAAGTCTTTTTTATTCCAAAGCTCTGGCTACCTCTTTTAGGGGTTTATAGCCGTGAGTTTATGTATGCACGTCAATTCGAAGTTACAACACAGAAAAATAAATATTTCTTGCTTCCTCTTAGTGTATAGTACTTTGTATCTGAATCAAATTTAAATGTAGTGTCGTGTAATGTCGGCTTAGGATAACACTACCCCATTTCTACCCGTGGGTGATCGTAAGAGACGACTTAGGGTATAGGGGCTTTTTAAGTGTTTTTTGGGCGATGTGGTTGGAGACCCGTCACCAAAAACATTTATTATTACCATCTTTCCCCACTCGACTTCCAAAAGTGGCTGAGGAATTTTTTATTCCAAAGCTCTGGCTACCCCGTTAAGGGATTTATAGCCGTGAGTATATGTATGTATGTCAAATTTAAAGTTGACTAGTATGAGAAAGAACGAGTTTGCCATGTAGGTTTTTGAATCCATTATTTATATTTATCTTTACATGCACAAGCTGTGTGTAGAATTAGAATAGCATTGATAGTCATTGTTGGGCAATGTGGTTGCAAAGCCATCAACTTTTATTTCACAATCTTTTCTGCGCCAGTGTGGATAAAGGATTTGTAATTCGAAACCTCATGTGGTATTTTACTAACCAATCAAGAAAAGAAAAAATCTGCTTAAAAGTTCTGCTGTAAGGCAAGCACGAGCCGTGTTTAAACTAGTTATCGCGTGGGATAAAGCAGCCATCTCTTACGCACTTACTTAGTACTGCCATCTCATTCTAACCGTTATCGTTCGGTATCGACAAAATAGCGCTCGTGCTTGCCCTACTGGTGCAGAAATTTTTCTTTCCTAGATTGATTAGTAAAGCTATGATTTTCTCTTCTTGGCATTAATGGTCGTGAGTATAGGTAGGTAAATATGGAATACATATATTAATACATACCAATTTCAAATGGAGCAAGATCTTCTTTGAGTAATAAACCAGCTGATGTCAGCACTTTGATTAAATCTCGAGGAGTTGGGGTATTTGGATACCCCTCTACCAGTGATGACCAGTTATCCATTTTAGTGTGCCTTCTTTTGTTATTGTGTCAGTTCCTAGATCAAGGATATTTCTGTTATTGATAACATATATATAATGTACCATTTGAAGAAGTAATGATACATTTATCACTTGGGAATAAATGATAAGTGTTATATTATTACATACATACTCACGGCTATAAATCCCTAGAAGATGTAGCCAGAGCTAAGGAATTAAAAATTCCTCAGCCACTTTTGGAAAGTTGAGTGGGGAAAAGATGGTAAAGTAAAGGTTGTTGGTGATGGGTTTCTAACCGCATCGCCCAAAAATACCTTAAAAGCCCCAATACCGTTAGTCGTCTCTTACGTACACCCACCGGAAGACATGGGGTAGTGCTACACAGCAAGTTATATTATTATTAATACTTTTAACGGGATGTCCAAAAAAATATTGATTAATTTAGACGAAGTTATTGATAGTCTCTGCCTTCCCCGATCGGAATTAATGGATCAAGTATATATAAGCACGTTCTTTTCAGGAAATAGAGCAGTGAAGTCTCTATCATGTTGTATGAATTAAATAGGAATGATTATTAAACCTAAGTCTCTATCGACCGATTTCTGAATTGAGTATTCCAGCTGAGAACAACTAAAGTATCGTTCTGTCGCATTGAAATCCTAACAACTGAATCAGACAAAACAATACTTAAGCCGTTGTCAGCTTAAATACTCAATTCAGAAATCGGACGTATCTCAGCCATTTCATTTTTTTCATAATTTAAACCCTCACTTATAACAACATTGCTAAATTAATATAAATGACTTAGAAGAAGACACATTTTTGTCGACAATCAGAATTTAAATTGATATCAGTTGCATGAGAAGAGGTGTTGTTCCCACTGAGCTAACGAGGTTACTACCGTTACAAGAGATAAAATTAATATCTATAATAATTTTGTTTTTTTTGTAAGATCTCATCTTTACATAAGAGGTACAATGAAATGAAAACTGTACTAAATTTTTATGATCTATGATATTGCTTGGGATTGCACTGTAATAAAATGTAAGTTTCAAATTTCTAGGCAATGAACAATAATAATGAACTGCCCAGTCTCCTTACATGTCTATAAAATACATACATACATACATATATCCACGGCTGTAAATCCCTTGAAGGGGTAGCCAGAGCTAGGGACTTATAAATTCTTCAGCCACTTTTGGAAGTTGCGTGGGGAAAAAATGGTGAAATAAAGGTTTTTGGTGATGGGTCTCCAACCGCATCGCCCAAAAATTCCTTAAATGCTTCAATACATTAGTCGCCTTTTACGTACACCCACCGGAAGAAATGGGGTAGTGCTATTCTAATCCGACACTACGCAGCACTTTATAAAATATAAGATATATAATTGATTAAGATTTGGAACCAGGGTGGACCACTAGTTAAACAGAAACATTTGTTGAAAAACCTAGTAATTCTGACAATATACTTTGTCCTTAATATTCCATCTGAGTGTGAAAAATTCCTATTCCAGTTATCAAGTTTTCCAATGAGGAAAACCTTGTCTTTAACATGGCACCTAGAAACTCTGTTAAAAAATTATGTTTCAGTAATATTAAATAATAATATTCTGTCATAAATTCTGTATTTTAACATCTTTTCCCTTGGTCAAAAGTGGCTTAAGTTTTTTTTGTTTCTGTGCTCTGGCTTCATCTTTAAGCTTAATGCCCTGAATGGGAATTGTTTGTATTCCGATATTTAATAATTTTTTACTGATACTAGATGTTTAAATGATAACAAGTCTCACATTACCTGATTGTGAAGCACAGAGTTTAAAAGAATGTTCTTATTTGAACACTGAATTTTCAGTACATGTATGGACATGTACAGCAGATTCAAACAAACGGACTGTGTTTGTTGACAAATATCATTTGACAGATAATCATATGTTTCCTATCAATCTCAAAGTACAGCGTTCCTTAACAATTAATTATTATAATGCACTCATTCGCAATGAGAGGTTTTCTTTTTGAGAAATAAAAAAACAACATAGTTTCCTAGAGCTCTGTAGATGGCGTTGATGTAACTACGTTACTTACTTAAATTTTTTCTTCGTGGCCTCAATCGTGTTGCCACAATAATTTCGCCAATGTCAACTTTAAAAACATGTGTCCACATCACCATAGAGTAACTTTTTGGCGAGTAAAAACAACAAAAAGAATGTTAAATATAAATACCGTCTTTGTTTATTTACTTTTAAGCTATTTTGGCTTAATCTGATATTTATTTAGACTTTCAAATCAGAACGTTTTTATGTACGTTCCGTTTAACGATATCATTACATCCAAGTGTGAAAAACGGTGTGACGTTCCGTTCCTACCAGTAACATAGCAGGTCTGGCGCCATCTATCCTGAGAACAGGGAAGAAGAAAAAAAGAAAAAAAGGAAAACCTCTCATTATAAAACGGGAATCAATTTAGGATAATAACTTGATAATGTATCGTTTGTACCATATTTTTTATTCCGTAACCAAAATAAGTATATTAGTTAATTGAACTGTATCTGCAACGAAACGTTAAAGTTTTACGCCATCTTGGATTACACTACTAAATAAAGTAGGTATGTTTTTGGTTTTGTCACATTTGTAGTCTTTGTCTTCTGATTATAGCCATATGAAAAAACAACCTCAAATCGTTATGTCAATGTCATTGTCATAATTTATTGGAGTTTTGCATTCGTATCTATATTGTAATCTGTGACCTGTGTTGCATTCTCTCTCATTCTTTAGGATTTTGTGCTAAATTGGAATTAAATTATCAATAATTTCGATTTTCGTGTGAAGTTGATTACTAAAACAATCAAGCTGGCATCACGTAGGTTGCTTTTTATTGCATTCCATTATAATTCACCACCTTTGGTTTCTCGAAGACCATACATTGGGTAAGATTCTGGACAATAAAAATGTTGAAACTAGTTATAGAATAACTAGTAGAATATTCAGATTATAGATTATGTTTTTTATACACGTATTGATTTATTAGCATTTCATTGCGTCAGCTTTTTATTTTTACTTAGTTATTTTGATGAGGTTAAGTAAGTTTTAAATCTCACAGATATAAAACTTCACAGTGCTTATACAAGAGGTAGCCAGAGACTAAACCATGGCAAAAGATTGGGTTAATAATATAAACAGGAAATAGTACTAAAACTTATTTTTCATGATCAATGTTAAATAATTAATGTGCAAAATAACATTGAGCCCCTTATAATGACAAAATAGAAAAAATCTTTAAAAGGCTCCCTTTCTAAAAGATGTAATTGTGCTATTGTAATATAACATTTGATTTACTTATTAAATGTAATTAAAGGTACAGTAAAAAATAGCACTATTTTAAGTCAGATTAAAATAGTAATCCCTAATAGAACCCTAAGACGGCGGTGGGGAAATTTGATATTGTTACCAGTGGCACGTACCAATCTTCTAAAAGAAACCCCGCTGACTCGGGCGTTTGTGGCACTCGGTGAGATCGCGGAACAAATTGATATTTTCGCATGTTCTTTGACTGACTTCACCAAATGCTCATTGCATTATTTATGTTACAATGTAAACTAGTTGCTTTAATTAATTGTATTGTTAACTTTTAAATTATTAAATGTGTAATCTAGCTGTTGTATTGTTAACTTGTAAATTATTTAATGTGTAACTTAGTTGCATTAGGTGACACTACCTGTAAAAACTATATTTCATGACAAATAAATAAATAAATAAACATAATAAAGATTTCTTAGCTTTGGCTACCTCTTTAGGGAATAGAGCTTTGTGTACTGGTAATTAGCAATTAGAATTCAAGTTAAATTCCATGTAAGAATGGATAGAAAACTTTGTGGTTCTGTCGTAGATGTTATTAATGTATATTTTTTAATATGATTTATTTTGCTTAGATTTGGGAATATACTTTAGATCATTTTATTAGTTTTAACATCTATAATTTATTATAATTATAGTGTAATTAAGTTAGATAATCATATATAGGCTCCAGCTAATGATTCAATCTACCCAAGATCCATCAAACAGTTAATTCACTATCCCATAACTTACAAAAGATTTGTCTACTTGTAATTGCAGTAAACGGACATAGATTGAATGTGATGAATGTAGAAGAGGCTAGAGAGTTGGTAGAATTGTTATAAATAGTGATTAGTAGTCTCTCTGCCTACACTTATTGCACCTAATGGAGAGTATATGTTTGTATTCAAATAAATCTGCATATTAACTGCATTATTTGCTGTGTTGTGACGGCTTAGAATAGCACTACCCCATTTCTTCTGGTGGGTGTATGTAAGAGGCGCCTAACGGTATTGGGGCTTTTAAGGAATTTTGTTGAGACCCATCACCAACAAACAACCTTTATTTTACCATCCTTTCCCCACTCAACCTTCCAAAAGTGGCTGAGGAATTTCAAATTCCTTAGCTCTGGCTACCCCTTTTAGGGATTTATAGCCGTGAGTATATGTATGTATGTATGTATTAACTGTTTTATATTCATAAGAATTTTTTTCATGTAAAAAAGAACAATAAGCAGTTATATAAGGTTTTTAAAAAGCATATTGTTCATATGAAGAAACTTCATATACCAAAACCCAGTGACTACAAAGTAACTAATCCTCCTTCATATAATTAATATTAGATTTTTTGGGCCTATGGTTCATTGAGTAAAATAAAAGCTATGCTCGTAAATAAATCCTATTAGAGTGTTCAAGATTGTTGGCACCAAAACATTGTATGATCTTACAGTCACTGTAAATGACCACTCATTGCCAATCTATGTCTCACAGCCCATATATGTCCCCCACCAAAGGGCTCAAGCATAACATAACATAAACATAAACATTCACGCTGAATATCCCCGAAGGGGTTGGCAGAGGTACTAATACTTCTGAATTATATTCAAGCCTGCAATATCCTTCCAAACTGGTTGAAAACTTACAAATTATATTTTTGAGGTCAATCTATATATCTATTATAAATCTATGGCTTTGACAAAAGTAAACTAATGTCTAATTCACCTACATTTTCAGTACATCTCGGAAATACTCGACTAGCATGATGCCACCCGTCGCATCGCGCGCCCCGAGACGCCCGTCCATTAGTAATGATGCACCTTCGAGTGATATTGCTAAGAGATATGATAATATCATCAAGTCGCAGGAGGATAAAAAGGAGTATAGGTATGTTTGGATTTATAAGTGACTAGTATGGAAGATATTAATGAATGAATTTATTAGTTACTTTTACTAGTAAATAAAGACTATGCACTTTCCCTGGTGTGGTAGTACATCCGGATCAAATTTGTTTTAGCGATAACTTCTGAATAACACAGCATTGGTAGCTGGTTTTAATACTGACGATGGAAAAGTACTGGAGCTATTATGTGCACTGGAAATCTCGGCCCAATACGGGTTTATTCGGGAATAACAAAACAAAAATCAAAAGTGAGAAATATATTAATATTTCGGTTCCTATTAAGATTCGATCAATGGAAATTTGCTTGAATTTACGCTTTATTATAAGTAGTTCGTGCATGTTATCAAAATTTAATTATATCACATACATTTTTGTATACATATTTTTTTTTAATTTTCTGAACCCAGAAATAGGGAAACTTTGCGATTTTTTAAAAATCAACCAAAAGAGATAGGAATGCCAGAGTTTCACTGGGGTGTCTAAAACGATAAACACAATTAGATTTTGTAAAAAAAACGTGTTGACACAAAAACAGGTTCCTTAAGGCACTGTACTCTGAAACACTAGGTGACAAAGTCTTTAGAAGTATTAGTAACTCTACCAACTCCTTCGGGGAAATATGGCGTGAAAGATTATGTTGTTATGTTATGAAATTGGTGTGGACCCGACCCGGGTTTGCACTGCACAATAAGCAGTGTTCTACCCACTGAGCTATCACGGATGTCTCTCTCACTCACGGGTATCAATACTAAGAAGGGGTAGCCAGAGCTTTAGCCACTTTTGGAAGGATTGGTGATGGGCCAATGGATTCCCAGCGCCAACCATCAAGTGCCAGAGGCGTTTCTAATTCATACATACATATACTCACGGCTATAAATCCCTTAACGGGTTAACCAGAGCTTTGGAATGATAAATTCCTCAGCCACTTTTGGAAGTTGCTTGGGGAAAAGATGATAATAATAAACGTTTTTGGTGACGGGTCTCCAACCACATCGCCCAAAAATCACTTAAAAAACCCCTACACCCTTTGTCGCCTCTTACGATCACCCACGGGTAGAAATGGGGTAGTGTTATTCTAAGCCGACACTTCACGGCAATTCAGTTTTGTATTATTGTTAATTTCAGATGCTTAGAGTTGTCAAATAGATTGAAGGTTCTATTAGTAAGTGATCCAAAGACTGACAAGGCTGCGGCGGCATTGGATGTTAATGTTGGTGAGATAACACATAGTTTACTTATATTTAGCTCAACATACATAATAATTACAATTTTTGAAATCATGTTATAGTTATATATGTTTGCCGTGTAGTGCCGGCTTAGAATGTCGCTACCCCTTTCTACCCACGGGTGTCGTAAGAGGCGACTAAGGGTATTGGGGCTTTTTATTGGGTTTTTGGGCGATGCAGTTGGAGACCCATCACTAAAAACCTTTATTTTGACCATCTTTTCCCCACTCAACTTCCAAAATTGGCTGAGGAATTTATAATACCTTAGCTCTGGCTACCCCTTCTAGGGATTTATAGCCGTGAGTATATGTATGTATAATATCCAGCTTTTATGGAACTCAATTAACGTTTAGATGGGCACACATACTTACAGAAATTGAAGCGGAGTAAATCGATTATTTTCATTTGAAGTTGACGAATTTTATCAATGATTTGGTGGTCCTACATTAAAAGCGTGCAGCTTGGAATCCGGATTACATTTCGTTACGCTATTGCAGTTTGAATTACTTGATTGTCCAAACACATAAATACATGTACATGCAGAGCAATTAGAATTTTCTCAGCCACATTTGGAAGTTGAGTGGGGAAGAGATGGTAAAAATAAAGGTTGTAGGTGATGTGTCTCCAACCGCATCGCCCAAAAATCCCTTAAAAAGCCCCAATACCCTTAGTCGCCTCTTACGTACACCCACAGGAAGGAATGGGGTAGTGTTATTCTAAGCCTACACTACACAGCAAAATAATAGATACATTTTCGAGGTTTTGCAGATACGTTAAGCCGTCGGGCTCGTCGAGTATTACATAATAACCATATAATTTGAATGTTTTTTTCATGAAAACCTCATGTGGGGATTATTACTAATAAATAATGGAAATAAAAATTTTTCGACACGGGCGGAAATCGAACCCGCGACCTCGGGGATACGGGGGCGTATACCCGAGGACGCGGATTCGATTCCCACCCGTGTCGAAATTTTTCTTTCCTTTATTTATTCTTTATTTATTAATTACTAGCGACCCGCCCCGGCTTCGCACGGGTGCAATGCAAAATATACCTACTACAGAATGTCCCTATACACAACAAAGTGCTATAAGGCGAAGCGCGGCCATCGACGCGCTATTTATAGGCACGCGCCGCCCGGCGCAAACAACTACGACCCTGCATTTTAAATTTGTAATATCTTCGGTAATATTCACTTAAATTACATGCTGTAAAAAGCATATTGATCTATAATAAATGCACAATTTATTTAAGGTACTTAATTGGATAAGGATTAATGCTGTATTGTTTTAAATCACTTCGTAAATAACCATGTTTTAGTAAAGAATAAAAATGGTTATGCTGGGTTATCCCTAAGAGATAGACATATACCATCGCGGACTTTTTTGTTGATTTTTTTAAGGTGAACAATACTGTAGTAAATTATTTTGGTCTATCTCGTAGGGTTCAGCCAGCGTTTGCAATATAAGCGCAAAAAAACGCGCTTATTTACGACACCACATTAGAAACCTTTAAATTTATCAGTGTTTCTCTACTATATTATGCATTTATTATACATACAAACCTTCCTTAAGAATCACTCTATCTATTAAAAAAAACCGCATCAAAATCCGTTGCGTAGTTTTAAAGATCTAAGCATACATACGGACATACAGCGAAAGCGACTTTGTTTTATACTATGTATTGATAACCATATACAGAATAAGCTCATGCCCATTGAAGGAAACATATATGGGCAGTAATAATGTATGGCTTTTTTCTAGGATACCTCAGTGATCCTGAATCCTTGCCGGGTTTGGCACATTTTTGTGAGCACATGCTGTTTTTGGGCACGCAGAAGTATCCAGAGGTAATATTAATATGATGTAAACAATCGAACTGAGAACCTCCCCTTCCGAAGTCGGTTAATAAATATTTCATGTCGATTTTGAATTTCTTATATTATTTATAGATCTAGAGTCAATTGTTAACCTGTACCAATACTCTCACGGCTATACATCCTCATTTTCATGATAGAGGTAGCCAGATTTTCAAAATTAGAAAATCTCAGCCTCTTTTGGCAAAGTCTTTAACAACCAATAAAAAACCCTAATTCTCTAAGCCGCAGATGGAAATATTGTAGTACTATTAGATAAGAATAAAGTAGAATGGAAAACACTTTATTGCACATAAAAAAGAGAAACATTTACAAAATGAACAAAATAAAATAAATGTACAATTGGCGGTCTTATCACTTAACCTCCTAGGGCCCCTTGTACAAAATTTTGTACAAAATAAAGTTCCCTTGTCAGGCCCAGCATTCAAGCTCGACTCATAGTAATAAACACCCGTTGTATATTTTATTGTACATATTTTTGAAATTTGCTGCGTATAAATTTTTAATCTTCGCGGGTTCAAAATTTTGAACAAATTATAGGGTGGTTTCTTTCTTACCATCATATCCTTTTCATATAGTCTACCCATACAAAAATAATATCCCACCTAAAACTTTTAAAATTTCAAAGTTACAAGGCAAAATAAGTCTGGGCCTGACAGGCAATATTTATTTTGTGCATAATTTTGTACCGTGGGTCTCAACTCCTACGAAGCATTTCAAAATCTGGGCCTTAGGAGGTTAACGTCAACTGCCTCCTATTTAAGACAAATTTTACGCCAACCATGTATAAACGTGTGTATCCGTTTTATACTCCGCCTCAAATAAAAAACTAACTTTCTTTCATTTATTTATTTGTATCACACTACAGATATGAAACATTACGTGATAAGTAACATGCTTAAGGTCTTACATTCTAGTAACAATATCCTTGATTGTGTGTTGACAACATTTTAAAATTACATACTCACGGCTATAATTCCCTAGAAGGGGTAGCCAGAGCTAAGGAATTATAAATTCCTCAGCCACTTTTGGAAGTTGAGTGGGAAAAGATGCTAAAATAAAGGTTTTTGGTTATGGGTCTCCAACAAAAGCCCAAAAATCCAATAAAAAGCCCCAATACCCTTAGTCGCCTCTTACGACACCGTAGGTAGAAAGGGGTAGCGTCATTCTAAGCCGGCACTACACGGCAAAAAAATTTATTTTAAAATAAAATTAAACATAAAATAAAATTACATCTTAGGAATTAGAGTAGTAGTATTAAGGGGTTAAATTTTAAAACTTTACTTTTGTATGTTCTGAATTACATTTCCTATTTGTGATCTAAAACCTTCATCCACATCCTGTGTATGTTCCCAGGAGAATGAGTACAGCAAGTTCCTGTCAGAGCATGGTGGTTCATCCAATGCATCCACTTCATCCGACCACACCACCTACTACTTTGATGTACTGCCTGAGCATTTGGGGAAGGCGCTTGATATGTAAGTATATGCTTATAAAGAATGGTAATGTGCATTTAAATTCATATACAAGCTTAATTTTTTTATTACCATTTATCTTACTATATCAAAAATATACATACATACATATACTCACGGCTATATTTCCCTAGAAGGGGTAGCCAGAGCTAAGGAATTAGAAACTCCTCAGCCACTTTTGGAAGTTGTGTGGGGAAAAGATGGTAAAATAAAGTTTGTTGGTGATGGGTCTCCAACCGCATCGCCCAAAAATCCTTAAAAGCCCCAATACCGTTAGTTGCCTCTTACGTTCACCCACCGGAAGAAATGGGGTAGTGCTATTCTAAGCCGACACTACACAGCATTTATAATAATAATTGGATAATACTTTTCGTCCCAGTTTCGCCCAATTCTTCATATCGCCATTATTCACGGAATCAGCGACCTCTCGTGAGCTAAGCGCAGTACATTCGGAACATGAGAAGAACACATCATCAGACATGTGGCGATTGGATCAGTTAAATAAGAGCGCTGCACATCCTAAACATGCTTATCATAAGTTTGGAACAGGTGAGTATAACATACATTCATATATTTACGGCTATAAGTCCCTAGAAGGGGTAGCCAGAGCTTCGGAATCAGAAATTTCTCAGCCACTTTTGAAAGTTGAGTTGGGAAAAGATTGAAAAATAAAGGTGGTTGTTAAAAAGCCCCAATAACCTTAGACCCCTTTACGGACACCGATGGAAAGAAATGGAGTAGTGCTATTTTAAGCCGGAACTACACAGCATAAAATATGTATGTACATTCGGAACATGAAAAGAATACCTCATCAGACATGTGGCGATTAGATCAGATAAATAAGAGCGCTGCATATCCTAAAAATGCTTATCATAAGTTTGGTACCGGTTAGTATAAAAATACTAAATTTTTAGCTATGTTCTTCATTAATTAATATGCACTTTGCCTGCTCTGCCGTTAGGCGTGTAAATATTTAACGTTATAATTGAATTTAAAAAGCAATTGAAAAATAATTATAACATACATTAGAGATAAAAAGTTGAAAAATAAAATAAAAAATAAAAATGACACTTCTTGATACATGTCAAATAAATGTCTACAATAAAATTAATTCCAAATAATGTCAAAAATAATAAGTAACAAACAAAACAAATAATAAAATTAAATCAATGTTCATATATACATACATATACTCACGGCTATAAATCCCTAGAAGGGGTAGCCAGAGCCAAGGAATTAGAAACTCCTCAGCCACTTTTGAAAATTTGAGTGGGAGAGAGATGGTAAAATAAAGGTTGTCGGTGATGGGTCTCCAACCGCATCGCCCAAAAATCCCTTAAAAGCCCCCAATACCGTTAATCGCCTCTTACGACACCCGTGGGTAGAAAGGGGTAGCGACATTCTAAGCCGGCACTACACATACATTAATGTTACAATCAATTAAATTCCTTTATCTTGAATTCGTTTGAATAGTGTTTTTAAAACTCCAATCGCGATATTCATTTTGACAGACTCGTACTGGACCAGTTTTATTAATTCAATTTAAAGTCCGATTCGAACTTGACCGGTTTATAAATCAATTACTAACATTTTATCCTCATTACAGGTAACAGAGCCACTCTAGAAACCATACCGAAAGAGCGCGGCATAGACGTTAGGAAGGAATTACTGAAATTTCACGGGACGTGGTACTCTTCTAACATTATGTCGTTAGCTGTGGTTGGGAAAGGTATGTATTTTATTTAGGAACAATACTATTGATATTAACATTTAAAAAAAGGGAATGTTTTTCTACATTAATACATACATATACTCACGGCTATAAATCCCTTGAAGGGGTAGCCAGAGCAAGGGAATCAGAAATTCTTCAGCCACTTTTGGAAGTTGCATGGGGAAAAGTTGGTGAAATAAAGGTTGTTAGTGATGGGTCGCCAACCTCATCACCCAAAAATCTCTTAAAAGCCCCAATACCGTTAGTCGCCTCTTACGTACACCCACCGGAAGAAATGGGGTAGTGCTATTCTTAGCCGACACTACACAGCATACATACATACATTTACTTACGGCTATACATTCCAAAATAAGTGGGGAACAAAATTAATAAAGGATTGTGGTGATGCGTTTTAGCCATATCGCTCAGGCAACATTTAAAAGCCCCAAGACCAATGAAAATAAAATGTTTATCTATCTAATTTATCTATGTATAATAACATTATTAATATTCTTTCTTCCAGAATCTCTAGACGAATTAGAAGCCTTAGTGGCCCCATTATTCTCAGCCATCAAGGACCTCTCAGTGGAAGCGCCGAGTTGGGAAGAACATCCCTTTCCTCCGGAACTGAGGCGACAGAGGGCATATATTGTACCGGTTAAGGATCTGAGGTCTTTGTCCATTGACTTTCCTGTTCCGGATGCCAGGAAGCATTATAAGAGTGGGGTGAGTTTCTTTTTGTCAAAATATTATTAAGATCTAATTAAAATGTTTTTGTTCATGAAAACCTCTTTAATTGATTATTACTAATCAATTAAGAAAGGAACATTTTTTTATAACAGCAGGAATCGAACCCGCGACCTACCGGTCAACGTACGGTCGCTCTGCCAATTAAGCTATGATGTCAAGTGACTACTGATGCGAAATTCTTCTTCCCCTTTCTTTGGGAGGTCGCAGGTTTGAGTGCTGCTGGTGTCGAAATTTTTTTCTTTCCTTAATTGATTAATTATGCATATTTGTTTTTTTTTAATGAATAAATACGTACATACATACATATACTCACGGTTATAAATTCCTAGAAGGGGTAGCCAGAGCTAAGGAACTAGAAGTTCCTCAGCCACTTTTGGAAAGTTGAGTGGGGAAAAGATGGCAAAATAAAGGTTGTTGGTGATGGGTCTCCAACCGCATCGCCCAAAAATCCCTTTAAAGCCCCAATACCGTTAGTCGCCTCTTACGAACACCCAACGGCAGAAATGGGGTAGTGTTATTCTAAGCCGACACTATAAATGCATAAATCCATATAATAAATCATGAAAATGATTATATTTCTTATTTAAACTCTGTTGTATGATATGTTCTGCATAACTAAGAACATCAACTTTTTCACATATACCCCTTTTAGGTTAAAGTTCAAAATAAGAAAGCCTGTAATAACAAAAGTATTAAAAGATCAAATTTAATGACCAGTGAAAAAAGAGTTTTTTTTTATGATTACAATTATAATGTGTATTTAAAATATACACACATATACTCACGGCTATAAATCTCTAGAAGGGGTAGCCAGAGCTAAGGAATTCGAAATTCCTCAGCCACTTTTAGAAAGTTGTGAGGGGAAAGGATGATAAAATAAAGAATGTTGGTGATGGGTCTCCAACCGCATCGCCCAAAAATCCCTTAAAAGCCCCAATACCGTTAGTCGCCTCTTACGTACACCCACCGGAAGAAATGGGGTAGTTCTATTCTAAGCCGACACTACACAGTATACTTTAAAATATGTGGTATTTTATAGACACGCAAATGTAAGTTACTATTCCATTCAATGCTGGAATATTTTTCCTTATAATAGGCTATTTGTTTATAAAAAGCCCAAAAAATATTTTTCTGTCTTTATTTTAGCTAATTTATTAAAAAATCGAAAAAGAAAATGCAATATTCAAATGTGCCGCGAAAACGCGACTTTAAGTAATATGGCGGCTTTAGCACAAATGACGTCAATTCCGCATTAAACACCAATGAGCGAAGAGATACACAGTCTGCTTATGCGCGATCTACGTCATTATAGAAATAGCCAATCACGATCGTTTTTAGTTACGTGACAGTTGCATCAAAAATACTTATTTTAGAAGACGGATTTTAGTGAAATAATGCAATATTTTTATCTGGCATTATTACATATTGCTCCACAAAAGAAATGTTGAGACTAATGAAATAAAAGAAATGTATATTTTTATTACAGTCAAATAGCCTATTGTTTGTTAAAAGTTATATCTTAAAAAAAACTGACTCAAAAATCGGAAACCTTCAAGGATATGATAGATTTAGAAAATAAATATATGATGTGTTGGTATTTTTCTAGCCAGGCCACTATTTGTCCCATCTTTTGGGGCACGAGGGCCCCGGCAGCCTGCTGTCGGCTTTGAAGGCGAAAGGATGGTGCAATAGGTATGATAGATCTTATAATTATTTTACTAACTACATACATACATACATAACATAAACATAAACGTTCACGCCGTTTATCCCCAAAGGGGTTGGCAGAGGTACCAATACTCCTGAACTCACATGGCAAGCGCCATCTAGTTTCCAGAGAAGGTACCCACGTTTTGCTTAGACAGTGTACTCACGTGATAGGGGGCAGACCTATCGCCGTTTTGTACGAGTACACTGTCACATGACTAAGTACAACTCAGCCATGTGGGTTTCCTCACGATGTTTTCCCTCACCGTTAGCAACCATGATAAATTAACCACACATATGACTTTAGAAAAGACAAATTGGTGTAGGCCCGTCCCAGGATTGGAACTCACGCCCTTCTGTTTTTCGGGCGGGTGTTCTTGCCCACTGGACTATCATGTCGCTTTTTACATACATACACTCACGGCTAATGATCTCAAAATGGGGAAGTTAGAGCTTGAGAATTAGAAAGCATTATTTCATTCATTTCGAGAGCATTTTTTATATAATTTAATCTAGGTTAGGTATTTCATATATGATAATATTTTTTTTAACCTGTATATATAGTTAGATGTGTAAATATATTTTATTCATTTAAATTAAAAAAAAATGGTAAAAAATCCACTTCACATTTCCTATTTGCATATTAAAATAAGTTTAAATGTCTGACTTTGATGTTTCCAGACAGTTAATATGGCAAAAGCATATAAAATGTATATCCAAAAAGCTTTGAGTCTCGATGAATAAAATAGATAAATGAATGTCATTGAATTATTAAATTTCATTTATAATATTAGAAATGCTTCAGTACTTTTTGAAGTGGAGTCGGTAAAATATTTTAAAATAAAGGCTGTTGGTGATGGCTCTCCAACCGCATCGCCAAAAAATCATTTAATAAGCTCCAATACCCTATTTTGTACTACTGACGCCTACCTTTCTGGGCACATTCTCGGTATAAAGTTACGCAAAGATTAAATACCGCCGATTTACCGATTAATTGTTTTTGGTGATGGGTCTCCACTCCAACCGCATCGGCCAAAAATCTAATAAAAAGCCCCAATACCCTTAGTCGCCTCTTACGACATCCGTGGGCAGAAAGAGGTAGTGATATTCTAGGCCAGCACTACACGGTCTGTATCCTCCGTTAATATATAAATAAGCAATTATTCATCAAAATACCAAAATCTACATCAATGACAGTAAAGCCATATACTATAGATGACCCCCCCCCTCTTTTATATGTTCAGTTTTTTTCCTTATATTCACGATATCTAATATACATGTCTAAATAGTCTAGTAGGCGGCACCCGCATCGGAGGTCGCGGGTTCGGTTTCTTTGGAGTGCAAGTGGATCTCACTGAGGAGGGACTTCATCATGTGGACGATATTATTGAGCTGGTGTTTCAGGTAATGATAATTCACTATTTATTTATTTATTTAATCACTCACAGTTATTTACTTAGGTAATTATAACTTCTTCTAGTATATGGGTTAAAAAAGGGGTAAGCTTGTTCAAAAGTTTTAAACGTTTTTTTAGTGTAAATGGTAAAGACTGAATTGTGAAGGACGGTTTTTGTTGGGTCTCGGCCATAGCGGCAAACAATCACTAAAAATAAGCTAAAATCCTTATGTACTAATACTGTGGCGTGATAGTGTCGTACTTGTGGTTTTGTATTTTGTTTTTTTTTGTGTTGTTTTTATTGTTTTTGTAAAATAATTGTTTTTCTTGTGCCTACAATGGTGAATAAACGTATTTTCTTTCTTTCTTTCTTCTAAATTGTGTAGTCTGATCTAAGCCGAAACTACACCGTACTACATGATGACATTTATCGTTATAAGTGCTTATATGTCAACCTTTGCACTAAGATTTGAAACCCAAATATTAGGGAT
The DNA here is from genome assembly GCA_963576735.1 of Bedellia somnulentella. Lineage (NCBI taxonomy): Eukaryota > Metazoa > Arthropoda > Insecta > Lepidoptera > Bedelliidae > Bedellia > Bedellia somnulentella. The sequence continues at coordinate 9,445,445 of OY755195.1, forward strand.
AATTTAAAGTGTTTGAGCCTCGTACCCATAATCTCAAAATGTTGATATAAGATGTTTCTCTCAGTTCATTGGTTGAATACGAAAACTGGAGCTAATAACAAAACAATCAGGTTTCAAGCGTCTTCTAGATTTACTTTGGATGATGATTTCATTTTATATTTTTCATATTTCCAGTACATATCAATGCTAAAGTCCCTGGGCCCCCAGCGCTGGGTGTGGGAGGAGCAGCGAGACCTCATGGCGATGGAGTTCAGGTTCAAAGACTCGCAAGAACCTCGAAGCATTGCTACCTCGCACGTACATTTGTTACAGGTAGGTTGTTTGGCTAGGGGGACCAAATTTGGTCAACTTTTGTTCGAAGGACCAAGTTAGTTTTATTGAATGGACCAAAGTTTAGTCAAAGAACCGAGAAAGTTGCAATTTGGAACTTATGACGTTAACAATAGCCAAATTGGAGACTTCATTTTGATTCAAAATCCCATGTGAAAACAATATTTTGCTAGAATAGGACTAAATAGGTACCTAACATGTGACAATAATAGCTTTGTGGTGTGGGAGGAGCAGCGAGACCTCATGGCGATGGAGTTTAGGTTCAAAGACTCGCAGGAGCATTGAAGCATTGCTACCTCGCATGTACATTTGTTACAGGTAGGTTGTTTGGCTCGGGGGACCAAATTTTGATGAACTTTGGTTCAAAAAACCATTTAAGTAAAGTTCTGGAGAGGTTAACATTATTTACAGCCAAAATTGAGGAAAAAAATATATCGCACTTTTATTCAAAGTATTAGGAGAGGTTAGCATTGTTTGAAGTTGAATTAAGGACTTAATTTTCATAATATTAAGCAGGCATCATTTAATTCAAGTTCAAAATTTTTATTCTATGGTAAAAATATTGAGTGACAAATTTTTCTTCCAAGTTATATCATTTATTTATTTATTTGTTTATTTAAGAAATCAACGGCTTATTGCTAATACAAAGGTAAATAGGACAACAGTTTTTAAAAGTAAAGCTAATTATAGATTTCATTATAAAAATTAAAAAGTACAATGGTTGTAGCAGTTAGGACGTACTGAAATTATCAGTTTATAAATTACATAAACTTATACATATTAAATACATACATATATATAGAAAGATATATAATATAGATACAAATGTTATATATAAAATTATATATAATTGAATTTGTAATGTTTTCTTATTTATTATAAATAATATTTTCATATGATGCTGTTAGTAAACAATTATTGAGCGTCTTTGTTCTGAAAGTGTGATATTACATTCTCTCTAAATTCTCGTCATTGGTTTTGTAAAGGACAGTTTGATTTGATTATGTTAATTAACCTTGATTTGTTGAAATATAAAATCTTTAAATAAAAAATCAACTTTTATTGTTTAAAAATAAATAACTAAAGTTAATGTAAGTGAGTTGCTAATTGCTTCACCACTTTGCTATCACCTTTCAAAGCCATGTTAGAGTCATTTAAGTATAAAATTTGACGTGTAACAAATAGTAGTAAAAATATATTTATGGATTTTAAATAATAAACATTTTATTTCTTTGGACGACTATACAGGTGGCTCTTTCAAATCGGTCAGTATGGGAAAGTCTGAAATTATTAGACATACGAAGATTTGTTCTTACGAACCATGTCACCGATTTTGATAACTGATTAACTTGATTTGAAAATAATGAAATAAGAAAAACTGCATTCATACATTTGAAAGAAAACTGTACCCAGCACGGGAATCAAACCCGGTTGTTTTGAAAAAATAACTTACACTTTTTCTATTTTGATGTCGATTGTGTAGGTCTTAAACTGTATATATCTCAATAAAAAATGATCTCTAAAATGAATAAAATGCAAATTTTTTTCAAATGTATGAATGCAGTTTTTCTTTTTATCAAAATGGGTGACATCGTTCCTGAGAACAAATCTTCGTGTGTCTTATACTTTCAGACTTTCCTATACTGACCGATTTGAAAGAGCCACCCTGTATATACATTCAGGATAGACTTGAGCCTTTCGGTATGGGTTGTGATGATGATTATGACTTTTGTTTCAGGAGTACCCAATGGAAGATGTATTAAGTGCCTATTATCTGATGAGCGAATGGAAACCGGAATTGATAGATGAGTTGTTGGAACGTCTCAGTCCGGATAATATACGGGTGGCTGTCGTGGCTAAGTAAGTTTGGATTTAACTTTACATTCATACATAAACTCACGGCTATAAATGCCTAGAAGGGGTAGCCAGTGCTGAGGAACTAGAAATACCTCGGCCACTTTTGGAAGTTGAGTGGGGAAATGATTGTATAGTAAATGAGGTGTCATGCACAACGAAGTTTTCTTTAGAATGTTTCGTTCATGAAAACCTTATGTGGGGTTTATTACTAACTAGCTGACCCGACAGACTTCGTACTGTCAAATTTGCTTATGACAAAGCTTAAGGCGTTTTTTTAATTAATTTAATAAAACCCCAAAAATTGTAGCCTATGTGTTATTCTGATGTATAGCTATATTGTGGTAAAGTTTCATTCAAATCCATTCAGTAGTTGTTACGTGAAAGAGTAACAAACATCCATACATCCATACTTACAAACTTTCGCCTTTATAATATTAATAGGATAAATGAAGGAAAGAATATATCGACACCAGCGAGAATCGAACCCCGAGGGTTTGCGTTCGATTCCCTCTGGTGTTGAAATTTTTCTTTCCTTTATTTATTAGTAAAGTCTAATGAAGTTTTATTTATGTATCTTACTTTGCAGACATTTCACTGACAAATGTACAATGACTGAAAAATGGTACGGGACGAAGTACTTCCAAGAAAATATCGACACAGCTACGTTGGATGTAAGTATATTTAAGTAAACATACATACATACATATACTCACGGCTATAAATTCCAAGAAGGGGTAGCCAGAGCTAAGGAATCAGAAAATCCTCAGCCACTTTTGGAAATTTGAGTGGGGAAAAGAAAGTAAAAATATAGGTCGTTGGTGATGGGTCTCCAACCGCATCGCCCAAAAATTCCTTATTAGACCCAATACCGTTAGTCGCCTCTTACGACACCCGTGGGTAGAAAGGGGTAGCGACACTGACCTCCATTATACTATATAAGTACGCTGGACTAATGATACGTATCAAAATGACAGCTATTTACTGTGCCAATTTGAAGCGCCCCCAATGAAGGAACGAGGAACTAAATATGACGTAAACTGCAAAATGGCCAGTGTTTTTTTTACCATAAAGCATAATATATCTATGATTTTTAGAAACAATTATAAATCAATAGTGCTGTAAAGTTTCGTTTCGATAAAACTTAGCATTTCCTTTAGGCAGAAACATTTTATCGATATATTTTATCTTACTGTCCCATCTCTTTTATTAGTTCCTTGTTCCTTCACTGCTGCCGTAAGCGCCAAAATGGCGAAAATCAAATCGCCTCACTGTCACCCGGCCTATAATTAGTCCAGCGTACTTATATAGTATAATGGAGGTCAGTGGGTAGCGACATTCTAAGCCGGCACTACACGGCTAAAAATCGAAGAAAAACTTCGACACAGGCGGGAATCGAACCCGCGACCTCGGGTATACGCCCCCGTCGCTCTGCCAATTGAGCTATAGTGTCAATTCCGTGAACTCGAGGTCGCGGGTTCGATTCCCGCCTGTGTCGAAGTTTTTCTTTCCTTTATTTATTCTTTATTTTGGCTGTTAGTTTGTTTTACCGTTTTATATAGATAATGGTCCAACTTTTCTTCTCTGCATCAGTATTATATCTGCACAAAAACCGTTTTACATACATATTTTTACATTTTGCCGTGTAGTGTCGGCTTAGAATAGCACTAACCGTTTCTACCGATGGGTGTACGTAAGAGGCGACTTACGGTATTAGGGCTTTTAAGGGATTTTTGGGTGATGCGGATGGAGACCCATCACAAACAACCTTTATTTTTACCATCTTTTCCCCACTCACATTTCCAAAAGTGGCTGAAGAATTTCTAATTCCTTAGCTCTGGTTACCCCTCCTAGGGATTTACTGCCGTGAGTATATGGTATGTATTTTTACATTCCAATGTATTTTTTATGAATGAATATAATAAATACTTATTATATTTTGCAGCGATGGAAATCAGCCAAATCAATCCCTGCCCTGCATCTGCCGCCTCCAAACGAGTTCATACCTTCACGACTAGACCTCCAGCCCGGGGTAGACAGCGCCGATACAACTCCCGTTATAGTCAAAGATACTCTGTTCACCCGTTTGTGGTATCGAAGGGATACGGAGTTTTTGTTGCCTAAAGCTACCATTATACTTGATTTTGTGAGGTAAGTCATATTATTACTGTAAATTTAGAAAGAAAGAAAGAAAGAAGAAGAAAGACAAACATTTATTCGCTGCTACACACGTACAAAGGAAGACACAGCACAAAAATAAGTAAATACAAACACATAGAAAAATAATAATAAAAAGACAAATATCATACACACTAACTCCAAGATATAAAAGAAAAAAAAAAACTATAGCCGTATAACCTGCGTAGTAGCAACGAATTTGGAAGCTGCCTCAGCATTATCGTTGTGAAGTAAATGAATAATTTACAATATGATATGATTTTGTATCCACGTTAACGGCAGAAAATAATTAGATTAAGTTTTTTTTTTGCCATGTAGTGCCGGCTAAGAATGTCGCTACCCCTTTCTACCCACGGGTGTCGTAAGAGGCGACTAAGGGTATTGGGGCTTTTTATTGGATTTTTGGGCGATGCGGTTGGAGACCCATCACTACTTCCAAAAGTGGCTGAAGAATTTATAATTCCTTAGCTCTGGCTACCCCTTCTAGAGAAATATAGCCGTGAGTATATGTAATGTATATGTATGTATGTAAAAAAAAACCTTTACTTAACTTCCAAAAAGGGCTGTTCTAAAATGTATTAGATGAGACTTTTTATACCTTAAAAAAATGGCGGAGATCTTTCATTTTGCAATCTTTACCTCATCAAACTTCCAAAATTGTCTGGAATATTAATTGTAAATCCCTAGCTACTACTTGGATTTTTGACTTAAAATCCTTTTAAAAACTAATTTTAAAGTACCAATTTTCTACTCTTTTACACTTCCTATTTATAATATACTAGTGGTCCATCCCGGCTTCGCACGGATGGTGTTAAGTTTTTATACTGCTTACCCCCTACGATATTTAGCATGATGATATATATCCTATGTCCTTTTCCTGGTTCTAAGCTACCTCTAACAATTTTCAGCCAAATCGGTTCATCCGTTCTTGAGTTATAAATAGTGTAACTAACACCATTTTCCTTTATATATATAGATTTCCAATGTTTGAAACTTATATAATATATTTTAGTTTAGATAACTATAAAAAAATATTTAATTCCAGCCCCCTTTCATACTCGGATCCTCTCAGCGTGAATTTAGTATCTCTCCTAGTCTTATTACTTCGAGATGAACTTCAACAGACAGGGTACGCGGCGGAACTGGCCGGATTGAGATGGAACGTGTCTAATACGAGACATGGGATCACGGTGAGATCATCATCATCATCATCATCATCAGAGCCCAAATGATTTACAAACGAAGGGCTTAAGTCTTAGCAGTCTTACCCCATGAACTACAAATCTCGTCTTTAAATTAAAACAGCTATCTCTTTCACTCTTAAAGGAAATCGTATATTTTTATCTTATTTTAACTAGCAAGGTCATATGTAATTACGAGTGTACTTCAATAAAAGCGGCTATTTCTTTCACACTGAAAGAGTTTCATATATCTCTATTTTGACCTAACCGATGACCTAACAATATAATTACAAGCGTGCTACGGCCCTAAAAACTTGCAGGTATTATTTATTAGCTCTATGCAATATGTATATATATTAAAATAAGTTTTATTTCGCAGGTAACAATCGACGGCTATGATGATAAATGCAACGTTCTCCTAGACAAGATCATTGATAAAGTTGTGAACTTCAAAGCGGATCCTCAAAGATTTGCCATCATGAAGGAGAACCATATGCGGTGAGTAGTTAGCTGAGGGAATGACTTATAAAGGATCATGGGCAATTTGTATAGGAGCTGGGCGTTATACCAACAGTAATAAAATGCGTTGTAATTTACTTTATTGCACGTCTTGATAACCCCTACATACTTGTTATCCCCAATATGGACCGGGTATTATTGCAAAAAAAACACAAAGGTTGGTTAAATAATACTTTGCCGTCAGGCGAAAAAAAATCTTCGGTCATCGTCTTAAGGACTATATTCGTTTGATCGCAAATCTAATACCTTATGATAGTCTAATACCTATGACACCTTATTAGTTCACCTCACTTATGTTAAGACCTATATTTCTTTGCTGTTAAATCACTATTCGTATGAGGTTCGAGACCCGTCAATGAGTTATTTTTAATGTTTATTTTCTAATAGTAAAAATATTAGTAATGTTTTGGTTGTCAGTCCTAAGCCTGGAAAGTATGAAAGACAATCGAGATATTTATTCTTACTGATACTTCATGATAAATAACTATATTTCTTCAAAATTAAGTACAAGTAATACAACATATGGGACTCATTCATTAAACATTATCAAAAGCATCATTTTTTTTATTCGCGAACTAGCAAATGTTATAAGAAAGATACGAGAACGCGAGAACCGCAAGTTATTCATCTTTCCAACTCAATCTCTTCATTTAGTCCAATTCGTTCTGCAGTTCATTTAGTCCAACGGCTCTGAAGGAGCCTAATGAGCCGCTGAACGAAGTGGACTACTGGACTACATTCGCGAAGTAGTTCTTTTAAGTGAAGGAACTAAATGAACTAAGTTCTTTTCACTGAATCGTTATGCGCATGTCTAACTGACGCGCAGTGACGCGTACGCACACTTTCTTTGTTCGGTACCTGAGTGAGAGACGTTAGAAAGGGATGGAATGCAGTAATTCGTTAGGTTACCAACCAATAGATTGATATCTTTTGCCTAGTACTGCACGATATTGTCTGTGTTGTCTCTGCGGTGAGCGATTGTTTTGGATTCTATGCGTTTGAACATCACTGAATATCTCTGTTCTCCGGTTGTTTGGGTAATCACCGTCATAGTATAAAATTAAGTAATGATCATTAGCTTTCACATAAAATATATTTTAACGCTGTTGGTGTTACGCCCATTTTGACCATGACCCTTTAGAATACATACATATTCTCAAGGATGTAAATCTCTAGAAGGGGTAGCCAGAGCTAAGGAATTAGAAATTCCTCAGTCACTTTTGGAATGTTGAGTGGGAATAAAATGGTAAAAATATAAGTTTGTTGGTGATGGGTCTCCAACCACATCGCCTAAAACAAAAATCCTTTGTAAAGGTCCAAATACTCTTATTCGCCTTTTACGTACACCCACGGGAAGAAATGATAGGCGTTGGAAATTTTAAAGTTGATAGGGGACAAGATGGTAGAAATTAAGTACCGCCCAAAAAGGCCCATACCCTAAGTCATCTCTTACGACACCCGTGGGTAGAAAGAAATAGTGACATTCTAAGCTGGCAAAAATATCACCTGATATTCTCAAGTATACCTATGTTAACGGCGTAAACATTCGCCTTATCTTGTCGAAATATAATAACACTAAACTGTTTATTTAGTGCCATCAAGAACTTCGAAGCAGAGCAACCATACCAACACGCAGTTTACCAGCAAGCACTATGTCTGTCTGACGTGGTGTGGACTAAGGGACAATTGCTAGAGAACGCGGAAGGTAAACTTATGTAAAACTTTGTAAATAAGATGATAGTAACAAAAACCACTCACTCACTTAAATATTCACATAGTTACTAGTTCACTCACAGACCCAATTACACATTCACTCACTCATTCAATCACTGACACACTCGATCATTCAGCCACATATTCTCTGACTTACTCCTTATCTCATATCAAGAACTTTCATACATATATATTTTCACGGTTATAATGCCCTAGAAAGGTTAGCCAGTGCTTCGGAATAAGTAATTCTTCAGCTACTTTTGTAAGTTGGGTGAGGAGGAGATTGTAAAATAAAAATTAAGAACGTCGAAGCAGAGCAACCATACCAACACGCGGTTTATCGGCAAGCACTATGTCTGTCTGACTTGGTGTGGACTTAGGGACAACTGCTGGAGAACGCGGAAGGTAAACTAATTTCAAAATCTATAAATAGGGTACTAAAAACAATAACCACTTACTCATTTAGTCATTCACGTACTAACTTACTCGTTCACTTACTCAGTTGTTCACTCACTAACCCACTTATTCATTCACGCACTTATTTATTCACTAAAATACTTGTTCAACCACCGAAACTGTGGTGACTTTGTATATTTTAATACTCGTTAGTGCGATTATGTTTTTTTTATACTCAATTCTTTGTCATTAAATAAGAGGGTTAATACAAAAATCAAAACTTGTGAGCAAGCGCATTTGTCGAATTCAAGTGTTTTTATTTAAAACTTTTAAGTTTCAGCTTAATTTATCAATATCGACTATGATATCTAAACTTTGACATATACTCACGGCTATATTTCCCTAGAATTATAAATTCCTCAGCCACTTTTGGAAGTTGAGTGGGGAAAAGATGGTAAAAATAAAGGTTTTTGGTGATGGGTCTCCAACCGCATCGCCCAAAAATCCAATAAAAAGCCCCAATAGTATTTTCTAAGATTTTCACGATTGCACATTATAATTGAAACAACTATTGATTTTCGGATATTTTAATCAATAATCAAGCAAGACTCCAGATAACATTAGCTCTTTTTGTACATAGCAAATATTAAACGCAAATGTAACTTAAAAATTTTGTGAAGGTAGTTAGTATTAATAATTTTATAGTACTGTATAATGACAAATAACACCTCAGTCTTCCCGTGACCATGATAACTGAAAAGTTTTCGAAACGTCGGGCTTTAAAAATAATGTAATAACACGCGATTAAAATATCCGAAAATCAATAGTTGTTTCAATTAAAAAGCCCCAATACCCTTAGTCGCCTCTTACGACACCCGTGTGGGTAAAAAGGAGAAGTGACATTCTAAGCCGGCACTACACGGCAAAACTTTGACATGACTTAAAATGCGCATGCGCTGCGTATCTTATGTTTTTGGTGTTATTAGGCGACATCATTCTGTCTCACACAAAAAATACTACCTACCCATACATCTGAACGTAATTCTAAATCTTCATTCCTCAGCGGCGACCCCGGCCATCCTGGATGACTTCGTGTCTCGGCTGATGAGGAAAGTTCACATCGAGACGTTTATGTACGGAAACCTCACTAAAGAACGGGCCGTGAAGATCGCTGAGGATGTCGAAAATAGGTAAAATTAAAACGGCTATAAATCCCTAGAAAGGGCAGACAGAGCTTCATCATCTAATTGAGGGGGGGGGGAGATTGTAAAGTAATGATTGTAAGTAATGGGTGTCCAACCGCATAGAATAATATTTTTTGTTTACATATTAGTCATAAACATAGATCGGATAATCGGATGCATATTTACCTAAACTTATTTTTTGGCTTAGAAAATATGGAGACGGCAATTTTTTTCGGAATTGTCTTTTTCAATGTCGGGATTCGAAAAAAATCGAGGATTTTGAACTAATCGGATATAAAACAAATTACGAATTTACGAGTTAGTTGGTTACCTACCTATCAAATTATAATATCAATTTATAAAATATATTTTTTTTGTTATAAAATAACTAGCTACTAATCTTTGAACATCATAATTCATCATAATGGATATTCGCAAGCATCTGCACCTGAATTTTAAACGTTGATGCAAATATGTATTAAGTATTTGAAAGGTGAAAGAAAAAGGGTACCATGTGTTAAAAAAAGACAAAAATACATTATTTTTTTATTCAATAAAGTTGCTCCACCTTTTCATCTTTAACTTAAGAGTTGAACTCTTAAGTTAAAGATGAAGAAAATAATATATACATAGTGTTTTGATAACAATCTTAATCACTATCTTTCTCTATGATTTGGTCACTGGAATCTGATGTTTGTGTTTCCATACAAGTAATGTACATACAAATAATATATTGTAATAGAAAACACTACAAACGTAATGAAAATACATTTAATTCTATATTCCGAACATTAAATGCATCAATTCCGAAATCCCGAAATCTTTACGATAAAGAAGTGCTTTCCATACTAAGCCCCGGTCAACTTTAGGTAAATATGCATCCGATTATCTGATCTATGGTCATAAAGCATGGTTGTCTCTTCTTAAAAGAATCTTAAAGGAAATATAGAAAGAGCTATACAGTAGTCAAATCTTTTTTTTTTGTTCCTGAAAACCTCATGTGGGGATTATTTATTACTAATAAATAAATGAATTAGTGAAAATTCTGAGGTAGGAAACGCAAGCACTAGTTAAACGTGTAAAAAAATAAAGGATAGAAGAATTTCGCGCTGGCAGCCATTGACACGGTGGCTCAATTGGCAGAGGTCGCGGGTTCGATTCCCGCCTGTGTCGAAATTTTTCTTTCCTTTATTTATTAGTTACTTATTGTAATTTTATTTTTCAGATTACCAAAAGACGCTGTCCCTTTGTTAGCTCAGCAACTATTATTAAGTAGAGAAGTGGAACTTGAAAAAGGTAAGATATGAAGGTTGTATGAGATGATTGATGTATGTCATGAAAATAATTTGATAGATCAGGAATGTTAAGGTGGTTTTGGCACTTAGAGAGGATGGATGAAAATAAAGTAGAGAAAGAGATATATAGAGCCATTGTAGATGAGATTGTTAGTAAAGGACGGCCTCGTAAAACGTTTCTTGACCAGATAGAAAACGTTCTTATAAATGTGGGGGTCCGAAGTGAGAAGAATAAAAGAGCATGTATGAGAAGAATAATGAATGTAAGGGAAGCAAGTGAGGTTTTTCGAGATCGTAATAAGTGGCGATCGATAGTCTCTGCCTACCCCAATGGGAATAATGGGCTTGAGTATAAGTAAGTATCAGTAGAAACGACTTCGCTTTTAATGCGAGTCAAAATTTCATTATTGTCAACAGTGAGGGAAAACATCATGAGGAAACTCACTTACTGAGTTGTACATATTAAACTAAGTATCGCTTATTCTCTTATATCATGGTCAAATCGTCAGAGTATTGAAATTGACGCTTTTTCCATGTAATTAACTTACTTTCTAATAATCTGACGAGCACGAATTAATTTAAACTAAATATTTTTTACTAATTTTTTAATAAATATTAAGGGCGTCCCCGGAAAAATAGGTTGATATTGATTGTTTGGAAATTCTATAAAGTCTGTTTTATGATATTGATATGACATGAATAAAATATATGTTGGTGATTAGTTCATGGTGTTAAAATTTGATGTTTAACATTTTAATAATTTGTTGAAAAATATGATGAAAAAAATTGAATTGGAACATGCTTTGTTTTCATAAAAACCGTATAGGCTCCACTGGAATAACATACATGTGAACCCATTATGTGTCTATATACGCGTAGCTTTAAGATCTGTAACTTCGATGTTTAACTTTTCATTCAAACATTATAGTTATTCAATAAAACTAAATAAACTACATTTATCCTGCGCGCGCGTTTTTTCCGTCCCTGTCACTCACAGTAATTTTGACGTAAGAGTGAGCGCAATAGCTGCAAAATTCGGGGAGGCCCTTAAGAATTCATATAGTTATGATCGTTCATAACAGGGTGCAAGGTCTCCAAAAATCCCCTCTTGGGCTCCCCTACTATAACAGTGTATTCGTAAAAAAGTACTATAACTCTGCCCTATTACGTGAAACAGTGGTTAGCTTAGCTTAGACAGTGCCCACGTTAGAACATTTCGTTCATTTTGTGTCAATTGTTAGTACTTCTGCCACCCCTTCAATTGAACAGTAGGAACATACATATAGACAAACATTTACACTGCTATTAATACCCAAGAAGCCAGAGTTTTAACAATTGAATTTTTTTGTCACTTTTAATATTTAAAGGGGGGGGAGATGTAGATGCTCCTAAGAACATTATCATCAGCAAAAATAACTATTCTTTATTTCCACAGGAACCTCCTACCTCCGCGAAGTAGAAAATGCGATTCACAAGTCGTCCTGCGCCTCTCTATACTATTGCTGTGGTCTGAGAAACCATCGCGCTAACGTTATTCTAGAGTTGTTGGCACAGCTACTGTCTGAACCCTGCTTTAACGTGCTAAGGACTAAGGTGAGAGTTTTTTTTAAGAAAGTGAATTTTATAAAAATGACAAAACTTGTTTTGGAAGGTGTTAGTAAAGAAAAAAAAACTCCTTACGTTTTTTTTTCATTTAAAAATATATATTTTGTAAAGTTTTGCGATTAACATATTCTTACTTTTAAAAGATTTTCTATGTAGTTATAATAAACGTTAGTTTGACACAATAGAACTAAAATCATCACATGACGTGGGTAGAGGGAGATAGAGTGAAAAAGAGAAAGAGATGAAAGCATCGCGCCAACGTCTGAACCTTGCTTCAATGTGCTTAGGACTAAGGTAAGAGAAAAAACTTCTCAAAATTTAAAGTGAATTACTAAAATTTCTTACGTCAAAAGTTGCATCAAAACATTCATATTTTTTCATTTAAAAAATATATTTCATTTAATTTTCTATACGACAGGGAGAAAGAGTTATATAGTGAAAGAGAGACAGAATCATATAGGTTTTGTATGAGAGAAAGATAGCTAGGGAGAAAGGAAGAGTAAGAGAGAGAAAGAAGAGTCAACTGATTTCTTTCTTTCTTTGAGAGGTAGAAAGATAGATTAAGAGAATTTTAAAGTTATTTGGTGGGTTACAGGATGTGAGCTGTTTATAATATTCGTATTTCCCTCTCTAAATTATTAATTAATAGTTTTAACTTGTTTCAGGAACAACTAGGCTACATAGTATTCAGTGGTCTGAGGAGATCCAACGGCATCCAAGGTCTGAGGATAATTGTGCAAGGTGATAAGCATCCCGACTTCCTTGAGGATAGGATCGAGGCTTTCCTAGCTACGATGCAGGTGAGGAAATGAAACAATATAGGTTTTGTAAACTGTGTTTGTATAAGTGTGTTAAAAATCTCAGACATGGGGTAATAATTTTGACTTCTATTAAGGTTCAGATAGTTATACGGTAATGAACAAAAAGAATGTAATATTTTTTTCTGGTTTCACTATGTTTTGAGACGATGGCTCGGCTGATTAGAAAAAGAGAGATATGAAGTTACTGTCATAATAGTAAAAGTTGTTCAAAATGATCTATACACTCAAACTCAAACTTTTATTGCATACCATCACTGACCTCCATTATACTATATAAGTACGCTGGACTAACGATACGTATCAAAATGACAGCTATTTACTGTGCCAATCTGAAGCGCCCCCAATGAAGGAACGAGGAACTAAATACGACGTAAACTGCAAAATGGCCAGTGTTTTTTTTACCATAAAGCATAATGTATCTATGGTTTTTAGAAACAATTATAAATCAATAGTGCTGTAAAGTTTCGTTTCGATAAAACTTAGCCTTTCCTTTAAGCAGAAACATTTTATCGATATATTTTATCTTACTGTCCCATCTTCCTGTCCCATCTCTTTTATTAGTTCCTTGTTCCTTCACTGCTGCCGTAAGCGCCAAAATGGCGAAAATCAAATCGCCTCACTGTCACCCGGCCTATAATTAGTCCAGCGTATTATATAGTATAATGGAGGTCAGTGCATACCATAGTGTAGTGTACAAATAGTTGGTGTGATCAAGTACAGTAACAAATATGGACCCTGTTGGGCACATGCAATTTCACAAGAGGGTTTGTGGGAACAGCAAAGATATACTGGCCAGTACACCCTGCTGTGTACCAACTTAGAATTTGTATTTATGTTTAGCTAGAAAAACATTTCGATACCGCGATGTACGATTTTTTATGACGCTGCTAGTGTGCGAGTGAGTTCGCCGTCTAGCTGTCGCCACAGGTTGTAGATGATGAAAACTAAAAATAATCGTGAGGAACCCCCTTTTGGGTTGTTACAACCCTTTTTGTTACACTATATAAACGATGGGTTTCCATCAGTATTATATTTTTCAATATGTAATATTAGAGAAAACCTTATCCAAGAGTTAATTTTTTATCAGTTTTTTTTCTATATCCAGGATTATATAGAAAAGCTAAGTCCAGAAGAGTTCTCAAAGCACCGCGCGGCGCTCGCAGCTCAGAAGTTGGAGAAACCCAAGCGGATGTCCTCGAAAGCCTCCCAGATCTGGGGGGAGATCACTTCGCAGGTATACACTAGTAAAATAATATAATAAAAAAAGGGTCAAGTAAATACAAATTTATAAAAAGTAATAAAAATAATTAAAAGTTGAAAATATTAACATATTTTTGATTTGTAATTTAAATTAAAAAAATATCACGTAAAGAGCGTTTTGCTTTGAAAGGTCTTTGTCAAAATAGTTTTTTTTTAATTTAAATGTATATTTCATAATTTGCTTTCATCGGCGTCTGCAAGTATATAACAATAAGTTAAAAATATAGCTATGTAGTGTCGGCTTAGAATTGCACTACCCCATTTCTTCCGGTGGGTGTACGTAAGAGGCGACTAACGGTATTGGGGTTTTTAAGGGATTTTTGGGCGATGCGGTTGGAGTCCCATCACCAACAACCTTTATTTTACCATCTTTTCCCCACTCAACTTCCAAAAGTGGCTGAGGAATTTCAAATTCCTTAGCTCTGGCTACCCCTTCTAGGCATTTGTGGCTGTGAGTATATGTATGTATGTATGTATATTTCATAATTTGCTTTCATCGGCGTCTGCAAGTATTTAACAATAAGTTAGAAATAAAGATTTTTTTATTATACATACAAAAACATATATACATACGCGGCTATAATCTCCTACAATCGGTGTCTACAAAATACACACGGTGTTCACAAAATAAACTCCCCAGCAACTTTCGGAAGTTTACTGAAGAAAAATTGTAAATTAAAAGTTTTGGGTGATGGTTTTCCAGCCGCATCGCTCATTAATTAATTAATTTAATTGTTCTTCTGCCTAATAAAGGGGATATGAAAAAGATAAACAAATAAAAAAGTTATTTTTTTATTTCAGATGTACATTTTCGACAGAGATCGCGTAGAAGTGGAACAGTTAAATACTGTTACGAAAGAAGAGGTGTTGCAGTATTTCAATGTAAGTATGATGTTACTTAAATAATATTATGGAGAGACAATGAAAAATATTGAGTTTTTAAATATTTTTGTTATTGATATACACAATTTTTTGGTAATTATTTTAAATAAGTTTTCCTCATCTTTTTCGATATTTCTCTGTTTTTTTCGTAGTGTTGAATGATAAGTTTTCTATTTACATTTTATTGTCTTGTAATGTGTTTTATTTCTGCCACATTTACTGTGAATATATATCTTTCTTTCTTTCTGTCTTATGACTTAATATAAATGACAATATTATTTCGTTTTAAATGACTTGAAATTTATTGACCATACCATACCAACCAAAATGTATCTTCAAAAAATCATTTTAACTGACAAGACCGCCAATAATAATTGTGCATCTTTTTAAAACTATTTTATAATTTTTTTAAATATTAATGTGCAATTATCATTTTTTTTCCTTTTTCTATATAACAGGAGCACGTGTGGTCAGAATCTCTGGGTCGTCAGAAGTTATCAGTCCACGTTGTCTCAGTGGCTAGTGGGGGCGCGGGGGAGGGGGAGGAACCCACGGTGGAGAAACAGGGGGTGAGTATTTTATATTACCACCCTAGAAAACAATGTGTATAAGGTTATCCCACTTCTGAACTTCCTATACTGGCTATGGAAATGAATGAAATCTGGATGGAAACTATCTATTTAAACTCTTTTTTTATAATACCTTACTACAGTTATTTTGCGACCCACGCTTTTATTTTTGACAGAAATGCACGATTGTGACTGTAAAAATTTACAAAATGTAAGTCGTTTTCCGCGGCAGCCTTGACCATTTATCACAAGCTTTGCCTGCAATAGGTCTGTAATCATACATGTATATACTCACGGCCATAAATTCCAAGAAGAGGTAGCCAGAGCTCAGGAATTGGAAATTCCTCTGCCACTTTTTAGAAGTTGAGTTGGGAAAAGATGGTAAAATAAAGGTTGTTGGTGAAAACTTGAAAACAATTTTTGTAAGGGTATCCCACTTCTGAACTTCGAAGATCCGAATTTGTATCCCACTTCTGGATATTCCATACTTGGTTAATAAATAAATGACAATTGCAGTGCGATGTATGAAGCCATGACAGACTTCTCTACCGATTTCAACACTTCTATAATACCGTTATAAGGTATAGGCATAGGCTACTGGAATCTTTGCTTTTTATCTTTCACACGACAAATTTCATAAATATATTTTTTGCCGTGTAGTGCCGGCTTAGAATGTCGCTACCCCTTTCTACCCACGGGTGTCGTAAGAGGCGACTGAGGGTATTGGGGGTTTTTATTGGATTTTTGGGCGATGCGGTTGGAGACCCATCACCAAAAACCTTTATTTTTACCATCTTTTCCCCACTCAACTCCCAAAAGTGGCTGAGGGATTTATAATTCATTAGCTCTGGCTACCCCTTCTAGGGAAATATAGCCGTGAGTATATGTATGTATGTATATATTTATTTTTTTCTCATTTGATCACATACCCTAAAAATACAATTTTTACCTCAATGATAGTGTGTATAAACTCTGTTTTTTTATATATTTCAGGTACAAAAGATAACGGACCTGATAGATTTCAAGTCCCGCCGAAAATTATACTCACACCCGCCGTCTCACGTCAACATTCCTAGGAAGGGAGCGCATTGCAAGTTGTAAATAGTTATGTGTGGCATTTTAAATAAATATTAGGATTAAATTAACGTCTGGTATGTCCCGGAAGGGCTGGCAGAGATATTAACACTTCTGAAGATCACGTGATATTGTTGTCAATTGGTGTTCAGGGTCAACATTCCTAGGAAGGGAGCGCATTGCCAGCTACAAAACATAAGATATAATAAAATTTTGCAAATACTTAACCATTCTTAAAGCTGAAGTCCATTTTGTACAAAAAACATACATACATACATACATATACTCACAACAATGAATCCCTTGAAGGGGTAGCCAGAGTTAGGGAATCAGAAATTCCTCAGCCACTTTTGGAAGTTGTGTGGGGAAAAGATGGTGGAATAAAGGTTGTTGGTGATGGGTCTCCGACCGCATCGCCCAAAAATCTCTTAAAAAGCCCCAAGTCCGTTAGTCGCCTCTTACATACACCCATCGGTAGAAACGGGGTAGTGCTATTCTAAGCCGACACTACACAGCACAGACTACACTAATTAAATTAATAGTTATTAGGGTGCCTCTATTATTTAATATCTCTATGGTCATCAATCTGGCCTTAAGGCCTTAAGTCCTCAGAAAGCCTTAAAATCGCTTTAAAAAAACATTTATATCGATAACGATAAATTATTAAAAATTGAAAACTGGTACTTTTAAAATACTAATGCAAGCTTTATAATGGTAAATTACACAGGACATAAATTAATTCTGTAAGTATGACATTCAAAAATCATTATGGTTTCAAAATTATACGAGGGCTGCTATTTATGTATCCGGAACTGGCCACTTACAGAACAATAATTTAAAAAGTAATTACATCATTTAAAAATAGAACTCTTTAGCTTTAGAATACATTTATTTTTATGTGACTGTCAATTGTTTTCACATCGTAGCGTCATTTTGAAAATTGCGTGTCTTCACCACCATGGATTTAACTCGTGAACATTTTCGTGCCATGATTTTTTACGATTTTCGGCGTGGTCTAACTCAAAAACAGTGCATCGATCAGCTTACTTCGACTTTTGGGGATGAAGCACCCTCAAAGACCACTGTGTATCACTGGTTTAGCGAGTTTAATCGTGGACGATCTAAGCTTACTGATGAAATTAAAGAAGGTCGCCCTAAAACGGTCGTTGTACCTCAAAACATCGATGCTGTCCGGGAACTAATAACTCAAGATCGTCATGTTACATATCGTGAGATAGAGGCATCTCTGGGCATTAGTATGACGAGCATACATAAGATACTTCATGAACATTTAGCTGTAAAAAAAATTTGCTCCCGTTGGATTCCGCACAACTTGAGTATTGATCAAAAACAGGCTCGTGTCGATTGGTGCAAAGAAATGTTAAAAAAATACAACCGTGGTGCGTCAAAAGCTGTTTATAATATCTACACAGGTGACGAATCTTGGATCTACGCTTACGACCCCGAAACTAAGCAGCAGTCCACGGTGTGGGTGTTCCAAGATGAGCCGAACCCAACAAAAGTTATTCGTGCAAAAAGCACATTGAAGCAAATGGTCGCTTGTTTTTTTGGTATAAATGGCCATGTAGCTACAGTGCCTTTAGAGAATCGTAAAACTGTTAATTCGGAGTGGTATACGACCATTTGTTTGCCGGAAGTCTTTGAACAAATAAGAAAGACTAACCGACAACGTAGAATCATTCTGCATCACGACAATGCTAGCTGTCACAGGTCGGCCGTCACAACTCAGTTTTTACTCGTAGAAGCTCAAAAGATCGAATTGACAGGTCATCCGCCGTACAGCCCTGATTTGGCACCCAATGATTTTTATTTATTTCCAAATGTGAAGAAAAAATTACGTGGTCAACGTTTTTCGAGCCGCGAAGAGGCAGTCGATGCGTTCAAAATGCACGTTTTGGAGATACCTCAGTCTGAGTGGAAAAAGTGCTATGAAAATTGGTTTCAACGCATGCAAAAGTGTATAGATCTGAGCGGCGAATATTTTGAGAAGCAATAAAACCATATTAATTGATATATGTTTGTTTCTTTTTTTTATTCCGGATACATAAATAGCAGCCCTCGTATTAATTAAGTACAAATTATAAGATTTCGGATATATTTTAGAATAATAATTATTTGTTTAATTTAAACTGTCAATATAAATTAATATAAATATTAGTATTATATACTAAGGATAATTTTTAATTATTTGTTGTCTAATAAATTAGTTTAATTTATACAGTTTTTTTCTTTCTTTATATAACAAATCCTAATTACTTCCTACCTACCTATATTTACGACGTTAACTCTCAAAAAGGGGTAGCCAGAGCTTCAGAGCTAGAAACTCCTCAGCCACATTTGGAAGTTAATAGGGGAGAAGATGGAAAAAATTAAGTATCGTCGTGATGGGTCTCCAACCTCATCGCCCAAAAACCACTTAAAAAGCGCCACACCCTTAGTCGCCTCATACGACACCCACGGGTACAAAGGGGTAGTGATATTCTAAGCCGGCACTACACAGCACAATAAGTCTAACAAAAAAAAACACTACACGGCATGTATTGTATTAAAATTCAGTATAAAAAAATAGTGTGAAAAGATTTTAAAATAATGAATGATTGGTGATAGGTCTCTAGTCACATCGTAAAGCAATGTTAAAACGTCCCAACAACCGAAGTGCCCTCTTATGGTACCCGCGGGAAGAGAAAGATATGTGCTATTCTAAGCCGACACAGCTGCGACAACGAACAAGATATAATAAAATAATCGTGTACAATAAGTACATACATAAATACATACTCACGACTATAAATCCCTAGAAGGGGTAGCCAGAGCTAAGGAATTATAAATTCCTCGGCCACTTTTGGAAGTTGCGTGGGGAGAAGATGGTAAAATAAAGGTTGTTGGTGATGGGTCTCCAACCACACACCCACCGGAAGAAATGGGGTAGTGCTATTCTAAGCCAACACTACACAGCACATTAAGTCTAATAAAAAAAAATTCATGATCGGTGAACCATTATTTATTTTACAATATTTTCCCCACTCATCCATGTTCTGAAAAGTGTCTAGAGGAATTTCTGATTCCAAAGCTCTGGCTACCCCTTCTAGTGATATACGGCCGTGAATATATGTATGTTGGTTTGCGGACTGAAAGTGGTTTCACAAAATACATTGCCTCAAAGTTGCCAAGAAAGGGGACAGCGTATTAAACCATCAGGCGTTTAAATATATAGAATTCGGTATGCAAAGTTATACTAAAGTGATGCTGATGACAAAACCATTTCGAGATATTATGGTTATAAACAATATTTTCTTGAAATTATATCAATTGAAGCTAAGATGATTATCAAAAAACTGTAACAGTGTTTGACCTTCAGTGTTGGTTCAGACATACGGTTTTGCAGTTTATTAGTAAAATATCGAAAATTATAGGATTGTTTAGTATAATATCGTAATTATTTTAATTTGACATCACAAATTCGTGATATGTTTTGCTATCAGCAACATTTTTATAAAACATTTCGCTTCATTTGCATGTCGCTACGTGATTTTATCGATCGATGACGTCATTAAGTACAAAAGTTGAACAATCTTTAAAAAATCATAACTTTGCAATTACTCATTTTAAATGGAAAATATTCAAATTAGTCTTTTATTTTCGTGTTTACTATCGAATAAAAATATTTAATAAATACCAAAAAAAACTTTGCATACCGAATTATGGCATGTATGAAAAGATAGATGCATGTAGTTGAAAGTCGAAAGGTTTGCTAGCATTGTACTTGAAACATTGTTAAATATAGATGAATCTAGAGAGGTTTGTCAGCATTGTTTAAAGTGGCGATCGATAGTCTCTGCCTACCCCATTCGGAACTAATTCGGATGAGGGAAAAAGAACGCTTTTACTATATTCAATACTGTCGTCGATTGAATTGTTATTGATTGTATTAGTATAGTTCAGTTTTTCAAAAAGGTTCTTAAGTATAAGAGCCGAGCAACGATGATAAAATTGATAAATGCAATTAGAACAATTTTTGGTTATGAAAACCTCATGTTTAAAAAACGGGGGATATAAATAAAGGAAAGAAAACCCGGAGATCGTGGGTTCGATCCCTGCTGGTGTCGAAATTTTTCTTTCCTTTATTTATTAGTAACGATGATAAAATGTTTAAAAAACGCTTAGATAAAAATAAAAGAAGAAGATGCGGCGTGAGCGTACAAATTGTCAACTAAATATGGGCCTTATCGGTTTATCACAACACCGCACTACATCCATACGAACTGATACGAACACACACGACATGACGCAAAGATAAAGATAGAGCGATGGGCTCGTATAGTCTGTCTCTGTCACTTAAACATGTCAGATTTCAAGGATAAAATGGCCGAAATTAATAATATTTTGCTTGTAAATATATTTTTGGTGTATTTACGCATGAAACGTGATTCCCTGTGATTTGTTTTTACGCCTTGAATGATTTGTGCACTGAATAAAGGCACAGCCAGGCATTTTAAGCGCGAATTGTATGAAAATTTTAATTTCGATGTCAACGATTATGTCAGCTCGTCGACTTGAAGTATCGTAGCGGACTAAACTCGACTGAAGCAAACCAAGTACATTGTACTCAGTTTAGTAGGACCACGCGCGGGCAGAGGTTGCCGCATCTCTCTTTTATTTTTATCTAAGAAAAAACAGGAAAATATAATCTTTTCAGCAAGTGAATATGTATGACCCAAGAG
>OY755195.1:9467247-9851849 GCA_963576735.1 Bedellia somnulentella
AACATTTAATGTCGTTTCTTTGATTTACAGGTATGTAAGTTAATGTTTGTTTGATTTGTTTCATGATTTGTTTCTTAGATTAACTGAAATAAATCTTTGATTTACAGAGAAACTCAATGTGTTTGATTGACGGTGCCATATATCAAGCCACTATAAAATAATATTATACATATACTCACGGCTGTAAATACCAAAAAGGGGTAGCCAGAGCTTTAGAGCTAGAAACTCCTCAGCCGCATTTGGAAGTTAATAGGGGAGAAGATGGAAAAAATAGAGTATCTTTGGTGATGGTCTCCAACCGCATCGCCCAAAAACCACTTAAAAAGCCCCACACCCTTAGTCGCCTCATACGACACCCACAAAGGAGTAGTGATATTCTAAGCCGGCACTACACAGCACAATAAGTCTAACAAAAAAAAATAATATAAAAATTCAGTATAAAAAAATAGTGTGAAAAGATTTTAAAATAATGAATGATTGGTGATAGGTTTCTAGTCATATCGTAAAGCAATGTTAAAACGTCCCAATAACCGAAGTGCCCTCTTATGGTACCCGCGGGAAGAGAAAATTATGTGCTATTCTAAGCCGACACTACACATAATTTTAATGTTTTTTGACATGAATTCCTCATGTGGGGATTATTACTCATAAATAAAAGATGTTATTAAAGGACAATAACTTTCCTTTAATAACATCTTTTATTTATGAGTAATAATCCTAATAAGTAATAATCTTTTATTTATGAGTAATAATCCTAATAATAATCCTAATGAGTAATAATAATAAGGACAATAACTTTCCTTTAATAACATCTTTTATTTATGAGTAATAATCCCCACATGAGGAATTCATGTCAAAAAACATTAAAATTATGTGATAGTTAGGCGTTTCCAACATTTGCATTCAATCTGAAAAGGTAGACAAGTGGCCGTCCGAATTAGTTAAAATTCGGAGGTAGGAAACGCAAACACTACTTGAACGTGTAAAAAAGAAACAAAGGATAGAGAAATTTCGCGCTGGATGCCAACTGACACTGTAGCTCAGTTGGCAGAACGACGGGGGCGTATACCCGAAGGTCGCGGGTTCGAACCCCGCCAGTGTCGAAAAAAAATTTTTCTTTCCTTTAATAACATCTTTTATTTACGACACTACACAGCTGCGACAACGAAAAAGATATAATAAAAATATCGTGTACAATAAGTACATACATACTCACGACTATAAATCCCTAGAAGGGGTAGCCAGAGCTAAGGAATTATAAATTCCTCAGCCACTTTTGGAAGTTGCGTGGGGAAAAAGATGTTAAAATAAAGGTTGTTGATGATGGGTCTCCAACCACAACGCCCAAAAATTCCTTTACGTACACCCACCAGAAGAAATGGGGTAGTGCTATTCTAAGCCGACACTACATAGCCCAATAAGTCTAACAAAAAAAAATCATGAGCATCATTTATTTTACAATATTTTCCCGACTCATTCATGTTCTGAAAAGTGTCTAGAGGAATTTCTGCTTTCAAAGTTCTGGCTACCCCTTCTAGTGATATACTGCCGTGAATATATGTATGTTGGTTTGCGGACTGAAAGTGGTTTACAAATACATTGCCTCGAAGTTGCCAAGAAAGGGGACAGCTTATAAAACCATCAGTATAGAATTATGGCATATATGAAAAGATAGATGCATGTAGTTGAAATGCCGTGTAGTGCCGGCTTAGAATGTCGCTACCCCTTACTACCCACGGGTGTCGTAAGCGGCTAGTCCGTTCTGTCCTACCGTTTGTTCTACCGGTAGGACAGAACGGATAAAAATAGTCCGTTCTGTTCGACTACGCTGTCGAACAGAACGGACTACGAAAAAAGTGTCTGGTTTGTTATACCGGTGAGTTTGACAGGTAAATAGTGTTGTGCTACACAATAAATATTCTTGTGACTGGCGGGACTTGGGAAATTTTCACGAGTGAGAAATCATGAAGAGATAAAAAAACATAGGTTTTTTTACCAGAAATATTGGAATAATGCAATGATTTTGAAATGTTTTCCTTCAACCAACTGAATCTGTACAAACAGACTAACCAAACTGTGCCCCACTGCCTAATGCCGTGTTGACCTTTATAAGTTGTAATACGATAGATTAAAACTATGAAGTGGTAAAATAACTTAGACATTTGCTTGCTTGCATATTGCTTGTTTTTCGTGTTTTTCTTAGCATTCATGAAGCCATACATATATTAAACAGTACTGTACCGTTCTTCAAAGCCTAAATAAAATATGAGAGTAGCGTTACTGATTCCTACGTCGAATGTCGCTTCCGGTTGGCTATCCACCCATGATTTTCGACCGCAACTTCCGCTCCCCACTAGTTTGGTCCCACTACGCAGTCCGCCATTGAAAGTTGTGTCGCTTTCGAATCATTGGCGTTTTGATTACCGATCGAGACGGTCGTGCGCGAGTAACATCGTTGCTCAGTTCGATCGGTTGTCGCAATTCATTGTTACAGTCGAAAGAATTAAAGTGTGTAAGTTTTAGTTGAAAACAGTTTAAATCATATTCTGCTAAGGCATTTATCTGAGTAAGTACTTTTTGGACTATATAGCTGCAAACTTTGGCACAGTGCACCCTGAATACCACGTGTTGAGTAATCCATGTGAACTACACAAAGCACTGTGAGATTATGAAAATTTTTCAAATACTATATTTAAATATATTTAAACAACGGATTTTTCCGTTCGATGTTTGAAATTGATTTTCGGTAATAAACGAAAAGAAATTAAGATCTGGTTGGGTGAGTTGACCGCTTTTTGTGGATAGAATTCAATTAATTTACATATATTCACGCCCTCATTTCCCATTGGGGTAGGTAGAGATTACCGATCGCCACTTTATATGATCCTGGCAAACCCTTTGGGCTTTATTCGCATTGGTACATCTTTCAAGCGATGAGTATTCATTGCATGCACTTCAACCTAGCGTTTTATTATAACATGACATGTGTGAATACTTTTATTATTTTACTATTAATGGTGTTACGCACATTATTGCAAATAGCAGAAAGCAAGACTAACTGTAATGGTTCTGTATGTCTAAGACATTTATGGATCGTTTCAATAAATGATTTTCAGTTATATGTTACCTGTGGGTAGTTTAAGTACCCAACTAAATATGAAAAAATATAATTTATTTCAAGAAAATAACGTCTTCCTTGCTAACGGATTATTTCCGTTAGGACTGCAATTTCAGATATGGAGGAAGATCCATCCACATCAGAGACAGCGAGGGAGGAGCGGCGGTCACAAACGGTCGTGCATCCTGAAGTGTTGAAGCGGAAGCGTGCAAAAGCGACTAGTTCCGAATCTGAGAGCAGCTCTTCGTCTGACTCGAGCTCGTCATCATCTTCAGATGGAAAGAGGAAACGTAAGCGGAGACGTACTCGCAGGTATCGAAGAGAACACGACCGTAAGTTAAACAAACTTATATCAGTAGTTAATAAAATGCAAAAAGAACTTCTTGACAAATCTAAAGACTATTGTAGTACAGTTACAAATCAGGAAGACCTTATTGACCGTGATGTTAGTGGGGATTTATTTGAGACTGACGATCACGATGACCTTGACATTAGTGTACCCGTTTTAGACACGATGACAGAATCAGTACCCAGACAGCAACCGGAATTTAATTTAAATGTTGGGACTAAAGTAATGGAACCAGCTGTTCCAAAAACTTCTGATGAAATGCTTCACCAGCTCAAAAACTGGCAGCGGTTGGATGACCCTGCCTGGGGTGATGTTAGGTACGCTGATGTACAAAAATCATACATCCATTCTCCGGGGTTTACGAGTTTGGAACCAAATGAAGAGACTAAACGGTATGACAATAACAAATTTGCGGCAAATATGGAGAAGGCTTTTGCTGGTATTTCGTACGCGTTGCTAAAGCAAGGTTAGTCTCTGGAAAATGCCATGAAAGAGTTCTTTGTCTGGGTCGAGCAAAATTATAGAGACGGATACAATGAAATTCAGTCAAAGATAAATGAAATTTTCACGAAAGGCGACTATTGTAAGATCTCGAGTGATGCTGTTCAAATGGTGTGCGGGCATAGGGCTGAACTTATTCAGCTTAGACGAGAGGGTGTTCTGTCATCTGTCAAAGACCATTTTCACAAGTCAGCCTTAAGAAAAATACCACCTTCTGTCACAAACTTATTTGAAGCTGATAAATTTAGTGCTTTTGTAGAAAAATCTGGAGGTATGAAAAAAGTTTTCTATTCATCCAACAAAGATCGTTACTCTGCGACGCAGAATGATCGAACCATGACGTCGTCACAAATCTTACAGCTTAAGACTGGTAGTAAACCATCACAGCGGAAAAAGAACTTTCAACAACAACAAACAAAGCCTGTACATGACAATTCCTTTCGTTCCGGACAAGGGAAAAGTTCACAAAACAAAGGAGCAACCTTTTCAGGATATAAGGGAAAAAATGCTCGAGCTCCCTCTCCCTCATCCCGACGGGATAGGAGAGATTACAATAAAAAGAGATTGTGACTCACCGAGTCTGCCTTTTTGTGCGGGACAACTTCGCCATTACTACAACAACTGGAAACTGCTGGGGGCGCCGCCCCACATTTTGAAAATAATATCCGGGTACCGCATACCATTCCATTTAAAACCCCCGCTTTGTCATCCAAATTTTCAACGCCAGACTCCACAGTCAAAAGAAATGACAATTCTGATCAAGAAAATGAAGGAGCAAGGAGTCTTAGAATATGCAAGTCTGACTCCCAGTTTTGTATCTCCTGTTTTCTTGCGGCCAAAGACCGACGGTACACTAAGGCCAATATTCAACCTCAAAGCTCTGAATCTCTATGTCGACCCTGGAAAATTTCGCCTGATAAATGTACAAAGAGTACCAGATTTCATTCAAGCTCGAGATTGGATGGCGAAAATAGACCTACACCAAGCTTATTTCCACGTAAATATCTCGCGCAGTCACCGACGGTTTTTGCGAATAATCTATGCAAACAAACTGATGGAACTCACATGCCTACCGTTTGGACTCAATTCCGCACCCAAAATTTTTGCTTGCCTATCAAATTGGGTGGCTCAACTGTTAAGGGACCGCGGTGTCCGCATATTGGTGTTCCTGGACGACTTCTACCTGGTGAATCAGAACGAGAAGGGGCTCCAAGACCATATCGATCTGACAGTTCAAACACTCCAGTACCTATAATTCCTAGGCATTATGTGGGATCCCTGGCACAATTTAAAGTTCCTACCCGAACGCACTGTATCAAAGCTACACGACTTGGTGTCCTGTCTACTTCGGAAAGGAAAAGCCTCACTGACCGATTTACAAAGAGTGATCGGTATGATGAACTTTGCCAGCTTTATTGTAAAAAGAGGTCGATTGAATTACCGGTCACTGCAAGTCCAAATGAACAAGATGTTAGCAATGAAAACCAAAAAACCTGTTCCATTGGACATACTCAGCAAGAACAACCTGAAATGGTGGTTAGACAACTGCAAAATGAAATATTCACTGCATTCACAGCCCCCAACACACTACATCACGACGGATGCGAGCGACATAGGTTGGGGGGCAAAATTAGACAATACGGACATTCAAGGGAAATGGTCGTCGACCCAACAGAATCTCCATTGCAATCAAAAAGAAATGATAGCACTTCTCAAGGTCCTAAAAAGTCATGGTCAGAGTTTGGAATTGAAGAGCGTCCTCATTCAAAGCGACAACAAGTCTGTAGTGTCATACTTGCGCAACGAGGGAGGCACGAAATCAGCCGTACTCACAGCTCTGACAAAAGAAGTTCTCCAGACTCTAGATCAATACAAAATAGAAATGAAAATCTACTATGTGCCGGGGAGGTACAACTGCCAAGCGGACAGCCTATCTCGACAGAAAATGGCCCCAGAATGGCATCTACGCCCAACGCTAACTCGGCTAGCATTTCAGAAGTGGAGTGTACCCGTGATCGATTTATTTGCCTCCGAAAGAGCCCACGTGATCCCAACTTATTGCACACTGGACAGAAGAGACAAAACAGCAGTCTTTTACGATGCGCTGAGTATATAGCTACTTGTCAGGAGTTAATAAAATCCAAGCCATAAACTCCTGGGATATGCCTGTGCTGATGTACACATGTGGCGTGCTCAGATGGACTCAGTCTGAACTAGACGCTCTGGACAGACGAGACCGCACGACGATGATCTCTCATCGAATGCATCATCCGAGATTGTCGGTTATGAGATTGTATATCCCGCGAAAGTGTAAGTACAATCGCGAGGTATGCAACCTCAAAATTTTTGACGATGACGGATGACAGTATTAGGGGAAGGTGGTCACTAGTGATAAAGGACTGATCCCCTTATCATTGGCCTCACAGGATTGGTGAACCCCGGAGGTACTTAGCACCTTTGATCGGGAGTCCGTATGGAAAGAGAAGGAGCTGCACGGGAGGTTTTACCAAAGTACTTCGCGAAACTTTCGTGGAACGTAAAGCCCCCCTGCATTGGCTGCGTTTCGGGGACCTCTTTGGGGAACCGAAGGTTTTGTCTGTGCAAGACCAGGTTATCAAGATGCGGAACTATCGGAAATAAATCCTAAAGGACGGTAACACCGACGTATGTCGAGTATGTGGCCGTCCCGGAGAGTCACTTGGGCATGTTGTTTCCGGTTGTACGGTAACACTGAGTACTTGCACAGACACAACCAAGCAGCCAAAATCCTACATCAGGAGCTCACTCTGAAATACGGACTCTTGCAACAGAGCCTGCCGTATTACAAGTATCTACCGGAGCCAATCCTAGAAAACTAATGTGCCAAAATCTATTGGGACCGATTCGTTATCACAGACAGGACTATTCTAGCGAATAAGACTGATATTATGGCATGGGATTGGTCGAAGTCGAAGATATTTCTAGTGGATGTCACTATCCCTCATGAGGAGGTTCTCGTGAAAGCCGAGAAGCGTCGGAAGTATCTCGATCTGGCTCACGAGATCACCGAAATGGGGGGTGTGACTTCGACAGAAATAATCCCAATTGTCCCAACCCGCGAACGGGATAAATTCCAACTAGCCTCGCGACCAACTTAAGGCGGTTGGATTTCTGTGGCGTGTCGGTTCCAGCACTAATGCAGAAAGCGGTGCTGCTCGCTATGGCTCGCATTGTCCGACGGTTCTTGAACCTGAGTCCCAGACCCTGACCGACTATGCTTTTGTCGGGTAATACCACCTCTCCAATTTAAAATTCCATATATATTTTTTCGGCCATGGGAGAGGCGAGAAACTAAATTGTATTCCGAAATAATATTAAGATGTATTTACTTTTGACAATTCTTATTTTGGTATTGAAATTTTGTTGTTGTTTCTCAGATTTCGAATATGTCTGTCACAATTTTTCGCAGAGGCATCATTTTTTCTTACATACATAATATTTTTATAAATATATTGACATGGCAGCGTCAAAATATTTATAGTTTTAAAGAATTCCTTTAGGGAATCTTGTGATCTCAAATTATAAAAAGCTCTTATTGCTCTCTTTTGGAGAGTAAATATGGAAACAACATCAGCTGCTCTGCCCCAGAGTGAAATACCGTAAGACATTACGGTAATAAACTAATCGAGCAGTCTATACATCTGCCAAATGTCTAATTTTCCTAATGACATATGCAGCACTACTTAGCCTGCCAGCTAGAGAGCTAATGCATTTGATTTTTTTGCCATTGAGATTATCAGAAGCAAACATTGTTTGCATTGCATTTAGTAAAGATTTGGTTTTGGTCCCGGGCGCGATGGCTTATTTTATGTATAATTTCGGTGTTTCTCTACCGATTTCTATGATTCTTTTTTTATTGAATAGGTAATAATGTAACCTTTTTTAAATTAGGGATGAATGTGAGAGTTTTACAAACGTAAGAGTAAACAAATATAACCAAAATGTTCCGAACTGCTAAGCTATCAGGAATTACACTTATTATTGTGAGTCAACCATGAAAGATAGACATATACTGTTGCTGATTTTTTTTAGATAATTTTATGAAGAATATTTCTGTCATACATGATTTCTATGTAAGTTAAACCATTAAGGCTGCACACGCGACGGAAGCTTAAAAAACGGAGTAACTTTTACCGTTTTCCCAAAATTTCCCAAATTCCCCTTCACTACTCTGCTGAAAAGTATACTATAACCTGCCCAGGAGTATGGAGAATAATTGTGCCAAGTTTTGTTAAAATCCGTCGAGTAGTTTTTGTTTCCATAAGGAACATACAAACCGACAGACAGACAGAGAGACAAAAATTTTACTAATTGCATTTTTATGCTGATCCCTAATCACCCCCTGATGAAAATATATTTATACACCCCATTTAGAAAATATATTTCATGTAGAGAATTGACCTCTACACAGATTTATTATAAGTATAGATTTGCACTTTCTCTATCCGATCCGAAAATTAATTATATTATCAAGAGGACCGAAAAAAATGCCACAAGTAATGTAGCGGCAAAACCTATTCTACAGCTCTATATAAAACTGTTTGGATGAAATTGGGAAGAATAGAAAAAGTCCCAACAGTTCTATAGAACTAAATCTTGGGGAAACTAATAGGATGCACCCGTGTTTGCTTGTCTTACAAACAAGGTAAGGTTTGTTATTCTATTTTCCACTACCATTAATATTTGTTAAGAATGAAAATTTACGCTATTGGGGCTTTTTTCTAATCATAATTATTGTATTTGGTAGTCAAGACTATTATGTTTCGTGGAAATTAATATATGTCAAAATACAGTACTAATAACGATAGTTTTGTGGGAACTGCAAAGATATACTGACCAGTTCACCCTGCTGTGTTTCAATCAACAAGTAATTTGTATTTTATACTTTAGTAAGAAAAACATTTCGATGCCATGATTTGGATATTTTTATGACCGTGCTAGTGTGCGAATGAGTTCGTCGTCTAGAGGTCGCAACAGTCTCTTCTCTGCATACCCAAATGTTGGCTAACGTGAGTATATGCATAAAAGTTATTATAGGGAACGTAATGTGTGTTTTACATCTGTTTTATAAGTATACGATTAAATTGGATCAAGAAATTTGCTAACCATTAGTAACGTACTCGATGTTTACGTCGCCGTCGATTATATTGGTTACAACACTAAAATACTAAAAGGTCATTGAAGTTTCTTTGTTTACAATCCTATTTTTTCTAATTGATATAGACTGTACGTACTTTACTTACTTAGAACTTTTCTAGCAATGAATAATTAAACATCCTTTTTTTTTGAAAATAATTATGATTTAACTAATTTTACACTACACATAGCAAAACAAATATGAATGTTTTTATCAAATTAAAATTTGATATGGTCCAGCAAATCATCATCAGAGGGAGTGCTCTTTTCCATTGAGCTATCAAGATCGTTACTGTATTACCTCGGAAATAATTTGGGGCATTATTAATTTTTTTAAAGAAATTATTCTAAGTTTTTCTTTCTACTGATGTTTTTACACTCTCGAAAATTTCACAAGTCCCGCCAGGCATTAAAAATACATACAAAGTTCAAAATAATTTCTAAGTCTTTTTACCCCTTTATGTTTTAAACATGGTAGAAATTTATGAACTATAAGTATAAGTTAAGTTTAGAAAATAATTTACCTATCGGACCTTGGTAAATACCCATCACTCAAAACAATCTCTTGTCGAACAAACCGGACACTTTTTTCGTAGTCCGTTCTGTTCGACAGCGTAGTCGAACAGAACGGACTATTTTTATCCGTTCTGTCCTACCGGTATGACAAACGGTAGGACAGAACGGACTAGACGTTAACTTATTCTTTGTAAAGAGAAATTTTTCTTATTTGACATTAACCAAAAGCGTGCGTCATGACCGTCACAGTTTACTCTTTCTTAAAAACTCTAAACTACCAAAGAGTTGCTATATGCGCGTGTAAATTCAAATAAAGGAAACTATAGTTTTCTTTACATCTCCCCCCCAAAAGAGATAAACAATGAGTAAAAGTGAATATAAACAATGAGGTTTATGTTCCCGGCATACACTCTTCACACGTAGATAGCAGGAGCCGGTGTGAGCTTCGATATGTGGAAGTAGTTAGACTCTGATCTCTTGTGATCAGTGTTTATCTTGTATATTGATGTAGATATTTTTTCTATAATCTTGTAGGGTCCTATTTTTAGTTCATCAAGTTTTTTCCTGTTTAATTTGTTCCCGTTTTCCACAAAAACCATGTCTCCTACGTTGAAGTCTATATATTTTCGATGCTTATCATAAATTGTCTTGTTATAATTATGTGATTTGATTGAGTTTTCTAGAGCTCTTCTCCTATCTTGGATTAAATCATGTTTAGTTCTTTCCTGTTTTAGCTCATTTGGCAAAATAGTGACATCTGTGCCATAAAGTAAGTATTTCGGAGCATATCCAGTAACTGTGTGCACTGTCTCGTTGTATTTCTTTACACAATTGTGTGCCACAGTCGTCCATGCCATTCTTGTATCTTGTTCATTTATTTTACATCTGATTTTGTTGACCAGCGTTTGGTTTAGTCTCTCATTCAAACCATTCGAGAAAGGTGAGTTTACTGCTGTAAATATGATTTGTATATTCTTCTCATCTAAAAAACTCTTGAAATCTCTTGAGTTGATACCTGGGTATTGGTCCGAGAGTATCACTTCTATGTCATCACATTCTGTACAACTTTTTATAAGTTTGATAAAATCATTTGCATTTTGTCTACTGGATGTTAGTATGTATGCATACCTTGTAAAATGATCTGATAATAGGTGTAAATATCTCTTTGTTGATCGGGATCCTCCAAAGCCTCCAATGGTATCGATGGAACATATCTGAAATGGTTTTTTGGCAGGCCCCAATTGTGACATTAATCCATATTTATTTTTTCCTCTTGATTTATTCTTTATGCATATTGTGCAGCTTTCACAAATTATTTTTATGTTTTTCGTCATGTTCTCTGCTGTATACACAGTGCTTATCATTTTTTGCATTTGTTTAATTCCGATATGGCTTAGATCTGAATGTATTTTCTTCATGAGCTCTATGCTTAATTTCTCTGATATAATATTTTTTTCTTTTTCTCTTACTTTCTTGTAATACACATTGTTTTTTGTATATAACTTATCTCTCTTGCTTTGTATATATTCATTTTGATTTTGATCTTGTAAAATATCTTCTATTGTTATCATGTTTACTATTTTTAGCTGTTCTTCTAAGTTTTCTTCTGGTTCGAGAACCGGGTTTCTGCTCAGGCAATCTGCTTCAACATTATATCTTCCTGGAGAATATTTAATTTGGAAATCATATTGCGATAAATAATGAGTTAAGTCACCTAGCTCTTCGTCTGTTCTACATTTTATGTTCATATTTTCCAGTGGCTTGTGATCTGTAAAGACTGTGAATTTTCTGCCTATTAGTAGGTGTTGCCAATACTGAACACATTCTTTAATTGCCAGACATTCCAGATACACAGCCTTCTTCCTTTTTTGCACTTCATTTAATTTCTTTGAAAAGTAGGCTACAGGTTTTTCTTCGTTGTTTTTTTGTTTTTGTTTCAGAACTGCTCCTACTCCAAATATGCTGGCATCTGTGTATATGTGAATAGGTAAGTTTGGGTCATAAATTGTTAATATTGGTTGGGAACATAATATATGTTTCATTTCTTCAAATGACTCTTGACATTTGTCAGTCCAGATGAAAGGTTGTCCTTTTCTCAAAAGATTATGTAGTGGTTCTAATTTTATTGCAATATTTGGCACATATTTATGGTAAAAGTTTATCTTTCCTAAAAATTGTCTCACATTTTTTGGAGTTTTTGGAATCGGGAAATTTTTAATTGATATCAAATTATCTTTCAGAGGTCTGACTGAATTATTCTGGATTACATGCCCCAAGTATTTTACTGAATCGGCTGCAAATGTGCATTTAGAGAATTTTAGTTTCATACCTTCGCTTTGAATTGCTTGAAATAACTGCTTCAGATATCTTATATGATCCGAGAATGACTTCGAAAACAACAGAATGTCATCAATAAAACATACTGTGAACTCTCCAAGATTATGCTTCCGTATAATATTACACATTATCCTTTGGAATATGGCTGGAGCGGTCTTCAATCCAAATGGTAGACAGGTCCATTGGTAATGACCTTCTTGTGTCACAAATGCCGTTTTGTGTCTATCTGTGACACGCAGTGGTATGGCCCAAAAAGCAGAATTAAGGTCCAGCGTTGAAAAATATTTACAATTTCTTGTTTTTACTATTAAGTCCTCGATGAGCGGGAAGGGCTGTGACTGTGGTACAACAATCCTATTTAAATCTCTGAAGTCTATACACAGTCTTGATTTTCTGTTTTCTTCTCTTTTATAGGCCAATGTAACAGGCGCTGCAAATGGGCTATATGATTCTTCTATTATATTCTTTTCCAGTAGTTTTGCTATTTGGCTTTCGATTTCTTTCTTGTCTTCCACTGTGCAACGATATGGTCTTTTACTGCAATATTTTTCTACTTGTAGATCGATGTGTGCTTCATAACCTTTTACCTTTCCAATGTCATATTTGTCCGTCGCAAACACTGACTGGTTTTCTGTTATTAAGTCATCAATTATTGTCTGTTCCTCAAAACTCAAGTGATTAATACAAATTCTAAAGTCTTCTGTTTTAAAACTTTCATTGTAGTTTATGATATTATCCATTTTTAATTCCTTAGAATCAATATCTGTATTTGTTTCCTTAGAAACTCTTTCCTTGTTTTGTGTAGGTAATTTTTGATGAATTTTCAGATTTTCGTCTTGAACTAGATGAAATTCTTGTATACAATCTAGT
The DNA here is from genome assembly GCA_963576735.1 of Bedellia somnulentella. Classification (NCBI taxonomy): domain Eukaryota; kingdom Metazoa; phylum Arthropoda; class Insecta; order Lepidoptera; family Bedelliidae; genus Bedellia; species Bedellia somnulentella. Next base: position 9,480,114 of record OY755195.1, read on the forward strand.
CCCACTAAAAAGTCATAATCAAAATTTTCGTTATCTATCACAAAAACATTCATTTTTTTCTCAATATCAAAGATGGCTATGTCCAGTGAAATTATTCCGATAGCTTTTTTGACGCCATTAATCGTTTTTAGATTAGTATCATTTGAAAGAGTGCCTTTGTTTTGCTTTATCTTTAATATCTTTGAGTTTATCAATGACACATTAGATCCAGAGTCATAGATCCCTGATACTTCAATATTTTTATTTAGTAGTAATTTTATCTTGATCAATGGCGGCACTATTAGTTTTTTTGGTCTTCGTACTGCAATTCACATTCCAACTCTGAATTATTGATAAGTTTTATCTGTTTTTTATCTTTTTCCGTATTCAATTTTGGTTTGAACCAACAAGAATCTTCTGGGTGGTAGCGGTCTCCTTTATTCAATTTATCACAGATATTACATTTTTCTCTAACCGGTTTACTATCTTCTTTTCTTTTTATAATTCTTCGTTTTTGCACCAAGTGTTCTAGTCTGCCAAGTTCATTGAATAAGTCTTTAGCATGAACTATTTCTTCTTTGTTAATCCTATCTGTTATAAAATCTGGTAAGCCGACTGCGATTATGTCAATTAGGGTCCCTTCATCCATTGTTTTTCTTATCTCCAATAAAAGTCTTTCTTTTTTCACTGCATATTCTACCAAAGATCCTGTTTGGTACTTGAAAGTCAAAGCATATTTGCTGTCAGTCCAACCTTTACTGGTGTATGTTTGTAAAAAACTTGATTTCCATTCTGACCACTCAGATTGTAATCCAAACTTTATCATCATGGAGGAGTACCAATCTATGCATGTTTTATCAAGAAAAAGTCTGAGAATTTCAATCTTTTCTTCCTCTTTTACAATATTAAATCTTTCACATTCTTTTTCGAATACTTCCATCCACTGACATGCTCTTGAATTTCTTCCGCTAAATTTTTCAATCACAAATTTTTCAGCTAACTTTTTCATACTCTTCTTTTCTTCATTCTGTTTGTCTTCAACCAATTTTTCCAAAATCTTCACTATAGGATCCTCTAATGTCATTTTACTCACAGCTGGTGACTGTTCTTGGTTAATTTCTTCTAGAAATTGGTCCTGAAAAATCATGTTTCCAGTCTCATCGACATATGTTTTTAAAATTTCTTCTGTTGTTTTTATCCAAACATTTCTAGTTTGATATCTCTTTTTCAATGTACTTTTTAATGTAACGTATGTTTTCGTGGTTTGAATATGTTTATGAAGTGATATTGCTTGATACTCTTCAGGAATCAGGTAAACTTTGTCATCTAGTGTGGCAATTGAGGTTATGGCAATGAAGTTTGACTTTCCGTCCACTGTTGGTTTAATTTGAAAAGTAAATTTTAGTTTCTCCATTTTTGTGACAGTTAATGTCGTTTTATAATATTATTTTATAGTGGCTTGATATATGGCACCGTCAATCAAACACATTGAGTTTCTCTGTAAATCAAAGATTTATTTCAGTTAATCTAAGAAACAAATCATGAAACAAATCAAACAAACATTAACTTACATACCTGTAAATCAAAGAAACGACATTAAATGTTATTATTCCGGTGTCGATTTCTTATTTTATTTAAAATTAGATATTAACTTATTCTTTGTAAAGAGAAATTTTTCTTATTTGACATTAACCAAAAGCGTGCGTCATGACCGTCACAGTTTACTCTTTCTTAAAAACTCTAAACTACCAAAGAGTTGCTATATGCGCGTGTAAATTCAAATAAAGGAAACTATAGTTTTCTTTACATATGTATGATGAATTTTAATACTGAAGCTCTGGTTACCCCTTTTTGAGAGTTAACGTCGTAAATATAGGTAGGTAGGGAGTAATTAGGATTTGTTATATAAAGAAAGAAAAAAACTGTATAAATTAAACTAATTTATTAGACAACAAATAATTAAAAATTATCCTTAGTATATAATACTAATATTTATATTAATTTATGTTGACAGTTTAAATTAAACAAATAATTATAATTCTAAAATATATCCGAAATCTTATAATTTGTACTTAATTCATATAATTTTGAAACCATAATGATTTTTGAATGTCATACTTAGAGAATTAATTTATGTCATGTGTGATTTACCATTATAAAGCTTGCATTTGTATTTAAAAGTATCAGTTTTCAATGGTTTTTAATAATTTATCGTTTTTGATATAAATGTTTTTTTCAAAGCGATTTTAAGGCTTTCTGAGGACTTAAGGCCTTAAGGCCAGATTGATGACCATAGAGATATCAAATAATAGAGGCACCTTAATAACTATTAATTAAATTAGTCTGTCTTTTGTACACTGGGGCTTTTTGGATTTTTGGGCGATGTGGTTGGAGACCCATCACCAACAACCTTTATTCCACCATCTTTTCCCCACACAACTTCCAAAAGTGGCTGAGGAATTTCTGATTCCCTAGCTCTGGCTACCCCTTCAAGGGATTCATAGCCGTGAGTATATGTATGTATGTATGTATGTATGTCTTTTGTACAAAAGACTTCAGGATTTCAGCTTTAAGAATGGCTAAGTATTTGCAAAATTTTATTATATCTTATGTTTTGCAGCTTGCAATGCGCTCCCTTCCTAGGAATGTTGACCCTGAACACCAATTGACAACAATATCACGTGATCTTCAGAAGTGCTAATATCTCTGCCAGCCCTTCCGGGACATGCCAGACGTTAATTTAATCCTAATATTCATTTAAACTGCCCAACATAACTATTTACAACTTGCAATGCGCTCCCTTCCTAGGAATGTTGACGTGAGACGGCGGGTGTGAGTATAATTTTCGGCGGGACTTGAAATCTATCAGGTCCGTTATCTTTTGTACCTGAAATATATAAAAAACAGAGTTTATACACAGTATCATCGAGGTAAAAATTTCAAATTTTAGGGTATGTGATCAAATGAGAAAAAAATATATACATACATACATATACTCACGGCTATATTTCCCTAGAAGGGGTAGCCAGAGCTAAGGAATTATAAATCCCTCAGCCACTTTTGGGAGTTGAGTGGGGAAAAGATGGTAAAAATAAAGGTTTTTGGTGATGGGTCTCTAACAGCATCGCCCAAAAATCCAATAAAAAACCCCCAATACCCTTAGTCGCCTCTTACGACACCCGTGGGTAGAAAGGAAAAGCGACATTCTAAGCCGGCACTACACGGCAAAAAATATATTTATGAAATTTGCCGTGTAAAAGATAAAAAGCAAAGATTCCAATAGCCTATGCCTATACGCTATAACGGTATTATAGAAATGTTGAAATCGGTAGAGAAGTCTGTCATGGCTTCATACATCGCACTGAAATTGACATTTATTTATTAATTAAGTATGGAATATCCAGAAGTGGGATACAAATTCGGATCTTCGAAGTTCAGAAGTGGGATACCCTTACAAAAATTGATTTCAAGGGTGACATAGAATAACCATCCATCCCATCCATCACCAACAACCTCTATATTACCATCTTTTCCCAACTCAACTTCTAATAAGTAGCAATTCCTTAGCTCTGGCTACCCCTTCTTGGGATTTATAGCCGTGAGTATATGCATGTATGATTACAGACCTTTTGAGGGCAACGCTTGTGATAAATGCTCAAGGCTGCCGCGGAAAACGTCTTACATTTTGTCAATTGTTACAGTCACAATCGTGAATTTCTATCAAAAAAACAAACGTGGGTCGCAAAATAACTGTAGTAAGGTATTATAAAAAAGAGTTTAAATAGATAGTTTCCATCCAGATTTCATTCATTTCCATAGCCAGTATAGGAAGTTCAGAAGTGGGATAACCTTATACACATTGTTTTCTAGGGTGGTAATATAAAATACTCACTCCCTGTTTCTCCACCGTGGGTTCCTCCCCCTCCCCCTCCCCTGCGCCCCCACTAGCCACTGAGACCACGTGGACTGATAACTTCTGACGACCCAGAGATTCTGACCACACGTGCTCCTGTTATACAGAAAAAGGAAAAAAAATGATGATTGGACATCAATATTTAAAAAAAATATAAAATAGTTTCATAAAGATGCACAATTATTATTGGCGGTCTTGTCAGTTTAAACGATTTTTTGAAGATACATTTTGGTTGGTATGGTGTGGTCAATAAATTTCAAGTCATTTAAAACGAAAAAATATAGTCGTTTATATTAAGTCATAAGAAAGAAAGATTATATATATATATATATTCACAGTAAATGTGGCAGAAATAAACACATTACAAGACAATAAATGCAAAAAGAAAACTTATCATTCAACACGACGAAAAAAACAGAGAAATATCGAAAAAGATGAGGAAAACCAATTTAAAATAATTACCAAAAAATAGTGTATATCAATAACAAAAATATTTAAAAAGATATAAACTCAATATTTTTCATTGTCTCCCCATAACATTATTTAAGTAACACCATACTTACATTGAAATATTGCAACACCTCTTCTTTCGTAACAGTATTTAACTGTTCTACTTCTACACGATCTCTGTCGAAAATGTACATCTGAAATAAAAAAAAATCTTTATAATTTGTTTATCTTTTTCATATCCCCTTTATTAGGCAGAAAAACAATTAAATTAATTAATTAATGAGCGATGCGGTTGGAAAACCATCATCCAAAACTTTTAACTTACAATTTTTCTTCATTAAACTTCCGAAAGTTGCCGAGGAGTTTATTTTGTATGTATTTATGTGTGTAGGTATATGTGTTTTTTTATGTATAGTAAAAAAATCTTTATTTCTAACAAATGCAGACGCCGATGAAAGCAAACTTAAATTATCATTAAAAAAACTATTTTGACAAAGACCTTACAAAGCAAAACGATCTTTACGTAATATATTTTTTTTAATTGGGGAAAATTAACTTCCAAAAATGGGTGAGGCATTTCTCATTCTAAAGCTCTGGCTACCCTGTTAAGGGATTTATAGCCGTGAGTATATGTATGTATGTATGTTTTTTTTAAATAAATTACAATTAAAAAATATATTATTATTTTCATTTTTTAATTATTTTTTTTACTTTTTATAAATTTGTTTTTATTTGACCTTTTTTTATTATATTATTTTATTGGTGTATACCTGCGAAGTGATCTCCCCCCAGATCTGGGAGGCTTTCGAGGACATCCGCTTGGGTTTCTCCAACTTCTGAGCTGCGAGCGCCGCGCGGTGCTTTGAGAACTCTTCTGGACTTAGCTTTTCTATATAATCCTGGACATAGAAAAAAAAAAATGATAAAAAATTAACTCTTGGACAAGGTTTTCTCTAATATTACATATTGAAAAATATAATACTGATGGAAACCCATCGTTTATATAGTGTAACAAAAGGGTTGTAACAACTCAAAAGGGGGTTCCTCACGATTATTTTTAGTTTTTAGTATCTACAACCCTTTTGTGAAATTGCATGTGCCCAACAGGGTCCATATTTGTTACTGTACCGCGATTACACAAACTATTTGTACACTACACTATGCATACATACATACATATACTCACGGCTATAAATCCCTAAAAGGGGTAGCCAGAGATGAGAAATCAGAATTTTCTCACCCACTTTTGGAAGTTGAGTGGGGAAAAGATGGTAGAATAAAGGTTGTTGGTGATGGGTCTCCAACCGCATCGCCCAAAAATCCCTTAAAAAGCCCCAATACCGTTAGTCGCCTCTTACGTACACCCACCGGAAGAAATGGGGTTGTGCTATTCTAAGCCGACACTACACAGCTACAGTACACTACACTATGGTATGCAATAAAAGTTTGAGTTTGAGTAGATAGATCATTTTGAACAACTTTTACTATTATGACAGTAACTTCATACCTCTCTTTTTCTAATCAGCCGAGCCATCGTCTCAAAATATAGTGAAACCAGAAAAAAATATTACATTCTTTTTGTTCATTACCGTATAACTATCTGAACCTTAATAGAAGTCAAAATTATTACCCCATGTTTGAGATTTTTAACACACTTATACAAACACAGTTTACAAAACCTATATTGTTTCATTTCCTCACCTGCATCGTAGCTAGGAAAGCCTCGATCCTATCCTCAAGGAAGTCGGGATGCTTATCACCTTGCACGATTATCCTCAGACCTTGGATGCCGTTGGATCTCCTCAGACCACTGAATACAATGTAGCCTAGTTGTTCCTGAAACAAGTTAAAACTATTAATTAATATTTAGAGAGGGAAATACGAATACTTATAAACAGCTCACATCGTATAACCCACCAAATAAATTTTAAATTCTCTCACTCTATCTTTCTACCTCTCAAAGAAGGAAAGAAATCAGTTGACTCTTCTTTCTTTCTCTTACTCTACCTTTCTCCCTAGCTACCTTTCTCCCATACAAACCCTATATGATTTTGTCTCTCTTTCACTATATAACTCTTTCTCCCTGTCGTATAGAAAATTAAATGAATAATATTTTTTAAATGAAAAAATATGAATGTTTTGAAGCAACTATTGACGTTAGAAATTTTAGTAATTCACTTTATTTTGAGAAGTTTTTTCTCTCACCTTAGTCCTAAGCACATTGAAGCAAGGTTCAGACAGTAGCTGTGCCAACAACTCTATATAAATAATATAGAATAACGTTGGCGCGATGGTTTCATCTCATTCTCTTTCTCACTCTATCTCTATCTCCCTCTAACCATGTTATGTGATTATTTTAGTTTTATTACGTCAAACAAGCGTTTATTTCGGTATCATAGAAAATCTTTTAAAAATAAGAAATCGTAATCGCAGAACTTTACAAAATATTTTTTTTTAAATGAGAAAAATACAACGTAAGGAGTTTTTTGTTTCTTCTTTTCTATACACCCAAGGCACTTTCGACGTAATTTTTTTGTAATACACTTTATTTTGAAAAATAAATTTATGTTTTATTTTATATTTTTTCTTACCTTAGTCCTAAGCACATTGAAGCACTGCTAACACAGCAGCTGTGCCAACAACTCTAGAGTTAGGGCCAGCGCTGACTGCCGGCATGGCATGGCAAAGGATTTCGGTACAGATATAGCATTTTTAATCTTATTACCATGCGTATAGAATTCATTTTGACACAACGATGCCGAGGGAGGCCGCGGTAGGACAGAACGTCGGCATCGTTGTGTCAAAATGAAGTAAAATGAATTCTATACTCATGGCAATAAGATTAAAAATGCTATATCTGTACCGAAATCCTTTGCCATGCCATGCCGGCAGTCAGCGCTGGCCCTTACGTTTGCGCTATGGTTCCATCTCTTTCTCTTTCTCACTCTATCTCCCTCTACCCACGTCATGTGATGATTTTAGTTCTATTGTGTCAAACTAACGTTTATTGTAACTACATAGAAAATCTTTTAAAAGTAAGAATATGTTAATCGCAAAACTTTACAAAATATATATTTTTAAATGAAAAAAAAACGAAAGGATTTTTTTCCTTTTTGTACAAACGCCTTTCAAAGCAAGTTTTGTCGTTTTTTTATAATTCACTTTCTTAAAAAAAACTCTCACCTTAGTCCTTAGCACGTTAAAGCAGGGTTCAGACAGTAGCTGTGCCAACAACTCTAGAATAACGTTAGCGCGATGGTTTCTCAGACCACAGCAATAGTATAGAGAGGCGCAGGACGACTTGTGAATCGCATTTTCTACTTCGCGGAGGTATGACGTTCCTGTGGAAATAAAGAATAGTTATTTTTGCTGATGATAATGTTCTTAGGAGCATCTACATCTCCCCCCCTTTAAATATTAAAAGTGACAAAAAAAATTCAATTGTTAAAACTCTGGCTTCTTGGGTATTAATAGCAGTGTAAATGTTTGTCTATATGTATGTTTCCTACTGTTCAATTGAAGGGGTGGCAGAAGTACTAACAATTGACACAAAATGAACGAAATGTTCTAACGTGGGCACTGTCTAAGCTAAGCTAACCACTGTTTCACGTAATAGGGCAGAGTTATAGTACTTTTTTACGAATACACTGTTATAGTAGGGGAGCCCAAGAGGGGATTTTTGGAGACCTTGCACCCTGTTATGAACGATCATAACTATATGAATTCTTAAGGGCCTCCCCGCATTTTGCAGCTATTGCGCTCACTCTTACGTCAAAATTACTGAGAGTGACAGGGACGGAAAAAACGCGCGCGCAGGATAAATGTAGTTTATTTAGTTTTATTGAATAACTATAATGTTTGAATGAAAAGTTAAACATCGAAGTTACAGATCTTAAAGCTACGCGTATATAGACACATAATGAGTTCACATGTATGTTATTCCAGTGGAGCCTATACGGTTTTTATGAAAACAAAGCATGTTCCAATTCAATTTTTTTCATCATATTTTTCAACAAATTATTAAAATGTTAAACATCAAATTTTAACACCATGAACTAATCACCAACATATATTTTATTCATGTCATATCAATATCATCAAATCAGACTTTATAGAATTTCCAAACAATCAATATCAACCTATTTTTACGGGGACGCCCTTAATATTTATTAAAAAATTAGTAAAAAATATTTAGTTTAAATTAATTCGTGCTCGTCAGATTAACCCAGATTCTCCTACTGGTCGTTTTAACGCCCGAAAAAACTATACAATTCTACCCTCAATTTTATATTGTTTACGCATGTTTTTGTCAAGTTGTTGGTGCATTATTTTTCTCAGTTGCAATAAATCTTTATATGGACGAGTAGTCTATGGCAGTTTACAACAATTTTTAGTCAATAAATCAGTGAAGATATTTTTTAGCAACATGCCTGCAAAAAGGTAAGTTTTTATTATTATGTATAGTAGTGATTAATTTCAAATCATATTTTTTTATGGTTTTAAAGTATAAACTAAATTATAGTTCCATAATACAACAAAGGCCTTGATTATTTTTGATCGATATTTGCCTTCAAAGTTTGTGGCCGTTATAACGCCCAGTAGGAGAATCAACGTCTTTTACTTATTTCAGGCCTCGTTACAATAAACCATTGAGATTAAATGAAATTATTGAGGAGTTGGAGTGTTTAGATGATGATGATTGTTTTCCAAGTGGGGTAGCTATTTTACCACCCGAAAATGCCAACGCTGGAGACGAAGAAATAGTTACTTGGCATAATCTTCCAGGTAAAACATTTTCTATATAGTCTAAAATATTATACTTATCAGTTAGTTGATAACTTTGTTTTTATATTTTTTCATATGTATCTTATTTTTAGGTTCTCAACTAAGGGCGCAAGCGGATCTTGTCTATTCTGATGAAGAAAGTTTTGACAGTGAAGACGAATTGCCATTATCTGCATTAGCCAAGAAAAGACGTACAGATGATGCGTCAGTAGATGAATCTGATATATTGATCGATCAAACTGATCGAATATTAGATACCCCTGCATCCACCCACCATGTTGCACCTGTCGCTCCAAGTGTGCCGCGTAATCAAAAATATTTATGGAGGAATCATCAAAGTTCATCTCAGTTTCAAGAGTGGCAACCAGTACAGGGCCCAAATTTATTACAGAGTCCGCTTTACTATTTCAACTGTATGTTTGATGAAAACTGCATTGAATTGCTAGTTCGTTACACAAACATGTACGCGTTCAAGAAAAATAAAGTAGGAAATGTAACAAATGATGAAATGAAATGTTTTTTGGGAATTCTTTTATTCAGTGGCTATGTTCCAGTTCCACGAAGAAGTATTTATTGGGAGAGGGCCACTGATGCCGATTTCAGTATTGTAAATCAAGCTATGTCCAGAGATAGATTTGATTTCATTATAAGCAATGTACATTGCTGTGACAACTCAACAATTGAGAACAGTGATGACAAGTTCGCGAAACTAAGACCTTTGCTAGAACTATTGAACAAAAATTTCTTGGCTTTTGCTCCATTACAAGAAAACTACAGCGTTGACGAAGCAATGGTACCGTACTATGGAAGACACAGTTGTAAGCAGTTCATTAGGGAAAAACCAATACGTTGGGGATACAAGTACTGGGTTGGTGCAACAAGATTGGGATATATTGTCTGGTTTGAGCCGTATCAAGGAAAGTCGGCGAGTATCCCTGAAGCGTACAAACAATTTGGTTTGGGTGGAAGCGTTATCTTGCAATTTGCAGATATATTACAAGCTCACAATCCCCATTCATATTCAGTTTCATTTATTCTTCGACAATTTCTTTTCGTCTATTCCACTGTTTCACGAACTTTCCAATAGAAGCTTGAAGGCGACTGGAACAATAAGAGAAAACCGCACTTCTCAATGTCCTTTGCCACCAAAAAAAGATATGAAGAAACAAGACCGAGGGACCTATAAGTTCAAGTCAAGCAGACCTGGAAACATACTAGTATGTAAGTGGAACGATAATAGTGTGGTAACAGTTGCTTCTAACACTGAAAGGGTAGAACCACTGCAAAATGCAAGGCGGTTTTCGCAGCAACTCAAAAAATACATTTTAATTGATCAACCTAGCATTATAAGAAAATATAATGAAAATATGGGTGGCGTTGATAGAGCTGACCAAAATATTGGTCTTTATAGAACCAGTATTCGAGGTAAAAAATGGTATTTCCCATTACTGTGCCACTATCTCGATATGGGTATTCAGAATGCTTGGCAGTTATATAAAATCAACGGTGGTGAATACGATCACCTCATGTACCGAAGGATAGTCACTAGAAGCTTACTGGAAACCTATAAAAAAACTGAAAAACGTGGTCCTCGTCCAATGTCAAAAACGTATCGAGAAACATCCCGTTTTGACAGAATTGACCACCTAGTTGAATATAAAGAAAATCAGCTCAGATGTGGTGTGTGTAAGAAGAAAACTAATTTTTATTGTAAAAAATGTGTTGTTTCGTTACACCCAAAAACATGTTTTGCCTCATACCATACTCAATGTTAAGTAAGTCTTATTTTTTTCGAATAAAAATGTACCCTAGATGTCTTCAGATTTTTATTTGCATTTCTGAATAATGTCCTACTTATATCGAATACTGGTAGTAGATTCTCCTACTGGGTGTTTTAACACCCACAATTTTCCCATTTTCCGGCATGAACTAGATTTTTTTCAGTATTTTTCCTAAGATATTGGGACTATAAATAAACACATACCAAAAAATTAAGAAAATCGGACATCATGAATAGTTTCAGGAGTATCTGGGTTAATAGAAAGTAAGTTAATTACATGGAAAAAGCGTCAATTTCAATACTCTGACGATTTGACCATGATATAAGAGAATAAGCGATACTTAGTTTGCAAAAAAAAACGTCACCATTTGACGGTTTCGGCAACGTAAAAAAGCTAAAATTATTGATAAAGTGAGGTACGAGCAGGTGCTGAAAACTATGTATTTCCGACTCCGCGCTTCTCTCCCCTTTTCGCTCTTTCTCTATTTCTCACTCTTTCGCACTGTTCCCACTCTACTTTCTGCGGCCATGATGCCACCTCAGCTGATCACAATCACAGCCTTATTACTCCTTTATTTTGTTCTATAACTTTAGCGGAAAAAGTATACTGACAGTGATAGTATGTCTTATTTAATTGTATCTTTGTTTCATTATGGAACAGGGTGAGATATAAACTATTAATACAAACTGAGAATTATTAATTGAGGATATAACAACGTACGCACATTTTTTCAAGTTGGTGACTTGTAATGATTCGCGTGAGTGGAAGTAAGTAAGCGATAGGCGGTAAAATAAGACAGCACTAGTGAGTGAGAAAGAAAACAATAGCCATTGACTATTGGTGTCCTTTACATGTCATGGGCTGTCAGAACAATGAAATTCCTCCACATAATTATCAGATTATAGGTTAGCACAACAAGGACATCGAGCTGAACTGTCTGCATCTAAATCTGATGAGCTTGAGTATTTCAAGATCACAATATTATTAAGCTGTGAAGCGTCGGCTTAGAATAGCATATATTCATAGAATAGCACTACCCCTTTTTTCCGGTGGGTGTACGTAAGAGGCGACTATCGGACTTGGGGCTTTTTAAGGGATTTTTGGGCGATGCGGTTGGAGACCCATCACCAACAACCTTTATTCTACCATCTTTTCCCCACTCAACTTCCAAAAGTGGCTGGAGAATTTCTAATTTCTCAGCTCTGGCTACCCCTTTTTGGGATTTATAGTATTTTCATTTTCAAAAATTGGCTGTGTGTTCTGACTGCATCCAAATCGTCGGCCTTTTGAATAGGATACCTTTTAGAGGTCACTTAACATTACCCCTGAATATCTGATGAGCTTAAATATTATTATTTTAACTTGTAGGCCGGCAGATTATTACTTCTCGGTAACCGGAAGCACATAGGGCGTATACGATATTAATGTCTTACGCACTCGAGTATTTTTTTATGATATTTTTTTACATTATTGAAAATTAGTACCTACTTTTTTCAGCAGTAAAAGAGCATATATCATATAAACTTTTTTTTAGCATCTAATCTTTATAATCCAGTAGGTTCTCGCAACGCTAAAGTGACTAACCATTTAGCCTCTTGGGCTCCCCTACTATTAAATGACTAGTGCAACTCAGTAAGTGAGTTTCCTCACGATGTTTTCCCTCACTGTTGACAATAATGGAATTTTGACTCGCATTAAAAGCGAAGTCGTTTCTACTGATATTTATACTCACGCCCATTATTCCCATTAAGGTAGGCAGAGACTATCGATCGCCACTTATTACGATCTTGACAAGCTTCCCTTACATTCATTATTCTTCTCATACATGCTCTTTTATTCTTCTCACTTCGTACCCCCATCTATATAAGAACGTTTTCTATCTGATCTAGAAACTTTTGACGAGGCCGTCCTCTACTAACAATCTCATCTACAATGGCTCTATATATCTCTTTATCTACTTTATTTTCATCCATCCTCTCTAAGTGCCGAAACCACCTTAACATTTCTGATCTATCAAATTATTTTCATCACATTCATGTATCATCTCATACAACCTTCATATCTTACCTTTTTCAAGTTCCACTTCTCTACTTAATAATAGTTGCTGAGCTAACAAAGGGACGGCGTCTTTTGGTAATCTGAAAAATAAAATTACAATATGTAACTGTTTGACTACTGTATAGCTCTTTCTATCTTTCCTTTAAGAGAAAGAAAAACATGCTTTATGACTAATATGTAAAAAAAGCCGTGTAGTGTCGGCTTAGAATAGCACTACCCCGTTTCCACCGATGAGTGTACTTAAGAGGCGACTAACGGTATTGGGGCTTTTAAGGGATTTTTGGGCGATGCGGTTGGAGACCTATCACCAACAACCTTTACTTTGCCATCTTTTCCCCACTCAACTTTCCAAAAGTGGCTGAGGAATTTCTAATTCTTTAGATCTGGCTACCCCTTCTAGGGATTTATAGCCGTGAGTATATGTATGTATGTAAAAAAATAATATTCAAATTTCTGAAAGTTAAGATATTAAGACTCAATAGAACCATCTTTTCTCCACACAACTTTCCAAAAGTGGCTGAGATATTTCTAATTCCTTAGCTCTGGCTACCCCTTTTAGGGATTAATAGCCGTGAGTACATGTATGTATGTACTCACAAGAAATGGGTTCATAAAATTTCGTAGAGTTTAGTGGTTTGCCTCTTGGCTCCAAACACTGACTGAAGCAATTTTGGATTCTTTTTTTTAAGAAAACGGTAAGATAAACATATTATACATTATATTTAAAACAATTAAATCCATTATTTGATTTGATTGTTATAATATCATTCTGTATACACAGTTTTTTGGTATTATGTCCGAATATGTATCTTTTAACTTTCTCGACTTGCTTTTGAAGTGATTTTTGGGCGATGCGGTTGGACACCCATTACTTACAACCATTACTTTACAATCTTTCCCCCCCTCAATTTGATGATGAAGCTCTGTCTGCCCTTTCTAGTGATTTATAGCCGTATGTATATTTTACCTATTTTCGACATCCTCAGCAATCTTCACGGCCCGTTCTTTAGTGAGGTTTCCGTACATAAACGTCTCGATGTGAACTTTCCTCATCAGCCGAGACACGAAGTCATCCAGGATGGCCGGAGTCGCCGCTGAGGAATGAAGATTTAGAATTACGTTCAGATGTATGGGTAGGTAGTATTTTTTGTGTGAGACAGAATGATGTCGCCTAATAACACCAAAAACATAAGATACGCAGCGCATGCGCATTTTAAGTCATGTCAAAGTTTTGCCGTGTAGTGCCGGCTTAGAATGTCTCTACCTCTTTTTACCCACGGTGTCGTAAGAGACGACTAAGGGTATTGGGGCTTTTTATTGGATTTTTGGGCGATGCGGTTGGAAACCCATCACCAAAAACCTTTATTTTTACCATCTTTTCCCCACTCAACTTCCAAAAGTGGCTGAGGAATTTATAATTCCTTAGCTCTGGTTACCCCTTCTAGGGAAATATAGCCGTGAGTATATGTCAAAGTTTTAGATGATACTTAGTATATGAACGAGGTTGCAGATATCACAGTTGATATTGATAAATTAAGCTGAAACTTATAAGTTTTAAATTAAAACACTTGATATCGACAAATGCGCTTGCTCACAAAAACTTTTGTTTTTTTTTGTATATATCCTCTAATTTAATGACAAAGAATTGAGAATAAAAAATACATAATCGCACTAACGTGTATTAAAATATATAAAGTCACCACAGTTTCGGTGGTTGAACAAGTATTTTAGTGAATGAATAAGTGCGTGAATGAATAAGTGGGTTAGTGAGTGAACAAGTGAGTGAGTGAACAAGTAAGTAAGTACGTGAATGACTAAATGAGTAAGTGGTTATTGTTTTTAGTAAACTGTTTATAGATTTTGAAATTAGATTACCTTCTGCGTTCTCTAGCAGTTATCCCTTGGTCCACACCAAGTCAGACAGACACAGTGCTCAAAAGTCAAAGTCAAAAAAAAAGTCAAAAAGTTTATTTTTCAAAATAAAGTTAAATACTAACATTTTTTGAACGTCAAAGTTTTAAATTAATCGTTAATCCGTTGCTTCGGAAGGTGTTCGTAAAGAGAAGAAGCAACAAAGAAACTCTTTACATTCACATTTTTTCATTTTTTCAAAATATGGTTTGTACAATTTCAGTTTATAAACATGTTTTTACTTTACAAAAGATTTTCTATGCGACCAAACCAAACGCTAGTTTGACATAATTAAAATAAATTGTCCATCACAAAAACCAATCACATAACGTGAGAAGAAAAATCCTCACCAGACAATTATTCCTAGGAATAACGAGGGAAGATTTATAGCTTTACGGACATGGTCATGTGCGCGTTGGGTCCTTGTCGTTTAAAAATCTTGAACACTGTAGTAAGATTTCTTTAAAAGCATGGCTTTAATTGCCTTTTTAAAAGATGCCACAGGCAATTCCAATATGTCAGAAGGAAGTTTATTGAACATTTTCAGTGATAGTCCCATAAAGGAGTTACTTACTTTATTAAGTCTCCACTTCGGTACGTTAAGTTTCTCCTTATTCCGAGTGTTAACAGTATGCCTATCACTAGCTTTACTAAATTGGCCTATATTCTTTTTGGCATACATTAAATTCTCAAATATGTATTGGCAAGGGACAGTTAAAATGCCAATATCTTTAAATTTTTCGCGCAACGAATACCTCGACCTTAACATGTAAATAGATCGGATAGCTCGCTTTTGTAAGACGAAAACTTTATGAACATCAGCCGCTTTACCCCATAATAAAATACCGTACGACATAATACTATGAAAATAACTGAAATAAACAATGCGAGCTGTTTCTATGTCTGCTATTTCTCTAATCTTACGCACGGCATACGCTGCTTGCTGATAAACCGCATGTTGGTATGGTTGCTCTGCTTCGAAGTTCTTAATTTTTATTTTACAATCTCCTCCCCACCCAACTTACAAAAGAAGCGGAATAATTACTTATTCCGAAGCCCTGGCTAACCCTTCTAGGGTATTATAACCGAGAAAATATATATTTATGAAAGTTCTTCATGAGAGTTAATCGGTTAATGTGTGAGTGAGTGAGTGAACGAGTGTCACTGATTGAATGAGTGAGTGAATGCATAATTGGGTCAGTGAGGGAACGAGTAAGTAAATAGACTAAGTAAGTAAGTTGTTATTGTCTTTTTTTATGTATTTTGATATTATTTACCTTCCGCGTTCTCCAGCAGTTGTCCCTTGGTCCACACCACGTCAGACAGACATAGTGCTTGCTGGTAAACTGCGTGTTGGTATGGTTGCTCTGCTTCGAAGTTCTTGATGGCACTAAATAAACAGTTTAGTGTTATTATATTTCGACAAGATAACGCGAATGTTTACGCCGTTAACATAGGTATACTTGAGAATATCAGGTGATATTTATGCCAGCTTAGAATGTCACTACTTCTTTCTACCCACGGGTGTCGTAACAGATGCGATGAGAAGGGCATTTTTGGGCGGTACTTAATTTCTACCATCTTATCTCCTATTAACTTTAAAATTTCCAACGCCTGTCATTTCTTCCCGTGGGTGTACGTAAAAGGCGAATAAAAGTATTTGGACCTTTACAAAGAATTTTTGTTTTGGGCGATGCGGAGACCAATCACTAACAAACTAATATTTTTACCATTTCATTCCCAATCAACTTTCCAAAAGTGACTGAGGAATTTCTAATTCTTTAGCTCTGGCTACCCCTTCTAGGGATTTACATCCTTGAGAATATGTATGTATTCTAAATTTATAAGTCATTCCCTCAGCTAACTACTCACCGCATATGGTTCTCCTTCATGATGGCAAATCTTTGAGGATCCGCTTTGAAGTTCACAACTTTATCAATGATCTTGTCTAGGAGAACGTTGCATTTATCATCATAGCCGTCGATTGTTACCTGCGAAATAAAACTTATTTTAATATATATACATATTGCATAGAGCTAATAAATAATACCTGCAAGTTTTTAGGGCCGTAGCACGCTTGTAATTATATTGTGAGCTCATCGGTTAAATTAAAATAGAGATATATGATACTCTTTCAGTGTGAAAGAAATAGCCGCTTTTATTGAAGTACACTCGTAATTACATATGACCTTGCTAGTTAAAATAAGATAAAAATATACGATTTCCTTTAAGTGTAAAAGAGATAGCTGTTTAAACTTAAAGACGAGATTTGTAGTTCATGGGATAAGACTGCTAAGACTTAAGCCCTTCGTTTGTAAATCATTTGGGCTCTGATGATGATGATGATGATGATGATGATCTCACCGTGATCCCATGTCTCGTATTAGACACGTTCCATCTCAATCCAGCCAGTTCTGCCGCGTACCCTGTCTGTTGAAGTTCATCTCGAAGTAATAAGACTAGGAGAGAGACTAGATTAACGCTTAGAGGGTCTGCATATGATAGAGGGCTGGAATTAAATGTTATATTTTGTAGATAGGTACTAAATAGCTGTAGGAAATTTGATTCAAACTAAAATATATAAAGAACATAGAAATTTTGTTGACGATAAATTATAAATATGCACTGTCGCATAATAATAACATAACATAAACGTCCACGCCGTTTATCCCCGAAGGGGTTGGCAGAGGTACCAATACTTCTGAACTCACATGGCAGTGCCACCTAGTGTCCAGAGAAGGTACCCACGTTTTGCTTAGACAGTGTACTCACGTGATAGGGGGCAGGCCTATCGCCGTTTTGTACGAATACACTGTCACATGACTAAGTACAACTCAGCCATGTGGGTTTCCTCACGATGTTTTCCCTCACCGTTAACAACCATGATAAATTAACCACACATATGACTTTAGAAAAGACAAATTGGTGTAGGCCCGACCCAGGATTGGAACTCACGCCCTTCTGTTTTCGGGCGGGTGTTCTACCCACTGGACTATCATGTCGCATAATAATGAGTTCTGATAAGACCTTTTCGCATATAAATTCAAGCTAAAAAATTCTCAAAAAAGCGTGAAAGTAACTTTTTTTAATTCCTTACATTTCGTAAAGCGCTAAATTTAGGTTTTTGTGCACTACCAAACCAAGTACTCTGAATATCAATATCACAACATTTCAGAAGAATCAGCATCTCTAACATTTATTCATTATTGTATGTATGAATAAATTAATAACTGCTATATATCCCTAGAAGCTTAGCCCGAGCTTCAGAATAAGAAAATCTTATGGTTTAGGGAGAAGAAAAAAAAACACTATGCAATAAAAAAAAGTCTTGTCTTACAAAAAACTTACCATCTACAAATATAAATAATCTTTACCTTACAAAATCAAGTATAATGGTAGCTTTAGGCAACAAAAACTCCGTATCCCTTCGATACCACAAACGGGTGAACAGAGTGTCTTTGACTATAACGGGAGTTGTATCGGCGCTGTCTACCCCGGGCTGGAGGTCTAGTCGTGAAGGTATGAACTCGTTTGGGGGCGGCAGATGCAGGGCAGGGGTTGATTTTGCTGATTTCCATCGCTGCAAAATATAATAAGTATTTATTATATTCATTCATAAAAAATACATTGGAATGTAAAATTATGTATGCAAAAAAGGTTTTTGTGGAGAAATAATACTGATGCAGAGAAGAAACGTTGGACCATTATCTATATAAAACGGTAAAACAAACGAACAGCCAAAAGTTTATAAAAGCATAGATCCAGTAGTAAAAATTCGATCAATTATTTTTTATTTTTTGTCACAATTTAGGGTTTCGTTTTTAATTTTGACTTTTAAATGCTTTTGTTCTATTTTAAAATTATTATTTTTTGTGTTTATTTTAGGTTTTATTACTTTTGTTTTTATTTAATTTGTGCCGCATTTACGGCGAATAAACTTCATTCTTCTTCTTTTCATAATTTCAGTCAAACTAATATATTCTTAACTACCCAAAAAAAATATCTTTTTTTTGTGATATTGTATTAAGAACAGTGCGTAAGGTTTTTTTATGAATTTAATATATTGACAATGCATTTCTTAAAAAAAATATTAGCTTACTCCTATTCTAGAAACGATGTAAGTGAGCTAATATTTATACACATCTGTTCGCTATATATAAAATGAAATAACAAATAGTAAACTGGCTATTCGTTATTAAACTGGTATGGCTGTGTAGTGTCGGCTAAGAACAGCACTACCCCATTTCTTCCGGTGGGTGTACGTATGAGGCGACTAACGGTATCGGGGCTTTTAAGGTATTTTTGGGCGATGCGGTTGGAGACCCATCACCAACAACCTTTATTTTACCATCTTTACCCCACCCAACTTTCCCAAAGTGGCTGAGGAATTT
The DNA here is from genome assembly GCA_963576735.1 of Bedellia somnulentella. Taxonomy (NCBI): domain Eukaryota; kingdom Metazoa; phylum Arthropoda; class Insecta; order Lepidoptera; family Bedelliidae; genus Bedellia; species Bedellia somnulentella. Next base: position 9,499,382 of record OY755195.1, read on the forward strand.
CTAATTCCTAAGCTCTGGCTACCCCTTCAAGGGATTTATAGCCGTGAGTATATGTATGTATGTTTAAAATCTTAATAATTGCACTTTTTTTTACTTAAATATACTTACATCCAACGTAGCTGTGTCGATATTTTCTTGGAAGTACTTCGTCCCGTACCATTTTTCAGTCATTGTACATTTGTCAGTGAAATGTCTGCAAAGTAAGATACATAACATACATACATACATATACTCACGGCTATAAATCCCTAGAAGTGGTAGCCAGAGCTAAGGAATTAGTAATTCCTCAGCCACTTTTGGAAAGTTGATTGGGGAAAAGATGGTAAAGTTGAGGTTTGGTGATTGGTCTCCAACCGCATCGCCCAAAAATCCCTTAAAAGCCCCAATACCGTTAGTCGCCTCTTACGCACACCCATCGGTAGAAACGGGGTGGAGCTATTCTAAACCGACACTACACGGCAATCTAAACCGACACTACACGGCAAGATACATTAATAAAACTTCATTAGACTTTACTAATAAATAAAGGAAAGAAAAATTTCAACAGCACCGGGAATCGAACGCAAACCCTCGGGGTTCGATTCACTCTGGTGTCGATATATTATTTCCTTCATTTATTAGTAACTAGTGGGTAACCCTGGCGCGACTACGTCGCGTCCTATAAAATGATTTTACTTTGAAATTTTCCGACCAATCACAGCTCAGCTCTTTTGAATTTCTAAAGATATTTTCTGATTGGCCGGTTTGAAAAAATTCCGACGAATCACAGCGCATCTCTCGATCGACTAAAGTTTGCGCGCGCTTATGACACTCAAGCAAAGTCTATGGGCCAAAATCGAAACTTTGAAATTCTGTAACAATTAACTTAATCCAGTTACATCAGATGTCTGAATTTTGTGCACACCACGTCCGCGAACTGTACAAAACGATACCTGAACCAAATTTCTAGCTTAACTCATCGCGTCACAGGCTTCCGGGCAAGAAAGAGGCTTACAGAAATAATATATAAAGTAGACCCCACATAAGGTTTTTATGAACGAAACATTATAAACAAGACTTCGTTGTGCATGACGCCTCATTTACTATACGATCGTTTCACCACTCAACTTCCAAAAGTGGCCGAGGTATTTCTAGTTCCTCAGCACTGGTTACCCCTTCTAGGGATTTATAGCCGTGAGTTTATGTATAGTACGCCGTGTAGTGTCGGCTTAGAATAGCACTACCCCGTTTCTACCGATGGGTGTACGTAAGAGGCGACTAACGGTATTGGGGCTTTTAAGGGATTTTTGGGCGATGCTGTTGGAGACCCATCACCTTTACTTTACCATATTTTCCCCACTCAACTTCCAAAAGTGGCCGAGGTATTTCTAGTTCCTCAGCACTGGTTACCCCTTCTAGGGATTTATAGCCGTGAGTTTATGTATGTATGTGAAGTTAAATCCAAACTTACTTAGCCACGACAGCCACCCGTATATTATCCGGACTGAGACGTTCCAACAACTCATCTATCAATTCCGGTTTCCATTCGCTCATCAGATAATAGGCACTTAATACATCTTCCATTGGGTACTCCTGAAACAAAAATCATAATCATCATCACAACCCATACCGAAAGACTCAAGTCTATCCTGAATATATATACAGGGTGGCTCTTGCAAATCGGTCAGTATGGGAAAGTCTGAAAGTATAAGACATACGAAGATTTATTCTTAGGAACCATGTCACCCATTTTGATAAAAAGAAAAACTTAATTCATACATTTGAAAAAATTTTGCATTTTATTCATTTTAGACATCATTTTTTATTGAGATATTTACAGTTTAAGACCTACACAATCAATATCAAAATAGAAAAAGTGTAAGTTTATTTTTTCAAAACAACCGGGTTCGATTCCCGAGCTGGGTACAGTTTTTTTTTTCAAATGTATGAATGCAGTTTTTCTTTTTATCAAAATCGGTGACATGGTTCCTAAGAACAAATCTTTGTGTGTCTTATAGTTTCAGACTTTCCCATACTGACCGACTTGAATGAGCCACCCTGTATAGTCGTCCAAAGAAATAAAAATAATATTATTTAAAATACACTTTTACTACTATTTGTTATACGTAAAATTTTATACTTAAATGACTCTAACATGGCTTTGAAAGGTGATCGCAAAGTGGTGAAGCAATTAGAAACTCACTTACATTAACTTAAGTTATTTATTTTTAAACAATAAAAGTTGATTTTTTATTTAAAGATTTTATATTTCAACAAATCAAGGTTAATTAACATAATCAAATCAAACTGTCCTTTACAAAACCAATGACGAGAATTTAGAGAGAATGTAATATCACACTTTCAGAACAAAGACGCTCAATAATTGTTTACTAACAGCATCATATGAAAATATTATTTATAATAAATAAGAAAACATTACAAATTCAATTACATATAATTTTATATATAACATTTGTATCTATATTATATATCTTTCTATATATATGTATGTATTTAATATGTATAAGTTTATGTAATTTATAAACTGATAATTTCAGTACGTCCTAACTGCTACAACCATTGAACTTTTTAATTTTTATAATGAAATCTATAATTAGCTTTACTTTTAAAAACTGTTGTTCTATTTACCTTTGTATTAGCAATAAGCCGTTGTTTTCTTAAATAAAGAAATACCTAAATAAATAAATGACATGATTTGGAAGAAAAATTTGTCAATCAATGTTTTTTCCATAGAATAAAAATTTTGAACTTGAATTAAATGATGCCTGCTTAATATTATGAAAATTAAGTCCTTAATTCAACTTCAAACAATGCTAACCTCTCCTAATACTTTGAATAAAAGTGCGATATTATTATTTTGAACCACTTTGGCTGTAAATAATGTTAACCTCTCCAGAACTTTACTTTTATGGTTTTTCAAACCAAAGTTCACCAAATTTGGTCCCCCAAGCCAAATAACCTACCTGTGACAAATGCACGTGCGAGGTAGCAATGCTTCGAGGCTATTGCGAGTCTTTGAACCTGAACTCCATCGCCATGAGGTCTCGTTGCTCCTCCCACACCACAAAGCTATTATTATTTTCTCATGTTGGATACCTTTTTGGTCCTATTCAAGCAAAATATTGTTTTCACATGGGATTTTGAAACAAAATGAAGTCTCCAATTTGGCTATTGTTATCGTTATAAGTTCCAAATTGCAACTTTCTCGGTCCTTCGACTAGAAGTAACTTTGGTCCATTCAATAAAACTAACTTGGTCCTTCGAACAAAAGTTGACCAAATTTGGTCACCTTTGCCAAATAACCTACCTGTAATAAATGTACGTGCGAGGTAGCAATGCTTCGAGGTTCTTGCGAGTCCTTGAACCTGAACTCCATCGCCATGAGGTCTCGCTGCTCCTCCCACACCCAGCGCTGGGGGCCCAGGGACTTTAGCATTGATATATACTGGAAATATGAGAAATATAAAATGAAATCATCATCCAAACTAAATCTAGAAGACGCTTGAAACCTGATTGTTTTGTTATTAGCTCCAGTTTTCGTATTCAACCAACGAACTGAGAGAAAAATCTTATATCAAATATTTTAGATTATGGGTACGAGGTTCAAAAACTTTATTTATCCCTTATACATATACATATACCCACGGCTATAAATCTCTAGAGAAGTAGCCAGAGCTAAGGAATTAGAAATTCCTCAGCCACTTTCGAAAAGTTGAGTGGGGAAAAGATGGTAAAATAAAGGTTTTTGGTGATGGGTCTCCAACCGCATCGCCCAAAAATCCCTTAAAAGCCCCAATACCGTTAGTCGCCTCTTACGTACACCCACCGGAAGAAATGGGGTAGTGCTATTCTAAGCCGACACTACACAGCAGCCTTATATTTGGGTTTTAAATCTTAGTGCAAAAGTTGACATATAAGCACTTATAACGATAAATGTAGTATCCGCTTAGATCAGAACCACACAATTTTAGCGGTTAAGCATCTTTTAAGTGATTGTTTGCCGATATGGCCGAGACCCAACACTAACCGTCCTTCACAATTCAGTCTTTACCATTTACACTAAAAAAACGTTTAAAACTTTTAAACAAGCTAACTCCTTTTTTTAACCCATATAAATACTAGAAGAATTTATAATTAACAACCGTGATAGCCCAGTGGGTAGAACACTCGGTTATCGTGCAAACGACTAGTGCTCAATTTGTCTTTTCTAAAGACATATGTGTGGTTAATTTATCATGGTTGTTAACGGTGAGGGAAAACATCGTGAGGAAACCCACATGGCTGAGTTGTACTTAGTCATGTGACAGTATATTCGTACAAAACGGCGATAGGCCTGCCCCCTATCACGTGAGTACACTGTCCATGCAAACCGTGGGTACTCTGAACACCAGGTGACAAAGTCACGTGATGTTCAGAAGAATTAGTACCTCTGCCAACCCCTTCGGGGATATTCGGCGTGAACGTTTATGTTATGTTATGTTATTTATAATTACCTAAGTAAATAACTGTAAGTGATTAAATAAATAAATAGTATGAATTATCATTACCTGAAACACCAGCTCAATAATATCGTCCACGTGATGAAGTCCCTCCTCAGTGAGATCCACTTGCACCCCAAAGAAACCGAACCCGCGACCTCCGATGCGGGTGCCGCCTACTAGACTGAATAGACATGTGTGTTAAATATTGGGAATATATTGGTTCCATTTGAAAAAATAATCAGGGGGGTTATAGACTAGACAGATTATGACGTAGATTTTAGTAATTGAATGAGCAACTGTGCAACTGTCTTGGTTGGAGACAAATCATTATGAATTCATCTTTTATTTTATTTATTTTTTCCAAAAGTGGCTGAGAATTTCAATTCTGAAACTCTGGCTATCCCTTAATCTAATTTATAGCCCGTGAACATATGCATGTATTTGTCAACACTGACTAGTGGGAGACGATGCAATAAAACGTGCAAATGAGACAATAAACGTTACAATCTCCTTTGCACTAAACACTGTTTATTGGTGACGTCACAAAGCCGTAAATATGCTCTTTGTTTAAATATGTATGTTATACATACATACATATACTCACGGCTGTAAATCTCTAGAAGGGGTAGCCAGACCTAAGGAATTAGAAATTCCTCAGCCACTTTTGGAAATGTGAGTGGGGAAAATATGGTAAAATAAAGGTTGTTGGTGATGGGTCTCCAACCACATCGCCCAAAAATCCCTTAAAAGCCCCATACCATTAGTCGCCTCTTACGTACACCCATCGGTAGAAACGGGGTAGTGCTATTCTAAGCGAATGTATGATATCGCACTCACATTAACTCGTGTGCGTCTTTATTGCAAAATAATGTAAAATTTATTTATGGCACTTTCTGCCACTTCTATGGGCCGGCGCTGACTGCCGGCATGGCATGGCAAAGGATTTCGGTACAGATACAGCATTTTTAATCTTATTACCATGCGTATAGAATTCATTTTGACACAACGATGCCGAGGGAGGCCGCGGTAGGACAGAACGTCGGCATCGTTGTGTCAAAATGAAGTAAAATGAATTCTATACTCATGGTAATAAGATTAAAAATGCTATATCTGTACCGAAATCCTTTGCAATGCCATGCCATGCCATGCCGGCAGTCAGCGCTGGCCCTAAGTGTCCACCGTGATACAAAAACTGTATATGTTAAGACAGAAAGGTGTCGTAAGAGGTGACTCAGGGTTTTGTAGAATTTAAGTGATTGGTAGTCGATGCGGTTGGAAACCCATCACATCCATTTTTTACACCATCATCTTCATTTTTCTTTACTTTTGTTTTTCTCCCCTCAGCCCCTTTACCTCCAAAAGTCACGGAAGAATTTCTAGGTCTGAAACTCTAGCTAACCCTTTTACGGATTTAGAGCCCTGAGTATACATATGTAGAATAGAATAGAATAGAATAACACTTTATTGCACATCAAACACAAATTTACAAAAGTAATAATATGATCAAACAGTTTACAGTGAGGTACAATTGGCGGTCTTATCGCTAAAAGCGATCTCTTCCAGACAACCTTTGGAAGGAAAGATCGATAAATTAATTATTTGGGTAGATGCACAAAACAAGGCCAAAAAAAAACATTATAAGTTATTAAGCTTACTTAAAACTAACTTATTTAATTTAAATAACAATATGAATATTACATAACATATAACATAACATAACATAAACGTTCACGCCGTTTTATCCCCGAAGGGGTTGGCAGAGGTACCAATACTCCTGAACTCACATGGCAAGCGCCATCTAGTTTTCCAGAGAAGGTACCCACGTTTTGCTTAGACAGTGTACTCACGTGATAGGGGGCAGGCCTATCGCCGTTTTGTACGAATACACTGTCACATGACTAAGTACAACTCAGCCATGTGGGTTTCCTCACGATGTTTTCCCTCACCGTTAGCAACCATGATAAATTAACCACACATATGACTTTAGAAAAGACAAATTGGTGTAGGCCCGTCCCAGGATTGGAACTCACGCCCTTCTGTTTTTCGGGCGGGTGTTCTTACCCACTGGACTATCATGTCAAATAAAATTACATATTACAAAATAATATAGATATGTAACGAATATGAACACATACATAAATAACTACATACTATTATATATACAAGCAATACAAATACCTAAATAAAATACACATATACGTTTTAGAAATATAATAAATATATATAGTTTAAAAAACAAACGGTATTACAGCGCTTCAGTGAGATAGTGTTGTTTCACCAGATCTTTGAACACATTTAGTGTTGTAAGTAAAATAATTATAAAATCTATAATACCTATTGCACCATCCTTTCGCCTTCAAAGCCGACAGTAGGCTGCCGGGGCCCTCGTGTCCCAAAAGATGGGACAAATAGTGGCCTGGCTAGAAAAATACCAACACATCATATACAACGTGTCTCAAAACTCAACGAGTACTAGTAGCTGGTTGTAGGTACTCAGGAAAAAAAAATTCCCTCTTCCCAGTTTTTTAAAATACATACATACATATACTCACGGCTATAAATCCATAGATGAAATACACACGCCGAGTAGTGTCGGCTTAGAATAGCACTACCCCGTTTCTACCGATAGGTGTACGTAAGAGACGACTAAAGGTATTGGGGCTCTTAAGGGATTTTTGGGCGATGCGGTCGGAGACCCATCATCGAAAACCTTTTTTTACCATCTTTTCCCCCACTCAACTTCCAAAAGTGGCTGAGGATTTTTTAATTCCTTAGCTCTGGCTACCCCTTCTATGGATTTATAGCCATGAGTATATGTATGTATGTATGTATGAAATAGAAATACCTCAGCCACCTTTGGAAAGTTGCGTGTTTGCAAAACGTTGTTATTTTTTTATAGATCCGCATAACTCATACTTTTTAAATTTCAAGCTTTTTTTATTTTAAGTTAGAGTGTGAGATAGAGTGAGATTAGGTAGGAATAAACAAAATAGAGAAGGAACGAATAATGTCAATATCCGTAAATGATTCAGTTTATTTCCACTGACTTAAGCGAAGCAAATGCCAACAAAGTCAGTAAATTAAATCGACCAATCAGGGTGCAGGGACAACGTATTTTGGCAATTACTTATTTGCGGGTTTTTTTAGCAATTTTTGTACTGAAGGTTTTTTTTGGTGATGGGTCTCCAACCGCATCGCCCAAAAATCCCTTAAAAGCCCCAATACCGTTAGTCGCCTCTTACGTACACCCATCCGAAGAATTGGGGTAGTGCTATTCTAAGCCGACACCCATCACCAAATACCTTTATTTTACCATCTTTTCCCCACTTACTTTCCAAAAGTGGCTGAGGAATTTCTAATTCCTTAGCTCTGGCTACCCCATCTAGGGATTTATAGCCGTGAGTATATGTATGTATGTATGTTTTTTACTGAACTAAGTTGTCTGTGTTAGTTATACAGTACATTTAAAAACAAGATTCAAATACATGACTCAAGAAACCTTATTTGTTTAAAGAGTTTTTGATAATGTTTTAGCGTTTCAAGAACACACACCAGAGAACCAACAAATTTTATATACATACATACATACATATACTCACGGCTATAAATCCCTTAACGGGGTAGCCAGAGCTTTGCAATGAGAAATTCCTCAGCCACTTTTGGAAGTTGATTGGGGAAAAGATGGTAATAATAAATGTTTTTGGTGACGGGTCTCCAACCACATCGCCCAAAAATCACTTAAAAAGCCTCTATATCCTTAGTCGCCTCTTACGTACACCCACAGGAAGGAATGGGGTAGTGTTATTCTAAACCGACACTACACGGCGGTCTTCTTAATTTAAGTAAAGATATAACAAAAAGAAACTCACCCCACTCTTATAATGCTTCCTGGCATCCGGAACAGGAAAGTCAATGGACAAAGACCTCAGATCCTTAACCGGTACAATATATGCCCTCTGTCGCCTCAGTTCCGGAGGAAAGGGGTGTTCTTCCCAACTCGGCGCTTCCACTGAGAGGTCTTTGATGGCTGAGAATAATGGGGCCACTAAGGCTTCTAATTCGTCTAGAGATTCTGGAAGAAAGAATATTAATAACGTTATTATACATAGATAAATTAGATTGCTAGATTGCTGTGTAGTGTCGGCTTAGAATAACACTACCCCATTTCTGCCGGTGGGTGTACGTAAGAGGCGACTAACGGGTGAGTAACGGTATTGGGGCTTTTAAGAGATATTTGGGCGATGCGGTTGGAGACCCATCACCAACAACCTTTATTTCACCAACTTTTCCCCATGCAACTTTCAAAAGTGGCTGAAGAATTTCTGATTCCCTTGCTCTGGCTACCCCTTCAAGGGATTTATAGCCGTGAGCATATGTATGTATGTATGTATATGTATGTGTATTATTAAATAGTAGTTCTTGGACCGCCATTACTTCCACGTATACTAAATTTTTATATAAAAATAGATTTTAGAAAACTTGTAAAAACACTGGCCTATTTTAATTTACAACAATAAAGAGTCGGAGTAGATTTGTCTAAGAAAAATATATATTACTGTGATCAGTGATGTTATTAAAAAGTTACGGCTTTTTAAAGATCCTGTAAGAACCCTTTCAAAATCCAGGATAAATGAGTATAAAAAAATATATTGGATTTTTGGGCGATGCGGTTGGAGACCCATCACCAAAAACTTTTATTTTTACCATCTTTTCCCCACTCAACTTCCAAAAGTGGCTGAGGAATTTATAATTCCTGAGCTCTGGCTACCCCTTCTAGGGAAATATAGCCGTGAGTATATGTTGTATGAATGTAAAAAAACTTTTCCTTTTTTTAAAATTAAATATCAATAGTATTATTCCTAAACATAATACATACCTTTCCCAACCACAGCTAACGACATAATGTTAGAAGAGTACCACGTCCCGTGGAATTTCAGTAATTCCTTCCTAACGTCTATGCCGCGCTCTTTCGGTATGGTTTCTAGAGTGGCTCTGTTACCTGTAATGAGGATAAAATGTTGAGGATTATTTCATTAAACCGGTCATGTGCGGGTGGTCCAAAGAGTATAAGTAGAGTAATATTATCTAGACAGTAATAAGTCACTGTATAATGTATCTACTCTGACGGTTTTACCTAAAAATACAAGTAACGCCATCTAGTGCCCCCTGCAGGTAACATAACATAACATAAACGTTCACGCCGAATATCCCTGAAGGGATTGGCAGAGGTACTAATACTTCTGAACATCACGTGACTTTTTCACCTGGTGTTCAGAGTACCCACGTTTGTGCCCTGTTGTGTGTTACGTGCCCTGCAGGTACTGGGATTAAATTTGAATTTTGTATGACAAAACCCTTTTACTTAATTCCTTTACTCAGACTCAATATACAGTCTGTGAACATTCAATTTGATACATATTGATGACTAAAAATATTATGACTGGCCAAAAAGATCTGTGATTTATTAAATGTCAAATATTGAAAGTTGTCAGAGGTCTATGGAGTTTTCAAAACGAGATTCAGACTCTATTTAATATATATTTCACACTCAGTACCAAACTTATGATAAGCATGTTTAGGTTGTGCAGTGCTCTTATTAATCTGATCCAATCGCCACATGTCTGATGAGGTATTCTTTTCATGTTCTGAATGTACATATATATTTTATGCTGTGTAGTTCCGGCCTAAAATAGCACTACTCAATTTCTTTCCATGGTGTCCGTAATGGCGACTAAGGTTATTGGGGCTTTTTAGGTGATTTTTGGGCGACGCGTTTAGAGTCCCATCACCAACCACCTTTATTTTACAATCTTTTCCCAACTCAACTTTCAAAAGTAGCTGAGAAATTTCTGATTCCGAAGCTCTGGCTACCCCTCATAGGGACTTATAGCCGTAAATATATGTATATGTATGTTATACTCACCAGTACCAAACTTATGATAAGCATGTTTAGGATGTGCAGCACTCTTATTTAGCTGATCCAATCGCCACATATCTGATGATGTATTCTTCTCATGTTCCGAATGTACTGCGCTAAGCTCACGAGAGGTCGCTGATTCCGTGAATAATGGCGATATGAAGAATTGGGCGAAACTGGGACGAAAAGTATTATCCAATTATTATTATAAATGCTGTGTAGTGTCGGCTTAGAATAGCACTACCCCATTTCTTCCGGTGGGTGAACGTAAGAGGCGACTAACGGTATTGGGGCTTTTAAGGATTTTTGGGCAATGCGGTTGGAGACCCATCACCAACAAACTTTATTTTACCATCTTTTCCCCACACAACTTCCAAAAGTGGCTGGGGAGTTTCTAATTCCTTAGCTCTGGCTAACCCTTCTAGGGAAATATAGCCGTGAGTATATGTATGTATGTATATTTTTGTTATAGTAAGATAAATGAAAATAGAAAAATTAAGCTTGTATATGAATTTAAATGCACATTACCATTCTCTATAAGCATATACTCACATATCAAGCGCCTTCCCCAAATGCTCAGGCAGTACATCAAAGTAGTAGGTGGTGTGGTCGGATGAAGTGGATGCATTGGATGAACCGCCATGCTCTGACAGGAACTTGCTGTACTCGTTCTCCTGGGAACATACATGGGATGTACATACATATACTAACGCCGTTAATTTCCATTGGGGTAGGCAGAGACTATCGATTGCCACTTTGTACGATCCTGGCAAACCTCTCTTGCTTCGTCTACATCCATCAATCTTTTCATACATGCTCTTTTATTCTTCATACTTCGGACGCCTGCCTTTTTGAGGACACTTTCAATTTGGTCCAAGTGTGTCTTTCGTGGCCGTCCTCTACTAACATTACCTTCCACATTAGCTCTATAGATACCTTTTACCAATTTCCTATCATCCATCCTCTCGATGTGCCCAAACCATCTCAACATTCCTCTTTCTATCTTACTTACAATATCATCTTTTATACCACACTTTTCACGAATCACATCGTTCCTCACACGATCACATAACCTTACATTACAAACTGTTCTGAGGGACCTCATTTCTACTGCATTCACTCTGCTTTCATGCTTCTTCTGCCACACCCAACATTCACTGCCATACATAAGCGTAGGAACAAGAACGGCATCATCCACAGCCATTCGGGCCCTTTCGGACACCGATTGACTAGACATTAGACTATCCAATGCTCCATTAATCGCATTACCCTTTTTCACTCTTCTCTCAATATCTTCATCACATTTTCCATCCCTTGTAAACAAACTTCCCAGATATACAAACTCCTTCACCTGTTCCACATCCTTACCATCAATCGCAATCACGCATTCTGTCACATCTTCCTGTCTCTCAAAAACCATCGTTTTGGTCTTATCCACATTCACCCTCATTCCCTTTCTTACAAAAGACTCACATACAATATTCATCATCTCTTGCAACTCTTCTGCCGATGATGCAAGTAGCACTTGATCGTCAGCATACAAGAGGCATTTAATGATGAATCCACCCATTCTTAGTCCATAATCACTTTCACGCAACTCTGTCAAACAGTCATCCATGAACAAATTGAAGAGCCACGGAGAAGCTACACATCCCTGTCGGACACCCCTAGAGATTCCGAACCAGTCAGTGTTTTCCCCGTTTACTCTTACACATGCACTAGAATCCTCATAGAGTGATACCAATGCACGTATAAGTTGACTCCCCAAACCGAACTTGGATAACACCTCCCATAAACCCTTTCTTACCACCCTATCATACGCCTTCTCTGATCAATGAAGGAGTAATAGACCTTCTTGCACATCCCATATTTTCTCATCAGTTTCATTCATCACTCTTTCAATCAATACCTTTGCATACAATTTACCGACAATGCTGAGTAGGCTAATGCCACGGTAGTTTTTAGCCTCCTGGCGTGACCCTTTTCCTTTATACAGGGGCACAATCACCGCCTCGCACCAGTCTTGTGGTACTTTGCCACTCGACCAGCACTTTTGGAAAAGGAAGTACAACCAAGAAGCCACCAACCCTTTACCAGCCCTCAGCATTTCGATAGTTATCCTATCATACCCTGCCGCCTTCCCTATTTTCATACTTTTCATTGCTTTCATTATTTCTTCCATACTGATCTCACTTTCACTAAAGGCACCCATCGCATCGTTCCAATCAACATTACTGCCGATTGGCGAAGAAACGGATGCATCCTCTTTTTCAAAGAGTCCCTCAAAATAGTTCTTCCATACTCGTTTCATGCTACTTTTATCCGTCGCCAATTCACCCTGATCATCTTTCACTACATTCACTCTCGTGTTTTGGGAAACTCCCTTTTCTTTCCGGACATATTTCCAGAACAACTTTTGGTTATTCCGGAAATTATCAGAGAGTTTCCTCTCACACCATTCTATCAGATCACGCTTTTTCTTTTCTATTTTCTTCTTAACCTCATTCTTAACTCTCTTATATTCATATTCACTATTTTTCACTACATCATCTGTTACTCTCGCATCCATTCGTTTACTAGCTCTGACCGCTAGTAAATCTAACCAAGCTTTCTTCTTATCTTCGACTGCCTCTTTCACACTCTTATCCAACCAACTTGTTGGTGGTCTATTTGACCTTTTACACAATCCACATACTTCCGTCGCACATTCAACCATTGTCGATTTGAGCACATTCCATACTTCTTCTATTTCCATTTCATCCCTCATCTCCACGCAACTTAGTCTATCATCCAATTTCTTCACGTATTCATCACTGATCTTTTCATCATCTTGCAATTTCTCCACTTTTATTCTCGCAAGATCCGTTGTTGACACTTTGGCCCTATGTCGCCAACGCGTGCACAGACCTCTTACTCGGGATATAACAAGGAAGTGATCTGTGCCAACATTCGTGCCCCTATAGACTCTGGTGTCAACAACCTTTGCTCTCAGCCTTTCATCAACAATCACAAAATCAATCATACTTCTCTCGTTTTCTCTCTGTCTTGTATACATATGGATATCTTTGTGTTCAAACAACGTATTTGTAACACAAAGATTCCTCGCCAAACATACCTCAATAACTTTCTCGCCATTTTCGTTCACCCTTTGATCACCATACTTTCCTAAAACCTTTTCACAACCGTTGCGTGACACACCAACCCAGCCATTAAAATCTCCGAACATTACAATTCTCTCATTCTGATCACACCCATTCACAACATCATCTAACAAATTCCAAAACTCCTCCCTCTCGGAAAGTGACTTAGACATGTCCGGAGCATACACACAAATTATGCGCATCCGGACAAGCCCTATTTTCACCTTTAGCCACAGGCGCCTTGGACTCACACATTCGTAACCTTTCATACACTGAGCCATCCTTTCAGATATCAGAAGTCCCACGCCTTGGCAAGCCCTGTCGCTGTCAGCAACGCCTGACCAGATCGCTGTAATGTTGCCAAGTTGTGAAACCTCTTTTTCCTTTCGCTTCGTTTCATTCACACACAGAAAATCTATTTTTCTTTCATCCATTATCATACATACTTCATCTAATTTTTCATGCATCCCTCCACACACATTCAACGTACTGAAGCGGGTCTCTCCAGCCCACATTTCGCCCCGCGAGGAACCACGGCGTGATGAGTGGCGAGCTGCATCGCCGCCTCCGTGTTTATTTTTAGTTGCACACATTTTGGCCCCACGATAAGCAAGGGAAATAAACTGTCCACCTAGCCAGAGCCCCGCATGACTAGGTAAGGTTATTTAGTACCCGGAGTGCACCAAGCTCCGGGACGGCGGCACGCTAGCGACCAGGCTCACCCCTGGCCACGCATCCTTCGGCACGGCAGACCTTGGATTGGTTTAAGGGCGAAGATGGTAGAAGCCCTGTTCCCTTAGTCGACTCCTACGAAACACCCACGGGAAGAAATGGGGTAGTGCTATTCTATGCCGACACTACACAGCAATGTGGCAAAGGGATGTGGATGAAGGTTTTAGATCACAAATAGGAAATGTAATTCAAAACATACAAAAGTAAAGTTTTAAAATTTAAACCCTTAATACTACTACTCTAAGATGTTATTTTATTATTTGTTTGATTTTCCATAATAATATTAAATAGTGTATTCGATAAATTAGGAGAAGGCATTTACACGCAATAATTTGAAAATATTTTTTTTGCCGTGTAGTGCCGGCCGGCTTAGAATGACGCTACCCCTTTCTACCCACGGTGTCGTAAGAGGCGACTAAGTGTATTGGGGCTTTTTATTGGATTTTTGGGCGATGCGGTTGGAGACCCATAACCAAAAACCTTTATTTTAGCATCTTTTCCCCACTCAACTTCCAAAAGTGGCTGAGGAATTTATAATTCCTTAGCTCTGGCTACCCCTTCTAGGCAATTATAGCCGTGAGTATGTAATTTTAAAATGTTGTCAACACACAATCAAGGATATTGTTACTAGAATGTAAGACCTTAAGCATGTTACTTGTCATGTAATGTTTCATATCTGTAGTGTGATACAAATAAATAAATGAAAGAAAGTTAGTTTTTTATTTGAGGCGGAGTATAAAACGGATACACACGTTTATACATGGTTGGCGTAAAATTTGTCTTAAATAGGAGGCAGTTGACGTTAACCTCCTAAGGCCCAGATTTTGAAATGCTTCGTAGGAGTTGAGACCCACGGTACAAAATTATGCACAAAATAAATATTGGCTGTCAGGCCCAGACTTATTTTGCCTTGTAACTTTGAAATTTTAAAAGTTTTAGGTGGGATATTATTTTTGTATGGGTAGACTATATGAAAAGGATATGATGGTAAGAAAGAAACCACCCTATAATTTGTTCAAAATTTTGAACCCGCGAAGATTAAAAATTTATACGCAGCAAATTTCAAAAATATGTACAATAAAATATACAACGGGTGTTTATTACTATGAGTCGAGCTTGAATGCTGGGCCTGACAAGGGAACTTTATTTTGTACAAAATTTTGTACAAGGGGCCCTAGGAGGTTAAGTGATAAGACCGCCAATTGTACATTTATTTTATTTTGTTCATTTTGTAAATGTTTCTCTTTTTTATGTGCAATAAAGTGTTTTCCATTCTATTTTATTCTTATCTAATAGTACTACAATATTTCCATCTGCGGCTTAGAGAATTAGGGTTTTTAATTGGTTGTTGGGCGAAGTGGTTAAATACTTGATTGCCAAAGGAGGCTGAGATTTTCTAATTTTGAAAATCTGGCTACCTCTATCATGAAAATGAGGATGTATAGCCGTGAGAGTATTGGTACAGGTTAACAATTGACTCTAGATCTATAAATAATATAAGAAAATCAAAATCGACATGAAATATTTATTAACCGACTTCGGAAGGGGAGGTTCTCAGTTCGATTGTTTATATCATATTAATGTTACCTCTGGATACTTCTGCGTGCCCAAAAACAGCATGTGCTCACAAAAATGTGCCAAACCCGGCAAGGATTCAGGATCACTGAGGTATCCTAGAAAAAAAGGTGTTTCCTTTAATGGGCATGGGCATGAGCTTATTCTGTATATGGTTATAATTAATAAATAAAGGAAAGAAAAATTACGACATGGGCGGGAATTGAACCCGCGACCTCGGGGATACGGGGGCGTATACCCGAGGTCGCGGGTTCGATTCCAGCGCCTGTTGAAAAATTTTTCTTTCCTTTATTTATTAGTAATAATCCCCACATGAGGTTTTCATGAAAAAAAAAACATACAAATTATATGGTTACAATGTAATACTCGACGAGCCCGACGGCTTGACGTGTCTGCAAAACCTCGAAAACGTATCTATTATTTTTCTGTGTAGTGTAGGCTTAGAATAACACTTCCCCATTCCTTCCTGTGGGTGTACGTAAGAGGCGACTAAGGGTATTGGGGCTTTTTAAGGGATTTTTGGGCGATGCTGTTGGGGATCCCTCACCTTTATTTTACCATCTTTTCCCCATCAGTTTCCAAATGTCGCTGAGAAATTTCTAATTACCTATAGCCGTGAGTATATCTATTTATGTGTTTGGACAATCAAGTAATTCAAACTGCAATAGCGTAACGAAATGTAATCCGGGTTCCGAGCTGCACGCTTTTATTGTAAGACCAACAAATTATTGATAAAATTCGTCAACTTCAAATAAAAATAATCGATTTACTCCGCTTCAATTTCTGTAAGTATGTGTGTCCAACTAAACGTTTATTGAGTTCCATAAAAGCTGGATATCATACATACATATACTCACGGCTATAAATCCCTAGAAGGGGTAGCCAGAGCTAAGGAAATAAAAATTCCTCAGCCACTTTTGGAAAGGTGAGTGTAGAAAAGATGGTAAAAATAAAGGTTGTTGGTGAGGGTCTTCAATCGCATCGCCCAAAAATCCCTTAAAAAGCCCCAATACCGTTAGTTGCCTCTTACGTACACCCACAGAAAGGAATGGGGTAGTGTTATTCTAAACCGACACTACACAGCATAATATCTGGATATCAATTGAAACTAATTAGTAAATCTCCGAAAAGGTGGAAAAATTAATACCTTTTAACATCACTGGGAATTATAGTCACCTGGAATTTAGAGTAAGTTTTACTTGGGGCAGGCCTATGATCTTTTTGTACGAATACACTGGCACATGACTTAGTAAAACCTAACCATTTGGTTTTAATGTTTTTGACATGAAAACCTCATGTGGGGATTATTACTAATAAATAAAGGAATGAAAAATTTAGACCCCGCCGGTGTCGAAATTTTTCTTTCCTTTATTTATCTTTTACCTGACCATTTGGGTTTGTCACAATGTGTTCTATCTATCTATACGAGGTAAGAACATTCCTTTACAAAAACTAACTATAACATAACATAATAACATAAACATAAACGTTCACGCCGAATATCCCCGAAGGGGTTGGCAGAGGTACTAATACTTCTGAACATCACGTGACTTTGTCACCTGGTGTTCAGAGTACCCACGTTTTGCATGGACAGTGTACTCACGTGATAGGGGGCAGGCCTATCGCCGTTTTGTACGAATACACTGTCACATGACTAAGTACAACTCAGCCATGTGGGTTTAACTATAACATGATTTCATAAATTGTAATTATTATGTTTGTAAATATAAGTAAACTATGTGTTTTCTCACCAACATTAACATCCAATGCCGCCGCAGCCTTGTCAGTCTTTGGATCACTTACTAATAGAACCTTCAATCTATTTGACAACTCTAAGCATCTGAAATTAACAATAATAAAAAACTGAATTGCCGTGTATGTCGGCTTAGAATAACACTACCCTATTTCTACCCGTGGGTGATCGTAAGAGGCGACTAAGGGTGTAGGGGGTTTTTAAGTGATTTTTGGGCGATGTGGTTGGAGACCCGTCACCGAAAACGTTTATTATTATCATCTTTTCCCCAAGCAACTTCCAAAAGTGGCTGAGGAATTTATCATTCCAAAGCTCTGGCTACCCCGTTAAGGGATTTATAGCCGTGAGTATATGTATGTATGTATGTATGAACTAGAAACGCCTCTGGCACTTGATGGTTGGCGCTGGCAATACATTGGCCCATCACCAATCCATCCTTCCAAAAGTGGCTATAGCTCTGGCTACCCCTTCTTAGTATTGATACCCGTGAGTGAGAGAGACTACCGTGATAGCTCAGTGGGTAGAACACTGCTTAAAGGGAAAGTGCATAGTCTTCATTTACTAGTAACTAATAAATTCATTCATTAATATCTTCCATACTAGTCACTAATAAATCCAAACATACCTATACTCCTTTTTATCCTCCTGCGACTTGATGATATTATCATATCTCTTAGCAATATCACTCGAAGGTGCATCATTACTAATGGACGGGCGTCTCGGGGCGCGCGATGCGACGGGTGGCATCATGCTAGTCGAGTATTTCCGAGATGTACTGAAAATGTAGGTGAATAAGACATTAGTTTACTTTTGTCAAAGCCATAGATTTATAATAGATATATAGATTGACCTCAAAAATATAATTTGTAAGTTTTCAACCAGTTTGGAAGGATATTGCAGGCTTGAATATAATTCAGAAGTATTAGTACTTCTGCCAACCCCTTCGGGGATATTCGGCGTGAACGTTTATGTTTATGTTATGTTATGCTTGAGCCCTTTGGTGGGGGACATATATGGGCTGTGAGACATAGATTGGCAATGAGTGGTCATTTACAGTGACTGTAAGATCATACAATGTTTTGGTGCCAACAATCTTGAACACTCTAATAGGATTTATTTACGAGCATAGCTTTTATTTTACTCAATGAACCATAGGCCCAAAAAATCTAATATTGATTATATGAAGGAGGATTAGTTACTTTGTAGTCACTGGGTTTTGGTATATGAAGTTTTTTCTTATGAACAATATGCTTTTTAAAAACCTTATATAACTGCTTATTGTTCTTTTTTACATGAAAAAAATTCTTATGAAAATAAAACAGTTAATACATACATACATACATATACTCACGGCTATAAATCCCTAAAAGGGGTAGCCAGACCTAAGGAATTTGAAATTCCTCAGCCACTTTTGGAAGGTTGAGTGGGGAAAGGATAGTAAAATAAAGGTTGTTTGTTGGTGCTGGGTCTCAACAAAATTCCTTAAAAGCCCCAATACCGTTAGGCGCCTCTTACATACACCCACCAGAAGAAATGGGGTAGTGCTATTCTAAGCCGTCACAACACAGCAAATAATGCAATTAATATGCAGATTTATTTGAATACAAACATATACTCTCCATTAGGTCACTATTTATAACAATTCTACCAACTCTCTAGCCTCTTCTACATTCATCACATTCAATCTATGTCCGTTTACTGCAATTACAAGTAGACAAATCTTTTGTAAGTTATGGGATAATGAATTAACTGTTTGATGGATCTTAGGTAGATTGAATCATTAGCTGGAGCCTATATATGATTATCTCACTTAATAAGACTATAATTATAATAATTTATAGATGTTAAAACTATTAAAATGATCTATAGTTATTCCCAAATCTAAGCAAAAGAAATTGTATTAAAAAATATACATTAAAAACATCTACAACAGAACCACAAAGTTTTCTCTCCATTCTTACATCTGGGGGCACGGCAGTGCCCCTGCCAAGTCTCAAGCAAAACGGGCACGGCCGTACCATCTTTTCTCGAAGCGGTTCGCGGCTGTTTCGCCCCCCCTTTATCTTCGACGTGGACAAAGCTAGGAGTTTAGGTTTTCGGTGAATAATAGTAGGCATGAGAACAAGCTTAAGTTCGAAATTACACGCCAAATGAATAAATAGTTTAGGAGTTACGGTCGATCAAAGTTACACCATTTTGTCACTCACTGACTCACTGACAGATCATCAAAAATCTAAGGTACTTCTAGCAGACTTAGAAACTTCAAATTTTGCACCAAGATAGGTCATTAGCCACATATAAAGGAAAAATTATAAAAACATTAAAAAATTATATGCCTTAGAAAACAATTTTATATTTGCGGTTTGGCAAGAACATTATGTATGGATTTTGACTGCATTGTTAACTTTGTTTGTTGTCCAAGTACCTATTCAATTGGATGAATACATACATAGAATAGAAAAGAATAATATAAATGTAATACATAGACTATCATTAATACAAATTAATACATAAAGTTCATTAAATTAATAAAGCTAAAACTCCATTGTATTGCGATAAATATTGTATGCGCGCTCGATAGATGGCGTTGTACCTGTCTGAATCGCGCTATGGTTTCGTTACAAAGCGCAGTGTAAGGGCCAGCGCTGACTGCCGGCATGGCGTGGCATGGCATGGCAAAGGATTTCGGTACAGATATAGCATTTTTAATCTTATCACCATGAGTATAGAATTCATTTTACTTCATTTTGACACAACGATGCCGACGTTCTGTCCTACCGCAGCCTCCCTCGGCATCGTTGTGTCAAAATGAATTCTATATGCATGGCAATAAGACTAAAAATGCTGTATCTGTACCGAAATCCTTTGCCATGCCATGCTGGCAGTGAGCGCCGGCCCTTAGAAGTACTTCAAAATAATTCGATAATTTTCATCTGTCTATGATAACCTATTTCGAAACTAAAAAATATTGTAGTGATAATTGATATTCGGAGAACTTTACGTCTTATTTAGTTTAGTTATAGTTTGTAAGTTAGTAGATATATATTTATTTAGTTAGTTATTTGTTAGTAAGTTTAGTTCTGTTTAGTTTGCATATATATATATATATATATATATATATATATAAGTTTAAGCCTTATTGTTATAGAAGTAATTGTAAATAGTGTAATGGAAAGTGAAATATTGTACATAAATGGCGACCTTTGTCCACACAGAGTCATCTCTATTCCTGGAGATGGGTCGTGTTTATTTCATTTGTTGTCATACAGCATGTATGGGAGTTCTCAGTCGTCAAACAAGCATACGTGGCCCTTTCAAGAGTGACTAGTTTGGGTGGATTACATTTAATAAATGTGAATTTTAGTAGTATCAAAGCTCAGGAGACAGCAATAGCTGAATATAATCGACTCCGAAGTATATATCGCCCAGACTTGTCTACCTTAGAAGTAACGAAGCCTCAGAGAAGAAACAAAAGAGATAGAGATGGAGAATGGGTTCTAAGCAAAGCAGTAGCTGACGTTCAAGAAATTGTGAGGTCACCTAAAAGTAAAAGAAAGAAATACACTTACAAAAAATAAATGAGATCCCACCAAAAACATTAAATGTAAAAAAATGCCAAGTCTCTCGATGCAGTCTTTCCATCGTAAAAAGTTTTGAGATCTCATAGAAGCCAAGTCCTATTCAAAATATTTCGTAGTTATAAATCAACATTTAGTAATTGTATCAATAGTTTTCTTTATATTATAATTATAGTGACTTGGCAATGAGCACAAATTAAAAGCTGCTTGCTGCCTGGAACTATATGCAAATGTTACTGACGAGACCAGTGATCAGATTATTTGTTATGTGTGAATCATGATGGTCACTACCGACTACATGCTCCAATACAATAATTAAGAATACCTTACGGGCCATCGCTTTATGAAAGTAAATGAATCGAGAGTGCACTAAGACTGACTGCCGTTGCCGAAATTCGGTTGGGACGACACGGATAAACCAAAAGAAAATTAATTTTGTGATATGTAACTTTCAACTCTTCCAAATATGTCGTTTTATTTTATTCTTCTTGTGCTCATTGCCAAGTCACTATAATTATAATATAAAGAAAACTATTGATACAATTACTAAATGTTGATTTATAACTACGAAATATTTTGAATAGGACTTGGCTTCTATGAGATCTCAAAACTTTTTACGATGGAAAGACTGCATCGAGAGACTTGGCATTTTTTTACATTTAATGTTTTTGATGGGATAGAATTTAACTTGAATTCTAATTGCTAATTACCAGTACACAAAGCTAAATTTTTTAAAGAGGTAGCCAAAGCTAAGAAATCTTTATTGTATTATATTACAATAGCACAATTCCATCTTTACAAAGGGAGCCCTTTAAAGATTTTTTCTATTTTGTCATTATAAGGGGCTGAATGTTATTTTGCACATTAATTATTTAACATTAATCATGAAAAGTAATTTCTAGCACTATTTTTTTTTGCCATGGGTTAGTCTCTGCCTACCTCTTGTATAAGCACTGTGAAGTTTTATATCTGTGAGATTTAAAACTTACTTAACCTCATCAAAACAACTAAGTAAAAATAAAAAGCTGACGCAATGAAATGCGAATAAATCAATACGTGTATAAAAAACATAATCTATAATCTGAATATTCTACTAGTTATTCTATAACTAGTTTCAACATTTTTATTGTCCAGAATCTTACCCAATGTATGGTCTTCGAGAAACCAAAGGTGGTGAATTATAATGGAATGCAATAAAAAGCAACCTACGTGATGCCAGCTTGATTGTTTTTGTAATCAACTTCACACGAAAATCGAAATTATTGATAATTTAATTCCAATTTAGCACAAAATCATACAGAATGTGAGAGAATGCAAAACTCTAATAAAAAATGACAATGACATTGACTTGACATAACGATTTGAGGTTATTTTTTCATATGGCTATAATCAGAAGACGAAGACTACAAATGTGACAAAACCAAAAACATACCTTACCTACTTTATTTAGTAGTGTATTCCAAGATGGCGTAAAACTTTAACGTTTCGTTGCAGATACAATTGATATAACTAAAACACTTATTTTGGTTACGGAATAAAAAAAATGGTACAAACGATACATTATCAAGTTATTATTTTAAATTGATTCCCGTTTTATAATTGCGAATGAGAACATTATAATAATTAATTGTGGAAACCTCTTGGCAGGCAATAAAAAAACACTAACAATAAAACCATATAAAGGAACGCTGTACTTTGACATTGATAGGAAACATATGATTATCTGTCAAATGATATTTGCCAACAAACACAGCCGTTTGTTTGAATCTGCTGTACAATTTAAACCGTTTTTGAATGAAAACTGAAAATTCTGTGTTCAAATAAGAACATTCTTATAAACTCTGTGCTTCACAATCAGGTAATGTGAGACTTGTTATCAATTAAACATCTAGTATAAGTAAAAAATTATTAAATATCGGAATACAAACAATTCCCATTCAGGGCATTAAGCTAATAAATATGAAACCAGAGCACAGAAATAAAAAAAACTTAAGCCACTTTTGACCAAGGGAAAAGATGTTAAAATACAGAATTTATAACAGAATATTATTATTGCCGTGTAGTGTCGGCTTAGAATAACACTACCCCTTTTCTACCCGTGGGTGATCGTAAGAGGCGACTTAGGGTATAGGGGCTTTTTAAGTGATTTATGGGCGATGTGGTTGGAGACCCGTCACCAAAAACATTTATTATTACCATCTTTTCCCCAATCAACTTCCAAAAGTGGCTGAGGAATTTCTCATTCCAAAGCTCTGGCTACCCCGTAAGGGATTTATAGCCGTGAGTATATGTATGTATGTATTATTATTTAATATTACTGAAACATAATTTTTTAACAGAGTTTCTAGGTGCTACAACCCTACTTGGACCTCATCATTAGTAGTGTTAATCCATAGTTGTGGGTTTTAGTTTCCAGCTCTCTTATCAATTATAATTGGAGGTTTACGTTTCAAAACCTAAATTTAAGGCCACTGTGAACATTGATAAAACTTGCTGTACTTACAATACACTCTGTATGTGTTTGCATCTTTTTTTTAAAGATTAACACAAACAATATGCAATGATAAGAAGAGACAGAAATATTGCAGTTATGATTTGTATACATACATACATACATATTCTCACGCCGTTAGTTCCCATTGGGGTAGGCTGAGACTATGGATCGCCACATTGTATGAGTTTGAGAATTGTGTATACAACCAAAGTAATGCCAATTTTACATTTTCATTAAATTACATTGTTCTTCACATCAAATACATCACACATACATATACTCGAGACTCAAACAAACATTCACACTGTTGGCAGAGGTACTAATACTTACTCACGGCTATAAATCCCTAGAAGGGGTAGCCATAGCTTCGGAATAACAAATTCCTCAGCCACTGTGAGGAAAGGATTTTAATATAAAGGTTGTTGGTGTCCACCCCACATTGCCCAACAATTACTTAAAAAGCCCTTAGTACCCTTGGTCGCCTCTTACTAACATCTATGGGTAGAAATGTGGTAGTGCTATTCTACACAGCTATCATGTGGGTGTAATTGCCCTAACCAAGGAAGACTGATCAGGGGTCATGCCATGTTAAAGCCAAGGTTTCCCTCATTGGAAAACTTGATAACTGGAATAGGAATTTTTCACACTTGCTCAGATGGAATATTAAGGACAAAGCATATTGTCAGAATTACTAGGTTTTTCAACAAATGTTTCTATTTGACTAGTGGTCCACCCTGGCTTTGGACAGATGGATTTAAATATTTTTATTATCCTGTACGATATTTAGTGTGATGATATATATCCCATCTCCTTTTCCTGGTTCTAAGCTTCCTCTCCAAATCTTAATCAATTATATATCTTCTATTTTATAAAGTGCTGCGTAGTGTCGGCTTAGAGTAGCACTACCCCATTTCCTCCAGTGGGTGTACATAAAAGGTGACTAATGGTATTGGGACTTTTAAGGAATTTTTGGGCGATGCAGTTGGAGATCCATCACTAAAAACCTTTATTTCACCATTTTTTCCCCACGCAACTTCCAAAAGTGGCTGAGGAATTTCTAATTCCCTAGCTCTGGCTACCCCTTCAAGAGATTTATAGCCGTGAGTATATGTATGTATGTATTTTATAGACATCTATGGAGCTGGGCAGTTCATTTAATTTGTTTATTGCCTAGAAATTTGAAACTTACATTTTATTACAGTGCAAACCCAAGCAATATCTTAGATCATAAAAATTTAGTACACTTTTCATTTCATTGTACCTCTTATGTAAAGATGAGATCTTACAAAAAAAAACAAAATTATTATAGATATTAATTTTATTTCTTGTAATGGTTGTAACCTCTTTAGCTCAGTGGGAACAACACCTCTTCTCATGCACCTGATATCAATTTAAATTCCGAGTGTCAACAAAAATGTGTCTTTTCCTAAGTCATTTATATGGTTAACTAGCTTTTTGCCCGCGACTACGTCCGCGTGGACTACATTTTTTGCATCCAATTTACATCCAAAATACCAAAACACTATCTAACTACACTAACTTCTGTTTTTTTGTATTTATATTCCCGTGGGCGTTGTAATAGTTATAAAGAACATTGAGACTTTTTAAGTGATTATTGGGTAATAAGTGGATAAAGAATTACTATCTCTGGAGCTGTGGCTACCCTTTTTTGGGATTTATAGCCGTTAGTATATTCTCATGATTGATTGATGGATGAATTTCATACATTCCTTTATGTAGTTGTTATATCAGTCAATAGCATCAAGATTGCGAAAAAAAAAGATTTGTGGATTAGTGGATGAGAAAAAGAAGGATTAGTGCATCCTATTATTCTAACCTAACACAAAAGCAAAAAAAATACGCAAAAAGACTTTGACCACCCGATTCGAACCTGGGTCATTCGTACTTAGTGTTTACCAAACGGTATACCGCTACGCCACGCAGACATTTGTGTAAGTCTCAAATTTGTGATATCCTATATATCTAGTAGTCATACTATTGACAAACAATTAAATGGACAATTATTTTGATGAAAACGGTTGAAAGCCTTATTTTTTCTAAAAAGACTATTAACGAAGAGTCCGATAAAGTCGGTTGATGAAAAAATTTATCGTGTAAATATGGGGAACCATATAAAAGTTATGTTTTTTTATGCTCCTGCGAACCCTTGCGAAATCCGGGATAAATTATATCCTATATGTTGGCCAGGTGTATAACCTACATTCATGCCAAATATGATCAAGATCGGTTCGGTGGAATTAACGTGATGAACGGACATACAGACAGACAGACAGACATTTTTTTTTCAAAAATAGCAAATTTGGCTTCAGAATCGAAAATTAAACATATTCCACCGGTTTTTATTTTTTTTCCTTCAATGTACAGTTTTGACCTCGTTACAGTCTTATTATAGTATAGATTTAGCAATGTTGTTATAAGTGAGGGTTTAAATTATGAAGAAAATCAAATGGCTGAGATAGAGACTTAGGTTTAATAATCATTCCTATTTAATTCATACAACATGATATAGACTTCACTGCTCCACTTCCTGAAAAGAACGTGCTTATATATACTTGCTCCATTAGTTCCGATCGGGGTAGGCAGACACTATCAATAACTTTGTCTAAATTAATCAATATTTTTTTGTACATCCCGTTAAACACTTTTCATTTATTCCCAAGTGATAAATGTATCTTTACACCTTTCAAATGGTACATTATATACATATATACATACATACATATACTCACGGCTATATTTCCCTAGAAGGGGTAGCCAGAGCTAAGAAATAAAAATTCCTCAGCCACTTTTGGAAGTTGATTGGGAAAAGATGGTAATAGTAAATGTTTTTGGTGACGGGTCTCCAACCACATCGCCCAAAAATCACTCAAAAAGCCCCTATACCCTTAGTCGCCTCTTACGATCACCCACGGGTAGAAATGGGGTAGTGTTATTCTTAGCCGACACTACACGGCAAATGGTACATTATTACATTATATATATATTTTATCAATAACAGAAATATCCTTGATCTAGGAACTGACACAATAACAAAAGAAGGCACACTAAAATGGATAACTGGTCATCACTGGTAGAGGGGTATCCAAATACCCCAACTCCTCGAGATTTAATCAAAGTACTGACATCAGCTGGTTTATTACTCAAAGAAGATCTTGCTCCATTTGAAATTGGTATGTATTAATATATGTATTCCATATTTACCTACCTATACTCACTGCCATCAATCTCAAGGAATCTCATTCAAGGAAAGAAAAATTTCTACACCAGCAGAACTTTTAAGTAGATTTTTTCTTTTCTTGATTGGTTAGTAAAACAATCCCCACATGAGGTTTCGAATTACAAATCCTCGATCGAATAAATAAAGAATAAATAAAGGAAAGAAAAATTTCGACACAGGCGGGATTGGAACCCGCGACCTCGGGTATACGCCCCCGTCGCTCTTGCCAATTGAGCTACCGTGTCAATAGCTGCCAGCGCGAAATTCTTCTATCCTTTATTTCTTTTACACGTTTAAGTAGTGTTTGCGTTTCCTACCTCCGAATTTTTCACTAATTCGGAAAGCCACTTGTCTATCTTTTCAGATAGAATGCAAATGTTGAAAACGCCTAACTATGACATAATTTAAATCTTTTTGTTCATGAAAACCTCATGTGGGGATTATTACTAATAAATAAAGGATAAATAAATCCCGTCTGTGTCGAAATTTTCTTTCCTTTATTTATTCTTTATTTATTAGTAATAATCCCCACATGAGGTTTTCATGAACAAAAAGATTTAAATCCTTTATCCACACTGGTGCAGAAAAGATTGTGAAATAAAAGTTTATGGCTTTACATTGCCCAACAATGACTATCAATGCTATTCTAATCCTACACACAGCTAAAGCATGTAAAAATAAATATAAATAATGGATTAAAAAAACCTACATGGCAAACTCGTTCTTTCTCATACTAGTCAACTTTAAATTTGATTCAGATACAAAGCACTATACACTAAGAGAAAGCAAGAAATATTTATTTTTCTGTGTTGTAAATTCGAATTGACGTGCATACATAAACTCACGGCTATAAACCCCTAAAAGTGGTAGACAGAGCTTTGGAATAAAAAAGACTTCAGCCACTTTTGAAAGTTGAGTAAGGAAAATATTGTAAAATATATATTCGTGTGGATGGGTCTCCAACCACATCGGCCAAAAAACAAATCGCCCAAAAACCACTTTAAAAACCCCAATACCCTTAGCCACCTCTTACAAACTTCCACAGGCAGAAATGAGATACTGATATTCTAACCTGACACTACACAGCTAATTGAATTAAAAATATTTCAAATAACAACACGTCATAGAATAATAATATCTAACAATAATAATAACCGACTAATACTTTTCTATTACAGATTGGATTCTCTCTAATTTGCTGTTAGAGCCTATCCACCTCCTCTCCACAATGAGGCGTTATAGTAATGATGACACGTGGTCACTGGCCACCGGTCAGGCATTTGAATTGTTAACATCAGTTTTGGAGACCAATTCGCATCATCTACAAATATATATTGATGATATTATTGAGGTATATATATCACAAAACATAAACGTTCATACCGTTTATCCCCGAAGGGATTGGCAGAGGTACCAATACTTCTGAACTCACATGGCAGCGCCATCTAGTGTCCAGAGAAGGTACCCACGTTTTGCTTAGACAGTGTACTCACGTGATAGGGGGCAGGCCTATCGCCGTTTTGTACGAATACACTGTCACATGACTAAGTACAACTCAGCCATGTGGGTTTCCTCACGATGTTTTCCCTCACCGTTATAAACCACACATATGTCTTTAGTAAAGGCAAATTGGTGTAGGCCCGACCCAGGATTGGAACTCACGCCCTTCTGTTTTCGGGCGGGCGTTCTACCCACTGGACTAACATGTCGCTAACATACATATACATATTGCTTTCAATATAAATTAATAAATGCATATTATTATTTTTATAAAAATTTGGTTGATAGTTGATTTGAAAAGTAGACCTGCGGACTAATAGTTCCTGAGATTAACATGTTCATGAAACATACATACAAATATATACTCATGCAGTTAGTTCCCATTTGGGTAGGCAGAGACCTCTATGCAATATCCTTGAGATGACTCAGATGTCACTCTACAATGGTGCTGGCTGAAAATCAGTACTGTGAGTCGAAGGCTCACAGAAAATGCTGAGACAGTACCGATTCGCTGTTGCAGTGGCGCAAGAAGTACTGATATTTTATATCTTATACTGCCGCGTTTCAGTGTTGTACATGTGTATTTTTTGTTGCATTTTTATTGTTTTTTCGTGTGTTGTATTTGTAAAATAATTGTTTTTCTTGTGCCTACAACGGCGAATAAACGTATTTTCTTTCTTTCAAATTTATCGAGAATCGAAATTTTCATACATGGTCTTTTATTCTTCTGTGTAACAGTGCAATTTCGATAGTGTATAAGATATAATTGGTTCTAATACATGATCAGACTTACAACAGTGCATTCTTTTTAAACATACATAAAATTACTTACGGCTATAAATCCCAAAACGGGGTAGCCAGTGCTCTAGAATTATAAATTTCTCAGCCACTTTTAAACGAGAAGGAAACCAACATGAATAAATTTTACTTAGCCATGTGACAGCGTATTTGGACAAATTTGGCGATAGGCCTGCCTATAACGAGACTGCACTGTCCAAGTAAAACGTGACGTGATTACTCTAAACATTACGTGATAAAAATGACACGATTGATTACTATTTCCGTTCCATTCTATATTAGTAGCTTGTGGGGAAATTATACGCTAAAGGCATACAATGCTTTCCGGGTTCAGTACAACAATGCCAATGCCTTCAGGAGACTGTTGGGACTGCCCCATTTTGTAGTGCGTCACAAATTTTTGCCCAAGACCACACTGATGACTTCTACGCCATCAGGCGCAAAAGAGTGGCGTTCTTGCTAAGCAGGGTGCAGGCCAGCTCCAACAGTGTCCTATAGGGTTTTTGCTGACAAGGTGACCTGTCCCATCTTCAAACTCAGGGTTGGACTAATTATTAAATAATTGATTTTTTTTGTAATTTTAAATTAATTAATTAATTTGAATTGATTAGCTACTAAAATAGGTTAAGGAGTACTAACAATAATTGACCTTGTTGTTTGAATAAATAAAATGTATTATTATTATTTTATATACACATAAATGAACAGGCGACGTGATAGCTCAATGGGTAGAACACCGGTTAACGTGCAAGCGACTAGTGTTCAAATCCCGGGTCGGGCCTACACCAATTTGTCTTTTCTAAAGACATAAGTGCGGTTAATTTATCATGGTTGTTAACGGTGAGGGAAAACATCGTGAGGAAACCCACATGGCTGAGTTGTACTTAGTCATGTGACAGTGTATTCGTACAAAAGGGCGATAGGCCTGCCCCCTATCACGTGAGTACACTGCCCATGCAAAACGTGGGTACTCTGAACACCAGGTGACAAAGTCACGTGATGTTCAGAAGTATTAGTACCTCTGCCAACCCCCTGGGGATTTTCGGCGTGAACGGTTATGTTATGTTATAAATGAACATAACTTCCAGGTCTGCATGTTAAAATACGCGGTACATATAAAGAAGCGCGCAATCCGGTGCGTGCAAGCGACAGTGGGGCGCGGTCCCGTCGAGTCCGTGGCAGCGGTCTGGCGCCGGATCACCGCCACGCTGGAAAGCGGCACCCAGTCTGCCACCGTCAACACAGCCGTGGCTCAGCTGATTGGTAACTATTTTACTACTAGCTAGCGAGGAATTTTGTTATATTGCGGTATAAATCACAACTGTAAGAAAACTTCTCATTCCCTCGGTGAACGGGAGCAGCCCTTGTGCGTCTGCTCTACGTCCACAAAGTTGATCCGCCTCGTAAGAGCCTCTCTTGGTTGATGTGTAGATGATTGTAGAAAATAACAACAGATCTTTGTTTGACTTGTTTATTGCGTCTAGGCACTGTTACAATCTGTATTACAGTATTTAACTATATAGATTTTACAATTCTAAATGTGTATCTTGTCTTCTCCGTGTCTTTTTAGTTGTAAAATGAGTTGAAAAAAAGGGGAATAACAATGGGCCGGTGTCGGCCTTTTATACAAAATGTAATGAAAGTATTTGTCTCTCCCCAATACTACTATCCCACAAAACACAACTGTTAAAAATGGGGCCAAGTTCCTATCGGCTAATTGTTCGCCTTTGAAGTGACACGTCTCTGGCTTCTCCAATGTTTTCAGCCAGTTGCGAGTGAAAGTTGGCTCGTCGTCAACGTCCCAACACTCGGAAATATCATTTTTTCCGGGATTAAAGTACCCTATTATTTAATCTGGACTTCCAACTATACGTCTGCAAATTTTCAAATCAATTGCTTTAGTATTTACGATGTGAAAGCGGAACAAACAAACAAGCAAAGTTATCTTCCGATTTATATTACTATACTAAGGATGGCAGTTGATAGCCTACCCCAATGGGAACTGTCGTGAGTATTTTAACGGGCGGGGTCAAAGCAGACCCCACGTGCTGTTTTTTAACTGTATCTTTTTGCTGGACAGTGGGACCCAGTCTGCCACTGTGAACACAGCTGTTGCTCAGCTGATTGGTAACTTTTTTACTACTAGCTTTCCGCCCACAGCTTCGCCCGCGAGGAATTCGGTTATATTGTGGTATACTCAACTATAAGAAAACTTCTCATTCCCTCGGCAATATCATTTTTTCCGAGATAGAAAGTACCCTATTATTTAATCCGGACTTAATACTACTTTAACTATACGTCTGCAAAATTTCAAAGCAATCGGTTCAGTAGTTACGGCGTGAAAGCGGAACAAACAAACAAACAAACTTACTTTCTAATTTATAATAATAGTAAGGCAATCGATGGCCTGCCCCAATGGGAATTGTTGTGAGTACAGTTAAAATACTGTGTGCACATAAAGAAGCGCGCAATCCGGTGTCTGCAAGCGACAGTCTGGCGCGGTCCCGACGGGTCCATGTCATTATAGGGTATATGCCTACCGCGAATTACTACTATCCCACCAAAAACATAACTGTTAAAAATGGGGCCAAGTTCCTAGCGGCTAATTGTTCGCCTAAAAAAGGATTGAAATCCATTTACCTTTAAGTTTAGATGCACTGTAATATCGACCACAATCATCTTCATCAAGAGCCTGATCTACTGATAAACATTTGCCATTCCCAAGAATCACCACCAGACCAAGTCCCCCGCCTTCCACATCCAACCACTACCCGCCACCATATCACTTCAACGGTTTATCTGACCGGAATTCACTTTACCATGCATCTAACTTAAAATATGGATAAATAGTTATGAAAATGCGCTTGTTTGAAAATATCTAAAATGAAATACTTTTAAATTTAAACTTGGCAGGTTTTTTGGTCTCTGTACCACTTGATTAATTGTGTGAAAAGAATAATTATTTATATGATTAAATTAATAACACTACCCCATTTCAACCCGTGGGTGATCGTAAGAGGCGACAAAGGGTATAGGGGCTTTTTAGGTGATTTTTGGGCGATGTGGTTGGAACCGTCACCAAAAACTTTTATTATTACCATCTTTTCCCGACTCAACTTCCAAAAGTGGCTAAGGAATTTCTCATTCCAAAGCTCTGGCTACCCCGTTAAAAGATTTATAGCCGTGAGTATATGTATGTATGTATAATTAAAATAACCTGCCAAGTTCATCTCTGTGCTCGCAATTGACACTGAGCTACAGGTGGGGTCAAAAGTGGGTCGAAAGGGTTCGTGTATATAGTGCACGGCATGGGCGTGCCTGCCGCGCACTAAGATCATAAAAACATATTCCTCACAGCTCATATACATCCCCACCAAGGGTCTCGAGCCTACCCTATAAAGGGCGATTTGGCCTTAGTCCACCACGCTGGCCAATTGCGGGTTGGCAGACTAACGACTAATACCGTAATAGTAGCCGGGACCGACGGCTCAACGTGCCCTCCGAGGCACGGAATCATCTTAATTTTCGGATAATCAGGTGATTCATGCCTCGACTCGAGACCTCCGCATTAAAACCAAGTGCTTAACCGCGCGACCACGGAGGCAGTCAAAAACATATTAATATAAGTTAATAGTTTCGGATTTATTTGTACAACCGTGATAGCCCAGTGGGTAGAACACTTGGTTATCGTGCAAGCGACTAGTGTTCAAATCCTGGGTCGGGCCTACACCAATTTGTCTTTTGTAAAGACATATGTGTGGTTAATTTATCATGGTTGTTAACGGTGAGGGAAAACATCGTGAGGAAACCCACATGGCTGAGTTGTAATTAGTCATGTGACAGTGTATTCGTACAAAACGGCGATAGGCCTGCCCCCTATCACGTGAGTACACTGTCCATGCAAAACGTGGGTACTCTGAACACCAGGTGACAAAGTCACGTGATGTTCAGAAGTATTAGTACCTCTGCCAACCCCTTCGGGGATATTCGGCGTGAAAGTTTATGTATTATATGTATTATGTTATGTATTATTTGTAACTGTAAATTTAAGGAGTAAACTTCCGCACTAGTAGTTCCTGAAATAAGCGCGCTCATGAAAACATCTCTACATACATATACTCACGCAGTTAATTCCTATTGGTGTTGGCAGAGACTCGATTACCGCTTTGTTATGTGTAGGTTTGTTTTATATTGTTATATTACATTTTTGTTTTGTTTAAATAGGCTATTTGACTGTAATAAAAATATACATTTCTTTTATTTCATTAGTCTTAATATCTCTTTTTTGGAGCAATATGTAATAATGCGAGATAAAAATATTGCATTATTTCACTACAAACCGTCTTCTAAAATAAGTATTTTTGATGCAACTGCCACTTGACTAAAACGACCGTGATTGGCTATTTCTATAATGACGTAGATTGCACACAAACAGACTGTGTATCGCTTCGCTCATTGGTGTTTAATGCGGAATTTACGTCATTTGTGCTACAGCCGCCATATTACTTAAAGATCGATTTTTTTAATAAAATAGCTAAAATGAAGACAGAAAAATATTTTTTAGGGCTCCTTATAAACAAATTTACAGCGTAAGATAGTTTTCAAAACTTAGTCAAATAGCCTATTAGGCGGTGTCGGGTGAAAACCAGCGTGTCTCGGAACGGTATGTGTCCCGTTCCAGGCACACATGCTGAAACGACACCCTTTTGGCAATGTTAATTAATATTTTTCCTATATATTTTTTCATCTTTGTGTTTTTTATGTGTTTTATATTGTGCCATTCTGTTTACGTTTGTGTGTGTGTGTATTAATTTGCCAAATAAATGTCTTTTACTTTTTTTTACTTTACTTTGTATGATCCTGGCTAACTTTTCGAGCTTCATTTAAACATATAACATAACATAAACATAAACGTTCACGCCGAATATCCCCGAAGGGGTTGGCAGAGGTACTAATACTTCTGAACATCACGTGACTTTGTCACCTGGTGTTCAGAGTACCCGCGTTTTGCATGGACAGTGTACTCACATGATAGGGGGCAGGCCTATCGCCGTTTTGTACGAATACACTGTCACATGACTAAGTACAACTCAGCCATGTGGGTTTCCTCACGATGTTTTCCCTCACCTTCCTTAAACCACCACCACCACCACCTTCATTTAAATTCATCAATAATTTCATTCATGTCCTTTTATTCTACAAATTTATAATATAAAATTTGTAATATTGTGTTGAACTTTTACAGTCTATAGTTTTGGATATATTTCAGGTACAGTTTGCGAGAATACACCTGTGCTGTTATCTGATCAACAAGAGGTAGAGTTGTGGAGGACTCTTCAAAATATATTGGAAGCCTCAAAAACCTCAGTAAGTATACCATATCATACACTTGTTTTTATGACAACATACATACATATACTCACGGCTATAAATCTCATGAAGGGGTAGCCAGAGCTAGGGAATTAGGGAATTAGAAAGCTAGGGAATTAAAATGAAGGTTGTTGGTGATGGGTCTCCAACCGCATCGCCCAAAAATCCCTTAAAAGCCCTAATACCGTTAGTCACCTCTTACGTACACCCACCGGGAGAAATGGGGTAGTGCTATTCTAAGCCGACACTACACAGCATTTTATGACACAGTTTTTTATGACAAACACATTAGTTATGTACATGATGTCTATAAAACATTTCGATTGGTATATACATATACATGGTGTTTTGTAGGAGGTTGGACATGTTGAAATGGCCGATAGGAGGCATCTTTAACTTATTTATAGTAATTAAAATCAATTAATTATTTGCCGTGTAGTGTTGGCTTAGAATAGCACTACCCCGTTTCTACCGATGGGTGTACGTCAAAGGCGACTAACGGTATTGGGGCTTTTAAGGGATTTTTGGGCGATGCGGCTGGAGACCCATCACCAACAACCTTTACTTTACCATCCTTTCCCCACTCAATTTTCCAAATGTGGCTGAAGAATTTCTAATTCCTTAGCTCTGGCTACCCCTTCTAGGGATTTTTAGCCGTGAGTATATGTATGTAAAATTAATTTGGTAAATAAATGACAAATATAGGAAAGAAATATTTCGACACTAATGGCGATCGAACCCGAACCCACGACCTTCGGGTATACGCCCTCGTCGCTCTGCCAGTTAAGCTATAGTGTCAATGGCAATTGTTCTTTCCTTTGTTTCGTTTACACTTTTTAAGAAGTGTTAGCGTTCCCTACCTCCGATTTTTTACAAATTCGGAAGTTTTTTTTTACAGAGTTTACCTTTAAAGATAGAATGCGAATGTTGAAAACGCCTAACTATCATATATAATTAAAATGGTTTTTGTTTATAAAAACCTCATGCGGGGATTATTTCTAATAAATAAAGGATAAATAAAGGAAAGAAAAAATTCACACTAGCGGGGTTCGAACCCACGACCTCCGAGCAGAGCCGGATTATCCCTGTATGGGTCTGTAGGCAATACAATTTTCGGGTTCCCTTTCTTTACCTAATCTGACTGACAAAATCATGTGTTCTTCCTGTGATGTATTTTTTTGCCTTACCCACAATATAATTTCTATGTGTATATGAAAATTAAACGCGACTCGGTTATTTTTACATACATATACTTACAGCTATAATTCCTTAGAAGGGGTAGCCAGAGCCAAGGAATTATAAATTCCTCAGCCACTTTTGGAAGTTGAGTGGGGAAAAGGCGGTAAATAAAGTTTTTTGGTGATGGGTCTCCAACCGCATCGCCCAAAAATCCAATAAAAAGCCCCAATACCCTTAGTCGCCTCTTACGACACCCGTGGGTAGAAAGGGGTAGCGACATTCTAAGCCGGCACTACACGGCAAATTTACGCTTATTTTTAATTTAATATCTACTATTTAACCAAACCCCATAAATAAAAGAAATAGTAATGTTATTTCAGTACCTACTGTTTTATTAATTTTGAATGCAGCACGTCCAGTACACGTAAATAAGTTTCGATTTTCAACTTCTTTCTTCCCCTGAGTACAGCTTCTTCTGCAGGCTCGTCATCTTGTCATAGTTCTAACATTACATGGTTCATCATTCATCCATTCATATACTCACTGCTATAAATCCCTAGCTAGCAGCCTCTTTTGGAATTTGTTTGGGTAGAAGATGGTTTAAATAAATGTTTTTGGTGACGAGTCTCCAACCACATCGCCCAAAATCACTTAAAAAGCCCCTATAACCTTAGTCGCCTCTTACGATCACCCACGGGTAGAAATGGGGTAGTGCTATTCTAAGCCGACACTACACAGCACATTACATTGTTCTGTATGTATAAAGTGTGGCATGGACTGAAAAGTATTTTCGATCCATAAAGCTTTTGTTTTTGCGGACTGCGGTGGGCCCCTGTCGATCCTGGGCCCCTAGGCAGTTGCCTACTCTGCCTTAAGGTTTTTTTTTTAATTTAAAAAGGTTAATCCGGCTCTGCCTCCGGGTGTACGCCCCCGTCGCTCTGCCTTCTTTCTCTGTCTTTTACGCTTTATAGACTTTATTGGCAGAGCGACGGGGGCATAATACTGAACACAGGTAGGGAACGCTAAAACGAAGAAGAGAAGCCATTTACACTATAGCTCAATTGGCAGAGCGACAGGGGCGTATACCCGGAGGTCGCGGGTTCGATCCCCGCTAGTGTCGAAATTTTTCTTTCCTTTATTTATCCTTTATTTATTAGAATGATCATCCCCACATGAGGTTTTCATGAACAAAAAATATTCTAATTAAAATTAATTTGGGTAATTATTTGATATGGTTTATATGATTAACTAGCTGACCCCACAGACTTCGTACTGTCAAACGTGTAGACTTTCACGTCGTCAAACTGAAATATTTAACTGACCTGTTGAGGGTCTCTCTCATGCGATGAGAAAAAAGGTGTTTTTCATAGTGTCCTCACAATTTTTTCACTTTATAAATTTTAAGTTTATAAGTATAGTAGTTTCGGCTGAGCATTGATTCTTAGTCTGTTTAACCATTTCTTAAGAAAATTTATTGATCTCTTAATTTTTCTGGGATAAAAAGTGTCCTAACTGTTCTAATTGGGATCATTATCTGGCTTCCTGTAAATTTTATTTTAAATATGTTCTGTGAATTAGTCTTCATTTAGCTACAAACACACAAACATCTAAACTTTCACATTTATAATATCAATAGGATAAGGCTTAAACATAAGCTTCTCGCGCAGGTGACCTCACTCTCCGGCCAGCGCAGCGTCTTGTCTTGCGCTTCATGCACGCGTGTAAATTTTGTTACGGAGTAATTTAAAAATTGTATTATCTTCTAAGATGTTTATTTAAATTAAGTGATGTCAAGGACAATTTG
Source organism: Bedellia somnulentella (assembly GCA_963576735.1). NCBI lineage: Eukaryota > Metazoa > Arthropoda > Insecta > Lepidoptera > Bedelliidae > Bedellia > Bedellia somnulentella. Next base: position 9,536,941 of record OY755195.1, read on the forward strand.
GTTCTCAATTAAATATTCTCAATCAACAACATATTTATTTGGATAAAGATAAATATTATGTTGATAAAACATTATGGCAATTATGCATTAAATTCGACCAAATTTATTTACCATAAAAATGGTTATAGTAAGTGAAACTTAAAAGTTAGACATATACTGTCGCGGGCATTTTTTAGATCATTTAAAGAGAAATAATTCTTTAATACATTTTTTTGGGTAACTTAAACCGTTTACGCAGCGCACACAACGGAAGCCTTAGTATGAATAATTATCCCCGTTTTTGCAACATTATTCGCTGATAGTTTGCTCCTGTTGGTCGCAGCGTGATGATATATAGCCTAAAACCTTCCTCAATAAATGGACTACCCAACACAAAAATAATATTTCAATTTGATTGGGTAGTTCCTGAGATCCTAGCGTTCAAACAAAAAAACTCTTCAGCTTTATAATATTATATATAGATTATATAACTAACAACCAAGACTAAGACTCAAACATTCACATACATACATACATATACTCACGGCTATATTTCCCTAAAAGGGGTAGCCAGAACTAAGTAATCATAAATTCCCCAGCCACTTTTTGGAAGTTGAGTGGGGAAAAGATGGTAAAAATAAAGCTTTTTGGTGATGGGTCTCCAATCGCCCAAAAATACAAAAAAAAGCCCCAATACCCTTAGTCGCCTCTTACGACACCCGGGGGTAGAAAAGGGTAGCGACATTCTAAGCCGGCACATTCACATATATCACATAAATGGTTGTCCTTAGCCTGAAATAAATGAATACTCTCAGCGGGATTCCAACCCGCGCCCTCCGGACTTAGATGCTATTCGCATACTAACTAAGCCACGGAAGTAATTAATACATAAGGTTTTTTTTATATATTTCGATACTTTTTTTCAGGACTTATATAAGAACGGTGTTCTTCAAGGGCTGTATGGGTTATTCAAGCATTTCGGTGATAACCTACCAATTGCAGAATTACATTCCTTTTACGATAGATTATCGCAAAAGTATATTCATATTGAACAGTGTACTGAGAGTAAGTATATTAATTAAATTTGAAATTGATTTAAAAAAAAAAAATTATAAATTGTGTAGTGTCGGCTTAGAATAGCACTACCCCATTTCTTCCGGTGGGTGTACGTAATAGGCGACTAACGGTATGGGGGCTTTTAAGGGATTTTTGGGCGATGCGGTTGGAGACCTATCACCAACAACCTTTATTTTTACCATCTTTTCCCCACTCAACTTTCCAAACGTGGCTGAGGAATTTCTAATTCCTTAGCTCTGGCTATCCCTTCTAGGGAATTATAGCCGTGAGTATATGTATGTATGTACATTTCCAAAAGTGGCTGAGGAATTTCTAATTCCTTAGCTCTGGCTACCCCTTCTAGGGATTTACAGCCGTGAGTATATGTATGTATGTATGTAATTACAAAAAGAGGAAGAAATCATCTGCGTAATACAATTATTTATTTAAACACAATATGGGAAGTTAGTTAAGAACAATCTTAGGAAACGTTTATATTAAATGGACTCAAGACTCAAACATCTCAAAAGTTCACGCTTTATTGCCCCGAAGACGTTGGCAGAGGTACTAATACTTCTGAACATCACGTGACATTGTCACCTGGTGTTCAGAGTACTCACGTTTTGCTTGGACAGTATACTCACGCGATAGGGGGCAGGTCTATCGCCGATTGTACGAATACTCTGTTAAATACAACTTAGGTATGCGGGGTTCCTCACAATGTTTTCCCTCACCTCACTTTATACAATATTGTTGTCTAATAAACGCCTTATTCTTTTTAATTTAATTTAATTAATTTCTTTCAGCCTGTCTCCAAATCCTATCAAAATACCCGCAACTTTTCTCGCTGCGGATCTCGCAGGACGCCAACACGCGCGCACTGTCATGGCGTCTCGTGACGTCACACAAAATGGCCGCCGACGCGCTCGTCAGTCTGTACGGGGTCGTGGTTACGTGCGAGAATGTAGATGTGAGTTTTAAACAGGCATAAATACATTATTTTCATGGCTATAAATTCTAAAGTGGGGTAGCTAGAAAGAAATTATACGTACATTACTCGCTTATGTACAGACCTTATGTGAACCTTTACTTGAGAATTTGTGAATACTGATATTGTTTTCTTGTTCTTTTAATTATTTAATGTTCTAAGACTAAGCGAATATGTTTAAAGATAATTTTAAAAGATATTGTTTTTATTTATTTTTTGTTGTGCATTTGTTTAGTTTACTGTCTGTTCCTTTAATATTTATTTAATTTTGTTTACTTCAAATGTGGCAGACACAGATTATTATTATTTTTTGTTTATATATTAATTAATTATGCGTAGTGTAGTGTAGGCCTTAACTGAAAACCAGTGTTTTGCCACTTGGCAATATCAAGCACTGAGTTAGGACCTAGTTTGTGTTACCATAGCACTAATTTTAAGTTTAAAAAATATTGTTTTTTTTTCACTTTATGTATTGTTTTTCATATTGTATGTGGTGTTATGTTAACATTAATAAACGAGTTATCTATCTATCTAAATATACACAATTGAATTTGATTACACAAAATAGACGAAAATTTAAGTTTAAAGGAAAGGAAAAATTATTAAGATTACATGGAGGGTTATCGGGTTAGTAATGTAGGAAAACTTATTAATATATATAAATAACAACATAAATAATAAAATTAAAAAAATAAAATAATAAAAATAAGAAGAAGAATATGTTACACAAATAAATTATTATATGCAGGAATGTAGAATGCTTTCTGTGTCATCGTAATTTGCGTCGAGCAGCCACCTAAACAGGTTCAATTTAACTTGGTAGGTGAAGTCGTTTTTGTATAAGGTTTCTTTTGTGTAATAAATATTTTATTTTATTTTATTCGGAAGATTTACAGCATTAAAACTTTTTGATACAAACTTAATTAATTATCTTTTAGCCATTTACAAATCTTCACACATAATATCTTGCTATATAGGAAAAAACAGGTTATGTTTACTTTGTAATAATCGATATGATTATACTGCAGAGAACTTTTTTTTTTGTTTTAAATGAAATATAAATCTATTACATTACAAAAGAATATTTAGACATTAACAAGGTGCCTGCTACTGGTTGTCGTTAAAGTACTGCCGGGTCAAACTTGACTTTATAGATGTCACCGTGCTATCAAAAATATCTATATTATTATCGTTAATAATTTTGGATGCCCTAACGATGAAAGAATTTTTACGGTAGTTAGTTTTGAATCGAGGAACTGCCGAGGAATATATAAGGTTTCTTCATTCAATGCTCACCCCTATGAAAGTTAGCGTGATGAGTAATGTCTATAAATGTTGTATGTCTGATATGTATCTGTACATACATACATACATATTCTCACGCCGTTAGTTCCCATTGGGGTAGACAGAGACTATCGATCGCCACTTTGTACGATCCTGGCAAACCTCTCTAGCTTCGTTCACATCCATCAATCTTTTCATACATGGTCTTTTATTCTTCGTACTACGGACACCTGCATACATACATATACTCACGGCTATAAATCCCAAGAAAGGGTAGCCAGAGCTAAGGAACTAGAAGTTCCTCAGCCACTTTTGGAAAGTTGAGTGGGGAAAAGATGGCAAAATAAAGGTTGTTGGTGATGGGTCTCCAACCGCATCGCCCAAAAATCCCTTAAAAGCCCCAACACCGTTAGTCGCCTCTGACGTACACCCACCGGCAGAAATGGGGTAGTGTTATTCTAAGCCGACACTACACAGCACACAGGACACCTGCCTTATCACTTATATGTATCTGTGAGGCTTTAATAACCCTAATCAAGCACCCTTAGTATTTTTTTACAATACCCGCGAGAATAAAAAAACATACATACATACAAATACTCACGGCCATAAATCCCATAAAGGGGTAGCCAGAGCTTTAGAGCTAGAAACTCTTCAGCCACATTCGGAAGCAGATAGGGGAGAAGATGGTAGAAATAAAGTATTTCTGGTGATGGATCTCCAACTGCATCGCCCAAAAACTACTTTAAAAAGCCGAGTAAAAGGGGTAATGACATTTTAAGCACTACACGGCAATAATAACGAGAACGAGACAGGTTACTGCTAATAAATAAAGAATAAATAAAGGAAAGAAAAATCTCGACACAAGCGGGATTCGAACCCGCGACCTCGGGTATACGCCCCCGTCGGCAATAATCCCCACATGAGGTTTTCATGAACAAAAAAAAAGATTTAAATTAGGTTACTGCTGTTCTAAGCCGACTCAGTAAACATAAATCAAATGCTTTGTATTTATTTCAGGTGATTATTAAGAACGAATTACTACCGCATACTAAGTCAGACAGCCAGACGGAGCGAAACATATCTTTCAAGATAATAGCGACACTGCTTAAGAAGTTTAATAACAGAAAACTGAATGACATTCGGGAATATTTTGATAAGTAAGTTAATTATAATAATAACATAATATAATATAATAACATAAACATAAACGTTCACGCCGAATATCCCCGAAGGGGTTGGCAGAGGTACTAATACTTTTGAACATCACGTGACTTTGTCACCTGGTGTTCAGAGTACCCACGTTTTGCATGGACAGTGTACTCACGTGATAGGGGGCAGGCCTATCGCCGTTTTTGTACGAATACACTGTCACATGACTAAGTACAACTCAGCCATGTGGGTTTCCTCACGATGTTTTCCCTCACCGTTAAAACCATGATAAAGTAACCACACATATATCTTTAGAAAAGACAAATTGGTGTAGGCCCAGACAAGTATGTTAAATCCTTTGGTAAAACCGTTTTACCAAAAATTCCACCTTATGGTTTTGGCCACAATCTCAAACGTTCACGCCGGATATCCCGGAAGGAGTGGTTTAGGTACTATATACATATACTCACGGCTATAAATCCCTTAACGGGATAGCCAGAGTTTTGGAATGAGAAATTCCTCAGCCACTTTTGGAAGTTGATTGGGGAAAAGATGGTAATAATAAATGTTTTTGGTGACGGGTCTCCAACCACATCGCCCAAAAATCACTTAAAAAACCCCTATACCCTTAGTCGCCTCTTACGATCACCCACGGGTAGAAATGGGGTAGTGTTATTCTAAGCCGACACTACACGGTAAAATGTATAAATAAAATGTTATCAAATTGTTTCCTACCCAAACGAAGAAGGATCAGATTTCGATCCATTTATAAATACATATACTTACGGCTTAATCCATAGAAGGGGTATCCAGAGCAAAGGCATTAGAAATTCCTCAGCCACTTTTGGAAACTTCAGTGGGGAAAAAGATGGTAAAATGAAGGTCGTTGGTGATGGGTCTCCAACCGCATCGCCCAAAAATCCTTAAATACACTAATACCATTAGTCGCCTCGAGTCCAACATCACGGGAAGAAATGGGGGTAGTGCTATTGTAAGCCGACACTACACAGCTATTTTTAACCGACTTCAAAAAAAGGAGTGTTCTCAATTTGACCGTATTTTTTTTTTTTATGTTTGTTCGCCGATTACTTCGCCATTTATGAACCGATTTTGATTATTATTTTTTTATTCGAAAGAAGATACTCCCGGATTGGTACCATGATGAGGATATCAGGGTCTGATGATGGGATCCTGGAGAAATCGAGGGGAACCCTCAAATTTTATAGGCAAATGTACCGCGTTTTACATATTTTCTGAACTTATATTGGCATTTGCTTCTGAAAATCATATTGTTATGTTGCTGAGCTGATGATAGAAGGTGTGGATCCTCAATCACTAGGTATTAGGAAACAGTTCTTTCCACATTCTATATAGATTTATACTCCTCTTCGTAGCTTTTATGAAGAGAAGTACAGGTTCACTAAACATTTCTTTTGTTATGTTATTGTTACCGAGAAAGTACCATGAGACCAGGATCTGATGATGGCATTCCAGGAAATCGAGGGGACTGTCGAAACTCACAATTATGTGACAGTGTATTTGTTCAAAACGCCGATAGGCCTGCCCTGTATAACGTAAGAACACTGCCTAATAAATCGTGGGTACTCTGAAAAACAGGTGACAATGTCACGTGATATTCAGAAGTATTACTACCTCTGCTAACCCCTTCAGGGATATTCGGCGTGAGCGTTTGAGTCTTTCTTGAGATGTAGAATTGAAGACCATCGCCTTTCGAAGGATTTTAAGAACAATGTAAGGTTCGGTAAGGTTACATATGGTTGAGCCTATTTAATATCGTACTATAATAGAAATACCGGAAATACGAAGAATAATACAGTAATTGTCGCTTCCTCATCCGAGAGGCATCTTTGCCAGGTCTACCCATCTCTAAAACTCGTAAAATAAAATAATTTTTAACAAAAAAAAAACCGACTTCATAGAAAAACAACCGAAAACAAACAATCTAGTACTAAAAAGTACGAAATAAGTTTTTTAATTGAATATGAGTACTGTGATTGATACCTTAGCAATTTCTTTATTCCACACGCGTCAGTTCAACCTACCTAAATATTACAATTCTCTTAAATTAATTTTTGAGTCGGTGCCAGACAAACAAAAGTAAATTCACCCTGCTATCTATCTCTGATTATTACAATCTAAAAAATATTATATCGTACAAAAATCAATTTACCCTACAACTACAAGGTACCCTACATTTTACATGTATATGAAGTGCGAAATACACACTTCTTATTATCAATAATCATCGAGGCTGGCACCGGCTCACAAATTAATTTAAGAGAATTGTAATATTTAGGTAGGTTGAACTGACGCGTGTGGAATAAAGAAATTGCTAAGGTATTAATCACAGTACTCATATTCAATTAAAAAACTTATTTCGTACTTTTTAGTACTAGATTGTTTATTTTCGGTTGTTTTTCTATGAAGTCGGTTTTCTTTTTGTTAAAAATTATTTTCATTCCATCCATCAATAATTTCTAAATAAGTGATTATTTTATTTGTCATTTTTCCAGAGAAGTAGCCTCCGCCTGTACCAAGCTTGAATTCAGTTTGGCTTTGAAGTTGGAAACTTGTCAAGATGATAAATTTGAGTACGATAGTGAATTACATCATTTAATCCAACAGGTAACTATAAGTACACTTCCTTTATTTTTATTTTTCATGCTGTGTAGTACCGGCTTAGAACAGCTCTACCCCATTTCTTCCGGTGGGTGTACGTAAGAGGCGACTAACGGTATTGGGGTTATTAAGGGATTTTTGGGCGATGCGGTTGGAGACCCATTACCAACAACCTTTATTTTACCATCTATTCCCCATGAAACTTTCCAAAAGTGGCTGAGGAATTTCTAATTCCTTAGCTCTGGCTACCCCTTTTAGGGATTTATAGCCGTGAGTATATGTATGTATGTTTTCATATACAAATTTAGTTTCAGTTTTAAAGGAGTAGAAAATAACCTATTATTTTACATCTAGTATTATTTGTGAAAGCTATTATGCTATGTTACATAGATTTTAATATTGTTTGTTTGATTTTATAAAGGTGTATATCTTACGATAAAATTAAAATGAAATGGAAGTATATTATAAGATAAGCCAAATTACGATGAACCAAAAGACGTTTACTGCCGGACATAGGCCATCCTTTAAAGTTTCAATAACCTGTAGGGATCTCGCATGGCTCAGTGGTTTCAATTTTGAGAAAGCTCTCCGCAAGATGGGTGCCGCGTTTGCTCACAGGCGACCACAAACGCAATCGTGTAACAACTTCACAGGAAGGTTTGGCGTTGTTTAATCGCAATGTGGAGGAGTTTTTGCGCCGTTTTGTAACCGTGGACGAAACATGGATCCATCACAACACACCAGAAACCAAACAACAGTCAAATCAGTGGGTTACGTAGGGTGAAAGGCCAAAGAAGGCCAAGGTGCTGCCATCTATCGGCTTCCCTCAATTGATATGGTATCCTACAGTCTATCCCATTTTGACCATTAATTATCATAGTTGTTTATGGTTGCCAGCATAGCTAGTACGACCGACCTTTTAACTATATATCGCGTGGTATAAAAGAGTCATAATATTTGCTGAAAATATTTACCAACGATTCGATTTTATAATGAAATACTAATATGGTGCAATCCATAGATGTACTAAAAAAACGTTAGATAGGTTATTTACGAAGAAACCGGCGCTTACGAGTGGCACGGATTGTGGATGTACGCACACCGCTAGAAATATATCCGAACATCACACCATACATTTGAAATGTAAGCGAGATAGCACATCTCACAGCAAGCGTTAAAAAGGGATAAACATATTTTCTCTGTACCGACGTGAAATATGACACTAAGACGACCGTTTGACAAAAAATAATTTAGATCTTTACATACGATACACCTAATTTAGTACAAATTATAATTTAAACGTTGTAAACTTATAATACTTACGAATGATAAGTAATCCCATCATTTTAGTAGTTTTTCTACTATAGTTTGAGCAAAATCTCATCACACCTGACGGCATTCTCGATTATTTTGATAAACAAACACGCCACAACAGATGAACGATTGCGACGGCAGCTAGTGTGCGACTAAAGTCAGATGAGCCATTTAGCCTGTTTTTAAGTGCCACTTATGAGCGTGCATAACTTATCTCCGGTTTTTTACTAGATCATCTATGGTACAAAATTTATGCAATCACTAAAAATAATGTTTTATCTCGTTTCAGGCAGCCTGGTGTATGGAAACTAATAATGATTGCCAAACTATTTTAACATACGTTTTAACACTGTATGATAAAGTTGCGCCGGCGCAGCGAAAAACTTGTATTGTGTATCCCATACTGGGATTTAATTCGGATTTAAGAAAGGTATGACAAAAATGTGTAAGAGAATGAATTATTTGATTTGTTTTAGCTACCGTGATAGCCCGTTAGATAGATAGCAGTTATCGTGCAAACGACTAGTGTTCAAATCCTGGGTCGGGCCTACACCAATTTGTCTTTTCTAAAGACATATGTGTGGTTAATTTATCATGGTTGTTAACGGTGAGGGAAAACATCGTGAGGAAACCCACATGACTGAGTTGTACTTAGTCATGTGACAGTGTATTCGTACAAAACGGCGATAGGCCTGCCCCCTATCACGTGAGTACACTGTCCATGCAAAACGTGGGTACTCTGAACACCAGGTGACAAAGTCACGTGATGTTCAGAAGTATTAGTACCTCTGCCAACCCCTTCGGGGATATTCGGCGTGAACGTTTATGTTTATGTTTATGTTATGTAGTTTATTGCAAGCTGCCTTCAGTTGGGCGATGGCTTCCCGCAATAGTAAAGTAGGGGAGCCCTAGGAAAGACGAATACCACGCAAGTTTACCTTTCCATACCAATGACTCAATCCTCCAAGAACTATGTATCAAACAGAGCCTATTATCTCGTATCATCACCTTTTTCGGACATACATATATCTCGACGCGGGCACATGACTATCGAGCGACTGGTGGTACAGGGCAGAGTAAAATAAATATACATACATACATATACTATAAATCCCTTAACGGGGTAGCCAGAGCTTTGGAATGAGGAAATCCTTAGCCACTTTTGGAAGTTGATTGGGGAAAAGATGGTAATAATAAATGTTTTTGGTGACGGGTCTCCAACCGCATCGCCCAAAAACCACTTAAAAAGCCCCTATACCCTTAGTCGCCTCTTACGATCACCAACGGGTAGAAATGGGGTAGTGTTATTCTAAGCCGACACTACACGGCACATACATATACTCACGGCAATTATATATAATTGAACTATATTATATACTCATTCAAACTCCGGACCAAAAAGCTACCTATCCACTCAGCCACGGTCGATCACCAATGAGATGGACGGATCAAATCAAGGCAGCCCTCAGAGAGGAATGGCGACGAATTCGGTATGCAAAGTTTTACAAAAGTGATGCTGATTACGAAACCATTTCGAGATATTATATTATTAAACAATATTTTCTTGAACTTAAATAAAATATAGCTAAGATGACTGTTATTTTATCAAAAAAAACTGTAGCAGTGTTTGACCTTCAATATCATTTAAAAGACGTTCGTTTTTGCAGTTTATTAATATAATATCTAAAATCGTAGGTTTGTTTAGTAAAAAATTGTAGTAATTTAATTTCAGATCACAAAATGAATGATTTTTTTTATAAAACATTTCGCTTCATTTGCATGTTGCTACGTGATTTTGTCAATCGATGACATCATTAAGAACAAAAGTTATACAATCTTTAAAAAATCATAACTTTATCATGACTCATTTTAAATGAAAAATTTTCAAATTGGTCTTTTATTTTCGTGTTTGCTATCAAATAAAACATATAAAATAAATACAAAACTTTGCATACCGAATTGTGCGGCGGGTCACCCGACCAAAATGACGACCACGGCCACTCTGCCAAGAATGTTACGAAGGAGAAGAACAACTTTTAGTTTATAACCTTTTCCCCACTCAACTTACAAAAATGGCTGAACAATATATGATTTAAAACTCTTGCTGCAATTTTTGGGGTCACATTTTTTTAAGACTATTATAGTATTTGTACTAATTATAATTAGTACAAATACTATAATAAATGTGGTAATAATAATAATATGGTAATAATAATAATTATTATTACCATAAGATAAACTATTTCTAACCACCAATTTATTATTTTTCAGTTCACAATAACCTATTTAATAAACGATTGTTGTATGCAATTAAAACAAGAAGTGAACCAAAACAGTTTATTAGATAAATACATTAAAATATGGAAGGATATTCTGACTGTAGATGAAGATTATATGAAGCAATCGAGGATATTTTTTGAGGAATTTATTGATTATCTACTTGAGATTTTGAAAGAAGCTGAATTGGATGATTTGCAGGTATGTCCCTTTTTCTAATACTCAAGCTTTTACGCCGTATATCTCCGATGTGGTTGGCAGAGTATTGGAAACTTCTGAACATCACACGACAGGGCCACCTAGTGTCCAGAGTAGGTTTTGATTGGACATTGTACTCAGGCCTATCGCCGTTTTGTAGAAATGCACTGTCACATGGCTGAGTACAACTCGGCCATGGCCCTCACGATGTTTTCCCTCACCATTAACAACCATGACTTAACACACATATGACTTTAGTAAAAACAAATTGGTGTAGGCTCGACCCGGGATTTGAACTCACGCATGGCTGTTTTGACAGAATGATGCATGCGAATAAAGCAAGAGAGTTTAAATCTTTTTGTTCTTGAAAACCTCATGTGAGGATTATTACTAATAACATAACATAAACGTTTACGCCGAATATCCCCGAGGGGGTTGGCAGAGGTACTAATACTTCTGAACATCACGTGGCTTTGTCACCTGGTGTTCAGAGTACCCACGTTTTGCATGGACAGTGTACTCACGTGATAGGGGGCAGGCCTATCGCCGTAGCGACTAGTGTTCAAGCCCCGGATCGGGCCTACACCAATTTGTCTTTTCTAAAGACATATTTGTGGTTAATTTATCATGGTTGTTAACGGTGAGGGAAAACATCGTGAGGAAACCCACATGGCTGAGTTGTACTTAGTCATGTGACAGTGTATTCGTACAAAACGACGATAGGCCTGCCCCCTATCACGTGAGTACACTGTCCATGCAAAACGTGGGTACTCTGAACACCAGGTGACAAAGTCACGTGATGTTCAAGAGTATTAGTACCTCTGCCAACGCCTTCGGGGATATTCGGCGTGAACGTTTATGTTATGTATTATGTATGTTATATTAGTACGTCAGCCATCTCTTCGAGGCTTTACGGCTTGAACATTTGAGTTGACAGTTTTTACCTAAAACTTTGGGGTATTACATACATACATACATACATATTCTCACGCCGTTTGTTCCCATTGGGGTAGGCAGAGACTATCGAACGCCACTTTGTACGATCCTGGCAAACCTCTCTAGCTTCATTCACATCCATCAATCTTTTCATACATGCTCTTTTATTCTTCGTGCTACGGACACCTGCCTTTTTGAGTACATTTTCCATTTGATCCAAATGTGTCCTCCGAGGTCGTCCTCTACTATGTAGGTCGTTTGGGGTATTCCATTCTACCATACCATCATTTTTCAGATGTCCAAAGAAAATATATCAAATTTACTAGAAGTAGCATCTCAGATACTAGACATCAAAACGGCGAGAGACTACGCTCATAGATATTTGGAAGTTCTGCTCAATTGTGTTTTGGATTTTAATGGTAAGTTTATTTATTTATTTATTTTAAATATGCTTATGCTGTGTAGTGTCGGCTTAGAATAGCACTACCTCATTTCTTCCGGTGGGTGTACGTAAGAGGCGACTAACGGTATTGGGGCTTTTAAGGGATTTTTGGGCGATGTGGTTGGAGACCCATCACCAACAACCTTTATTTTTACCATCTTATCCCCACTCACATTTCCAAAAGTGGCTGAGGAATTTCTAATTCCTTAGCTCTGGCTACCCCTTCTAGGGATTTATAGCACGTCATTAGTTCCCATTGGGGTAGGCAGAGACTATTGATCGCAACTACGTCAATCCTGACAAACCTCTCTAGCTTCGTTTACATCCATCAATCTTTTCATACATGCTCTTTTATTCTTATTACTTGGGATGCCAGCTTTTTTGAGCACACTCTCAATTTGGTCCAAGTGTGTTCTCCGTGGTCGTCCTCTACTAACATTACCATCCACACTAGCTCTATAGATCCCTTTTACCAATTTTCTGTCATCCATCCTCTCTATGTGCCCAAACCATCTCAACATTCCTTTTTCTATCTTTCTTACAATATCATCTTTCACACCACACTTTTCACGAATAACTATTTCTCACTCGGTCACATAATCTAACATTACAAATTTTTCTAAGGGATTTCATAACTGTGCGTATATATATGTGTGTATGTACAACCCATTATGAATGAATACTGCATCTGCTTATCCTTTAAACTAATGCATTATCCTTCTAATTGTTTTAGTAGTAAGCACAGGCACAGTGAACATGATATCAACTCTGGTGGATATAGCTGATGAAAACGTGATGTTTGAAGATGGCAGCCTCAGTCAGGAGTTGGTGCTCATGCTGAAGAGCTTCTACCAGGTCGGTCACTTATATTTTATTTTATTGTTGAAGATTAATTTGATTAGAATTAAACTCGAAATTTATTAAGTAAATCCCCGAAGGTAGTGTTGCTGAACCCATAAGTTTTAGAGTTAAGGTCTATAGAGTTTTATCGAAATTATAAAAAACTTTGTAGTTACTCGACGCGATAGCAAAAAATCATGGCGAATTCTGTTTAATGGAATGTGTATCAGACCTTCACTCTGGCTACCCATTCAGGGTTTATGGCCGCGAAAAGCTATCATCCAACCCAAACTTTACTTATAAATAAAGAATAAATAAAGGAAAGAAAAACTTCGACACAGGCGGGGATCGAACCCGCGAACTCGGGTATACGCCCCGTGTCAATGGCTGCCAGTGCGAAATTCTTCTATCCTTTATTTCTTTTACACGTTTAAGTAGTGTTTGCGTTTCCTACCTCCGAATTATTACTAATTCTTTATTTATTAGTAACTAGTGGATCGTCCCAGCTTCGCACGGGTAGCGTTGTTTTTTAAATATCTGAGGTTTCTTTCTTTAGTCACTGCTCAAGCATTGTTAAATTCAGCGCAATGTTTTCAATTTATTAAATTTATAGCCCTCCCTAAACAGTGTAGTTTGGTGATTTTTAATGCGCTTTAATGAACGGTTCAGTATTTCCGTTTAATAGCAAATTTTGGAATAAAACGCTATGAAGTATTTATAACAATCTAAAAAATAAATCATTACGTGTTGTAGGATGCAACTACTGGCGCCATCTAGTATGTTATATGTAAATTAGTAAGGATTCGGTTTTGGTCACGGGCGCGATGGCTTATTTTATGTATAATTTCGGTGTTTCTCTACCGATTTCTATGATTCTTTTTTTACTGAATAGGTAATAATGTTACCTTTTTTAAATTAGGGATAAGTGAGAGGTTTACAAACGTAAGAGTAAACAAATATAATCAGAATGTTCCGAACTGCTAAGCTATCAGGAATTACACGTGTTATTGTGAGTCAACCGTAAAAGATAGACATAAACTGTTGAAGATTTTTTTTTAGATAATTTTATGAAGAATATTTCCGTCATACATGATTTCTATGTAAGTAACCATTAAGGCTGCACACGCGACGGAAGCTTAAAAAATGTAGTAACTTCTCCCGTTTTCCCAAAATTTCCCTAAATTCCCCTTTACTACTCTGCTGGAAAGTATACAAAAACCTGCCCAGGAGTATGGAGAATAGTTGTACCAAGTTGCGTTAAAATCCGTCGAGTAGTTTTTGTTTCTATAAGGAACATACAAACCGACAGACAGACAGACATAAATTTTACTGATTGCATTTTTGGCATCAGTATCGATCCCTAATCACCACCTGATAGTTATTTTGAAAATATATTTAATGTACAGAATTGACCTCTCTACAGATTTATTATAAGTATAGATAATCCCCACATGAGGTTTTCATGAACAAAAAGATTTAAACCAAACTTTACTTATTATATTATACAGGAACACCAAACAGCTAACAGCATAATATAAATACAACTTACATTGTATAACGATTTAGAACTGACTTCAAAATTATTTGATGGAAACCTTATTTTCATACAAAATTAGATAATCGTTTCAATGAAAATTAAATTAGACCACTTTGGTAGCGTAATTAACAGAACAAAAATAACTTTTGAAATTGATAGTCCATTGACGGAATAATCGCGTAACATACATAAGAAATACAATCTTTCTTTTCAATACTTTTTTTTAAAGTTGGTCGTTTATTATGGACTGAAACCCTTGAATAAGATACATACATATACTCACGGCTGTAAATCCCTAGAATGGGTAGCTGGAGCTTAAAAATCAGAAATTCCTCAGCCACTTTTGGAAATATGAGTGGGGAAAAGATGGTAGAACAAAGGTTGTTGCTGATGGGTCTCCAACCGCATCGCCCAAAAATCCCTTAAAAGCCCCAATACCGTTAGTCGCCTCTTACGTACACCCACCGGAAGAAATGTGGTAGTGCTATTCTAAGCCGACACTACACAGCATAACTAAATTAAAGCCAAATATAGACTTAATACTGACAACTAAATACAAGCCAATATTAAATCAAGTATAATTTATCACATTTCAGAATCTAAACACAGCTGTTACGGATGAAGGTCTACTAAATGCGACGTGTATTGCTCTCATAAGGGTTCCGGGTTCGATTCTAGATGATAGCAACGCCGTTTTAGAAGCCATACATGTAAGCTAAAAGTATTTGAAAGTTGAAAAGTTTTTTTAATTACTATGGAAAAATAAAAATTTAGCCAATTAGTCATAATAATAAAGTTTTTTGTTCGAGTGAAATTTAGTAGTAAATATGGTTTCCTTATTTCCGAGTAGTGTACTACTACAAATGACTTAAAAAAGTCTGCGGAAATCCAATGCAGGACTCAAACCTCCGCTTCTTAGTATAATAGGCTGTGCTTTACCCTATCTCCGAAGGCTTTTTTATTTCTGAGCATCACTAGGCATCACTATAAATACTAACACATACTCACGCCATTAGTTCCAATTAGGGTAGGCAGATACTATAGATCGCCACTTTATACGATCCTGGCGAGCTTCTTTTACATCCATCAATCTTTCTTTAATTCATTTATGTTTGCAGATAATATTCTCAAAAAACGATGTTAAGCCTGAAATCCTGCAAAAAACTCTGAGACAACTAGAAGATATCGTTCTTGCTAGTAATAATAATAGCGCTGTACTCTTTGAGGTAACTAAGGTGTTTTTATTCATGTTAATTACGTACGTACGTATACTCACGGCTATAAATTCCTAGATGGGGTAGCCAGAGCTAAGGAATTAGAAACTCCTCAGCCACTTTTGGAAAGTTGAGTGGGGAAAAGATGGCAAAATAAAGGTTGTAGGTCTCCCACCGCATCGCCCAAAAATCCCTTAAAAGCCACAATACCGTTAGTCGCCTCTTACGTACACCCACTGTAAGAAGTGGGGTAGTGCTATTCTAAGCCGACACTACAAAGCATGTCATGTTAATTGTAATATAGAATAGAATAGAAAACTCTTTATTGCACATAAAAAAGAATCACGGCTCTATTCAGGATATTTCCAGACATACACCAATATTGTAATATGACTAAGAAAAGATGTGTGTTGCTGAGTTTCTTACGGGTTCTTCTCGCAACAATACACCTTCCGAATCCGAAGTAGAGTCAGTAGAGTAAGATTTAACTTATACGTAAGTTTGTGACGTTCAAAAAATAGAGAACAATTCTTTTTATTTTGAAATAAATATTTTTTATCTTTATCTTTTATCATTTACAAATAAACAGAATAAAAAAATCAAAAGTACAATTGGTAGTCTTATCACTAAAAGCGATTTCTTCCAGACAACAGTAATTTACTGGTTATTTTATGATTGGTTAAAAAATATGTTTAGCCTTTTAATTGTCATCAAAATTATATATTGTTTAAGTCATAAAGATATTTACGTATGCATATGCATGCATATGTCGCAGCCAACTCAGCTAGCCGCTTAATTAAACGCCGGCTCCTAGTTAAAAGGCTAGCCCGCTAGTAAAATGAATTGTCGTCACCGAACGTCCAATCACCCGGCTGATTGAATGGTTAGCCCGTTGGTTTGAGCTGACGTTACATAATTTTTCTGTTAAAATTTGTACAATAACTGTTTAAAAAAGTTTGAAATTATGGAAATTTCAATAAATAAATTAATACAGAGTTAAAATTAAAACATAAGAGTACTTTATATTTTTATATTCATGTTCATTATTAATAAGTCGGTACCTGTTTGTACTTTTAGTTACAGTGCCAAAGCTATGTGCTTGTGCCATTTAATTGTTAATATTTTAGTCATAGTCACCCTAAATAAACAGACGGCGATATAACGTTCAGCCAAGTAGTTGGACGTTGTGTTCAACTAAATGGCTGACTGAAGTTTAGCCCTTTACTAGGAGCCGGCGTTTGATTAAGCGGCTAGCTGCTTTGTCAGCTGGCTGATTTAACCAGTTGGCTGCGACACATATATGCCGTGTAGTGTCGGCTTAGAATAACACTACCCCATTTCTACCCGTGGGTGATCGTAAGAGGCGACTAAGAGTATAGGAGCTTTTAAGTGATTTTTGGGCGATGTGGTTGGAGACCCGTCACCAACACATTTATTATTACCATCTTTCCCCCAATCAACTTCCAAAAGTGGCTGAGGAATTTATAATTCCTTGGCTCTGGCTAACCCCTTCCAGGGAAATATAACCGTGAGTAATTGTATATTAGTTATAATGTATATGTATGTTAGTTTTTATTGTAAGTTTTCCGCAGATAATAAATACTATATTGTAGAGCGCCCGGGGGTTTTGACCTCGGATCTCATAGGGACTGAATGAATTTCCATGTTAACAACAGGATTTTGTTTTGTATGCTCGAAATCGTAACTTCTACCAATATTATATTGTGCAATTAAATTATTCATTGTTTAAACAAAAAAATATGAAAAATAATGTAATGGAGCATAATATTTAATTAGAAATATATTTTTTTTAGTTCTACGTTAAATTTTACTTAAGACAAACATATACAAACAAACATATACAACAGGATTTTTCACATCTAGGCGATCAGATATATTTTTTCTGGTATTGCAAGTGATCAGACTATTGAACAGACTTTAATGAAAGGAATGAGCGTCGAAGTGGGTCCTTTTAAACGAGGTGCCACTGAAAGTGTAGTTTATCAATGGATCAGAGGAGTTATTTATAGTAAAGATATTATTGAAGGCATAGAAATTTTTTGTGACATATCTTTAAATAAAAGTCATCAGCACAGTGATTCTACAGATGCTAGAACAGAAAGGGATGGTATCGATGTAAAAAGATTGGTAGAATTTTTCAAAGAACACAGTCCTTTTCCTGATACAGATGCAATTATGTCAATTGCCATCGGAACTACCGGTGATAAAACTATAAATTGTTACAATGCTTTTGAAGAGGGTTTCACTCAAAGTTGAGTCCAAGAAAACCGAAGGGAAAAATGTACGCGAATTGAAGTTATTAAGGAAAGATAAAATAAATTTTCTATGGGCTAAAAATAATAAAATAAGCATTCACGACAATATTATTCCCGTTGATCCATTGTTACTGTTTCAACGTATTTGTGTGTTAAAAAAAAACAGATGACGAACTAAAAACTTATATGAATTATGAACTGGCCTCATACCCACTTGCTCTGTTTGAAGATGACCAACTGCGAAAGACAAAAAAATCAGCTTTCTACGAATTGTTCCCAGAAATTCAGATTAATTTGAAAAGCTTATAAAATGTTCATTATGTTATTGATGGAAGCATGTTGTTATATCGTTGCAAATGGCAATTAAAATGAAACATTCAAAATGATATGCGAACATTACGTAAGATATTTGAAGAATAATTATAATAACGCATACGTGGTATTTGATGGATATAAGAAGGACGGTATTAAATCTGCTGAAAGGAATCGTCGCGCACTAAAAAATATATGTACAGATATTGAATTTGATGAAAATGTGTCGTTAAAAATCTCTCAAGATAAATTTCTAACGAATAAAAAAAAATTATCTCGCCTAATCGAAATGTTAAGAATAAAATTAGCTGATAACAATATTTTTGCATGCCAAGCGGAAAGCGATACAGATAAATTAATGTTGATTTTAATAATTAATTCGATCTTACTTTTATGCTATTATAACAGTTTTTATTGCAAATTATTTAAATAAACAAATAGTTCACGTAATACCTTTTTTTAGCATTTCATTACACATAATTTACTTATTGTTTCAGTAGCCTCCACTTCTGTTACAAAAAAATAAATTCTACAACGTTACCTTCGTTACAGCACATAAGTTATTGCAAACAAAAATTATTGTTATTTAAAAATCAAATACACAACTTTTAAATAGGTAGAGATTATTATTTATGTTATTCATAACTCATTTTCGCAAAGATAATTAAATTTCATCTAGTCCCTGAGACATCCGAGGTTTTAATGTTTTTCACGCTCCAGACGCTCCACTAATAAATAAAATTATTTTTCTAGATAATTTCAAAACTTCACAAAATTCGCGAAACAAACAGTTTCTCGGGCGCTGCTGGGAGTGCTTTCAAACGAGACCTAATTTTATTTTTGGGTAAGTATTCTGTATTCTAGCTAGAAGAACGTAGAAAACTAAGTAGCCTGTGAAAAATAATGTTGTATGTATTTACATATCCCTTGAAGGGGTAGCCAGAACTAGGAAATTAGAAATTCCTCAGCCACTTTTGGAAGTCGTGAGGGGAAAAGATGGTGAAATAAAAGTTGTTGGTGATGGGTCTCCAACCGCATCGCCCAAAAATCCCTCAAAAGTCCCAATACTGTTAGTCGCCTCTTACGTACACCCACCGGAAGAAATGGGGTAGTGCTAATCTAAGCCGACACTACTCAGCTATTGTATGTATATATGTATGTGTTATATCCAAATTTGTATGTTTTTAGTCAAAATAAATAAATAAATAAAAAAGTCTATTCAAGTGATGTTTGTACCGGCTACTATCACGGTAGTAGTTGTTATACCAACATAATATGTTGAAAATATCTTTGTGACAAAATTACCCTATACTGGGTAGAATTGGCCTAGACCTCGCTTTTATAACATACCCTTTTTATATTACAAATCGATAAAGGACATCAAACTAAAAAACTTTGCCCATGGAATGCCTATCTATAAACATAAACGTAAACGTTCACGCCGTTTATCCCCGAAGGGGTTGGCAGAGGTACCAATACTCCTGAACTCACATGGCAAGCGCCATCTAGTTTCCAGAGAAGGTACCCATGTTTTGCTTAGACAGTGTACTCACGTGATAGGGGGCAGGCCTATCGCCGTTTTGTACGAATACACTGTCACATGACTAAGTATAACTCAGCCATGTGGGTTTCCTCACGATGTTTTCCCTCACCGTTAGCAACCATGATAAATTAACCACACATATGACTTTAGAAAAGACAAATTGGTGTAGGCCCGTCCCAAAAATAAGAAATAAAAAAATCATTTGATCTATGCTTTCGCTCTGTAAACAAAAATATAACTTCTTTCGGTATTTTCCAGTTCTATTGATCGTCGTTAAAAAATAATATCACTAAAATAAACCGGTAAGAGAGCGATTGAACTGTTAAATACCGAAAGAAGTTATGTTTTTGTTTACAGAGCGAAAAGCATAGATCAGATGTTTTTTTTATCTTATTTCTTATTTTCACTGAAGCAAAGAATCTCATTCTATACATTCTCAGTTTGAACTTGGTATATGATATTTTTCATTATTAAATATTTAGATAATAACAATATTTTAGATAGGCATTCCATGGGCAAAGTTGTTTAGTTTGATGTCCTTTATCGATTTATAATATAAAAAGGGTATGTTATAAAAGCGAGGTCTAGGCCAATTATACCCTTCGGTGGGGACAACTTTTAACATTTCTTTAATAAATATGTGCGGTCATATTTTTGGAACAATATATACTATATACATCACATTTAATAAAAAGAAAGAAACATTCATATTCCCATTCAAATGTTGGCCCTCAGCAGGATTCAAACCCGCGACCATCGGACCCAGAATCAAACCTGCAAACTTATTGACTGAATGATACTTGTATTTTCACAGGCAAATATGGATGTGGTTATGAAAAGAGTATTGCTTCTAATAACAGTCTTCTTATTAATGATTTGAAAGACAAATTCACTTTAAATATACCAATCGGTTTCAGTGGCGAAAAATATAAGGTAAAAACTTTGGTATTTTTTATTACAAAAATAGCTTCGTTTTAAAATTATATTAAAATGCTTTTGTAATCAAGGTGGAGATCTAAATTGAGAAGAATAAAGTGTGCTTACCATCAGTGGCACTTCCTATAAAGAATATGAGTAAACGTTTATTATCATCATCTTTTCCCCCATCAACTTCCAAAAGTGGCTGAGGAATTTCTCATTCCAAAGCTCTGGCTACCCCGTTAAGGGATTTATAGCCGTGAGTATATGTATGTATGTATGAGTATCTAGAATTAAGTTCAAGTCATATATTTATCAAGATTGATAATGATGAGGAAAAACCTCATCACAAACCCACATGGCTGAGTTGTATTTGGTCATGTGACAGCTGACAGTGTATTCGTACAAAACGGCGATAGGCCTGCCCCCTATCACGTGAGTACACTGTCCAAGCAAAACGTGGGTAGTCTGACATCAGGTGACCAAAAAGTTACGTGATATTCAGAAGTATAAGTATCTCTGCCACCCCTTCAGTGATTTAATTTAATTTCCATCCAGCGACCCTTAAAATAACTATACATTCATTCATTCATTCATATACTCACGGCTATAAATCCCTTAACGGGGTAGCCAGAGCTTTGTAATTATAAATTCCTCAGCCACTTTTGGAAGTTGAGTGGGGAAAAGATGGTAAGAATAAAGGTTTTTGGTGATGGGTCTCCAACCGCATCGCCCAAAAATCCATACCGTTAGTCGCCTCTTACGTACACCCACCGGAAGAAATGGGGTAGTGCTATTCTAAACCGGGCAAACCAATATTATTTTTTATTAATGAAGAATGTTTATTTTCAGATAAATCTAAACAGATTATTAGATTTGGCTGTAAGACATGAAGATCACAATTTATTGAAAACGTTGGTCGTCTTAATAAGCGCTGAATGTAAGTGATACTGTTTACATTACATAACATATACTCACGGCTGTACATCCCTAGATAGGGTAGCCAGAGCTAAGGATAATTCCTGAGCTCTGGCTACCCCACTGGTTATAAATTCCTCAGCCACTTTTGGAAAGTTCAGTGGTGATGAGATGGTATAATAACGGTTGTTGGTGATGGGTCTCCTACCTCATCGCCCAAAAATCCAATAAAAAGCCCCAATACCCTTAGTCGCCTCTTACGATCACCCACGGGTAGAAATGGGGTAGTGCTATTCTAAGTTGACACTACACAACATGTTTACACGGATAAATAAAATTTATGTCTTTCTGTAGATTATGGTAATTCGCTTTTCACTAAATTTCTAATACATATATTTACCAGTAATGGTGCCGCCAAATAATTTAAATATTACTTCAATTTGATTGGTGATATTTGCTATACCCTACCCTCATTTTCCTCATGATTGGACCGCTACTGACACTCGAATGTTCATGGGGCGTGTGAGGGTAATTTTAAAATGTTTATTTCTAATTTGTATGTCTCTATGTTTGTTACGGGTAATCTCTGAGGTGGGCGTATTTCAAAGAAACTTTGAGTGCAAATGTATAAGATTTAGCTGATATGGTATGGTAACAATGCATATAATTAAAAGATAAAGAATAAGTATACCGCCGTGTAGTGTCGGCTTAGAAAAGCACTACCCAATTTCTTCCCGTGGGTGTACGTAAGAGGCGACTAACGGGCTTGGGGCTTTTGAAGGGATTTTTGGGCGATGCGGTTGGAGACCCATCACCAACAACCTTTATTTCACCATCTTTTCCCCATGCAACTTCCAAAAGTGGCTGAGGAATTTCCAATTCCTTAGCTGTGGCTACCCCTTCTAGGGATTTATAGCCGTGAGTATATGTATGTATAAAGAATAAATAAAGGAGAGAAAAATTTCGACGCAGGCGTATACCCGAGGTCGCGGGTTCGATTCCCGCCTGTGTCGAAACTTTTTTTTCCTTTATAATTATTCTTTATCTATTAGTAATAATCCCCACATGAGGTTGTCATGAACAAGAAGATTTAAATAATGTAGATAATGTTATTCCTATCCGACAGTAAAATGCACTATAAATTTATGATTCCATTCTAATTATTTTCAGTGTCAAACCGTAAGGATGATAAAGTAGAAGAGGCTTTAGCCTTAGTACTACAAACCATTCCAAAATGCTACGAACAAGATCCGAACCTAGACTGCTTGGAACATGCGATGGCGCAGTGTTATAGTGATAATGCTATAAGAGTTTTTGTGGAGGTAAATTCAAATTAAATATTCTTAGGTATTGTTACAAAAAGCTTGGTAGTCCAGCAGAATAGAACACACACACATATTCACGGCTATAAATCCCTTAACGGGGTAGCCAGAACTTTGGAATGAAAAATTTCTCAGCCACTTTTAGAAGTTGATTGGGGAAAAGATAGCACTTCCACTTCTAGCATCTACACTTTTTAAAACATAACAAAGTGAACAGACATAAAAAATAGTCTTAGATCCAGCTTAACAAAGGGACTTTTTTTCCTCAATGGAAACATATTTTTAACTAAATGTAATAACTGTGTAGTGTTTAGAATAGCACTACCCCATTTCTACCGGTGGGTGTACGTAAGAGGCGACTAACGGTATTGGGGCTTTTAAGGGATTTTTGGGCGATGCGGTTGGAGACTCATCACGAACAACCTTTATTTCACCATCTTTTCCCCACGCAACTTCCAAAAGTGGCTAAGGAATTTCTAATTCCTTAGCTCTGGCTACCCCTTGTAGGGATTTATAGCCGTGAGTATATGCATGTATGTATGTAATAGATATAGCTTCTACTATAAGGTAATATTTAAGGTAAAACATAGTCAAACTCAGGAGATCTAGCACGAGAGCTATTTTATCGTCACGATATTGGTTAGAATGAGATGACATTATACGATACTTAGTAAGTGCGAAAGAGATGTTTGTTTTATAACACGCGATATCTAGTTAAAAGCTCGCTCGTACTAGCTATGCAGACCAGTAATGGGGATAAATGAGATTATTTTAATTCCAAAAAAAAGTTTAAGTCAATTTGCCATTGTACTTCTATTTAATAATATTATTTCTGTCTGTCTTGCCGTGTAGTGCCGGCTTAGAATGTCGCTACCCCTTTCTACCCACGGGTGTCGTAAGAGGCGACTAAGGGTATTAGGGCTTTTAATTGGATTTTTGGGCGATGCGGTTGGAGACCCATCACCAAAAACCTTTATCCTTACCATCTTTTCCCCACTCAACTTCCAAAAGTGGCTGAGGAATTTATAATTCCTTAGCTCTGGTTACCCCTTCTAGGGAAATATAGCCGTGAGTATATGTATGTATGTATGTATTTCTGTAATATGTTTTATTTTTGAGTTTGAGTTAGAGATAGAGTTTTTTGTTATATACGGAAAAATCGAAATACTTACTGTATATAATTTATTTACAGAACATAATGACTGAATCATCGCCAGGTGTAAGAAAGATACTGTCGACACTCTTAGAATCTTACATGAATAATTTAACCGACTTCGATAAAAAGGAGCGTTGTGTTAGGATGTTGGCTGACACCGTTTTGATGAGGCTTTCCAGATGTGATGGTGAGTTTGAATAGTATTCGTTTTTGCATTAGGAACATGTACTTTAGTATAGATATGCTGTGTAGTGTCGGCTTAGAATAACACTACCCCATTTCTGCCGGTGGGTGTACGTAAGAGGCGACTAACGGTATTGGAGCTTTTAAGGGATTTTTGGGCGATGCGGTTGGAGACCCATCACCAACAACCTTTATTTTACTATCTTCTCCCCACTCGACTTTCCAAAAGCGGCTGAGGAATTTCTAATTCCTTAGCTCTGGCTACCCCTTCTAGGGATTTACAGCCGTGAGTATATGTTATGTTTATGTTATTAATCCCAAAACCTAAAGCTTCGAAATAAACACTCTACAGTCAACCTTAAATCGTAATTGGATAAATATATCAATAAGAGTTTTGCCGTGTTGTGCCGGCTTAGAATATCACTTCCCCTTTCTACCCATGGGTGTTGTAAGAGGCGACTTAGGGTATGGGGCTTTTTGTGCGATGCGGTTGGAGATCAATCACCTATGATACATTATTTTTAATATCTTGTCCCCTATCTACGTCCAAATGTGGCTGAGGAGTTCCAACCTATAAAGCTCTGGCTACCCCTTTTTGGGATTTATGGCCGTGAGTGTCATGATTTATGCTGTGTAGTGTCGGCTTAGAATAGCACTGCCCTATTTCTTCCGGTGGGTGTACGTAAGAGGCGACTAACGGTATTGGGGCATTAAAGGGATTGTTGGGCGATGCGGTTGGAGACCCATCACCAACAACCTTTATTTTTGCCATCTTTTTCCCACTCACATTTCCAAAAGTGGCTGAGGAATTTCTAATTCCTTAGATCTGGCTACCCCTCTTAGGGATTTATAGCCGTGAGTATATGTATGTATGGATATAAATAAAGATGATTAGTGTCCATACACATTCTCTGCTGTTTGTCTGTCAGCAGTAGACGCCTAGTGGCTGATGATGATGATGATGAATATTCTGAGCCGACAATATACAGTAATGCCATAGCAACGATACCTGAGTCCTTTTATTATTAGATACAAATCAGCCTTAGTAACGATTGCATCCTAACTATTGATAAAAATGTAGGGTAGGATAAGAATTAAAGTAAGAATATTGCTAATAATACTTTTTTCCATTTCAGACACAATAAAAATCAACGCATTCGATTTGATAGAATCTCTAATATCTATTTTAAAAGAGAGCAATTCTTTAACAAAAGAATTTATCATAACTTTATTTCTGTCATTATTGAAATTGAACATCATACACACAACATTGCTTAATGCATCGAACTGTTTATCAGATAAAATAGATTTATTCGATAACTCGACGTTAAAGGAATTCGCAATAAATATAATACAAGTTTTACTTACACACAAAACCAAAATGGATAATATCGATATTAGTTTGACGGTACTGAAAGTGGTATTGACAAAACTGATGTACAGTAATGAGGAGACTTTTGAATGCGTAAAACAAATAGTATGCGAAACACATAATAAAGATATAACAGCTATTATTATCGTAATGTATAAACTTAAGACAATATTTGCATTTGAATCCAGTCTGAGTTGTAACATAGTTACTTTCCAAGACTTTTATTACATCAGTATATTGAATCAATATATTGAGTCAATACCAGCTATAAAAACTGCTGAAGAGCAATTGAATTTATCTATTTTGTATGAAGTTATGGGAGGATTATCCGAAGCTTTACTTGAAGTTAAATATAAGGTAAGGTTTTATGAATGTTACTTAGTATATACCTATAATGAGTTTTTTTGCATTTTCTTTCATATTATAAATTAAGCTATTATTTTTCTTATAAAGATACTTATTTATAGTCACGGCAAAACATTTAAATTAACGATAAGCTGAGTTTAAGTATAAGAATTTTATCAGGCACTTTTGGAAGTTGAGTAGATAAATATAGAAAAATAAAGGGTGATTGATGACGAGTCTTCCTCCAGCTATATCATCTAATCATCACCTGATACATACATATACTCTGGGCTATAAATCCCTAGAAAGGGTATCCAGAGCTTTAGAATAAAAAAATCCTAGCCACTTTTGGAAGATGAGTGAAAAAGATTGTAAAGCAAAGGTTTTTGGTGATATGCCTTAAAAACGCAACGGACAAAAATCACCTCTAAATGCTGAATCCCATGTTATGGCTTCCCTATGGAGAAAAGGGTTAGGGACATTCTAAGCCGGCACTATACGGTATGTCTGTGTAATATTATGACTTATTGTATTATAATGAAATATAAAAAGTTTTTTTTATTATTTTTGCAGTTAACATTGGAGCTTTTAGCTAAACTCATATCTAAAACCGATATAAAAGATATGAAAAAAGTGTTCAAGAATATGAGTTATTGCGTTAAAAAATACATGGATATTCTTAAAACTACCCCTCAGATACTCAGAGAAGCTTACGAGAATTGGTTCAAAAATTTACCGATACCAAAAATAACTAAAGATTTACAACAGAAACACATCGATATAAACACTAGCATAGTGTTATATGCAATGAAAAAAATGCTTGAAGTTATAAACGCTACTGAAATTATAACAGTTCACATAAATGAGATTAAAAAATGGCCAAAAATATTGCTAGAACTCTACAGAGTTGGACACATCGAGGAGAGTTTGAAATTAGAAATGTCAGTTTTGACAGATATGTTGACAGTGACATTTTACTTTTTCAGCCGCACGGAAGCCAAAGGTTTCCTGTTAGAATGCCAAAATCTAACACATGGTGATATCAATGTTAACATCGGTTTGGGATTCCTGCGCTGTTTTATTTCGGCTGTTGCCAAGTATTTTATTGAAAATCAGGATGTTCTTCTTGATATTGATTTGGAAAAGAGTAATGTTATTATATTGGATATTGTAAGGCATTATTCTAGAAGAAATATAGATGAAGACACTTCAGTTAAACTTTCGAATCTTCTTAACAATATTTGGCCTTCACTAGAAAAGCGAGACAACAACTTCTTATTGCAACTACTACAAATACTATCAAACACAACATTTACTATGTTTTTATCTTCAAATCCTGGACAATGGTGTCTAAATACACTAACTATACCCGAATTTAGTACAAAAACCATGAAAATTCTACCGATATTTATAAAAGACGTACCTGAGAGTTTAAAACCCCAGTTCAAACTTTCACTCACGAAATACGCTGCAACCTTACCTAATTTACTTCAAGAGCTTTCAGATTCGCATCCTTTAGCTTTAAAGGCTTTGTTAGACTCATTTACAGCGACATCTAACGTTGAATTAATGGAACTAATCGCTTGTTTAGCTAGAGATCCAACCAAAGGTTGGTGGGACAAAGCTTTCGAGAATTCAATGGCAAATGTCGTTAAAAATGATGAAATACTCCTCCATTTATACGAGAATTGTAAAGATATTATAGTATTTGAACGTCTACTAGTTCCAATGCTGAGAAACTGTCCAATTTTAATATGCGAAAACTTTTTCGCTGTGAGTTTAAAAGCTGGTATAAGTTCTTTATGGACTAAACCAAGAGTTGTCAATAATGCTTCATATTTAAATAAGTATACGAAAGCGTTTATAATTATTAGTTTAGCGTTTGAAGTTCTTCCGATAGAGTTATTACAATCGCCGAATTCAAAGATCTGTAAGGATGTGGTGTTGAGACAGAGTCAAAAGATTTCTCAAGAAGTATCCAAATTGTGTTATGAATTGAAATCTAGGAGTGATCTTCAATGCCCCGTTGACGCTGAAGAAAGTGTAAAAGAAATATACAGGTAATTATTTTATTCTGCATATTGTGTGAGCCGGCTTAGAATGTCACTACCCTTTCTACCCACGGGCGTCGTATAAGGCGACTAAAGGCGTGGGGCTTTTTCAAGTGATTTTGGGCGATGCTATAATATAATGAATATTTGTAATATATCCATTACCAAAAACAGTCGCTGAGGAATTTGTTATTCCGAAGCTGGCTATTCCTTCTAGGGGTTTATAAGCAAACATTTTATAGCCGTGGTTATATGTACGGAGGTATAAAATAACCATAGATTATCTAACCAACTAAAAACAAAATGCGATTAGACTCTAATCATTAGAGCCAAGCTTAATACAAACAAAAACTTACATCATTTAAAAAATATGTAAGTTATCTGCTTGTTGCGGATAGAACGAGCTTTGTACCTTTTTGTCTGCTGTTTGATTTCATTTTTGTTTTTTATTTTATGTCAAGAGACAAATAAAAACATTTATCATTATTATATTTAAAGACTGAAAATCTTCTAAAAAAAGAAGGCGATAGGCCTGCCCCCTATCACGTGAGTACACTGTCTAAGCAAAACTTGGGTACCTTCTCTGGACACTAGATGGCGCTGCCATGTGAGTTCAGAAGTATTGGTACCTCTGCCAACCCCTTCGGGAATAAACGGCGTGAACGTTTATGTTATGTTATGAAAATCGCAAACGTTGTTGTTACGCATAAATACTTATATTTCCAAACTTTGCGAGACATTACTGTCACTTAATCTTCGGGATACTCTCGGGTTAACTGTATGTTTGTAATACATCTAATTACACATCTAAATTTCTCATAAACCTCTTTTAAATTCCAGGACCCTTCACTGCTACAACTTTATATGCTTCGCAAACGTTTTAATAAAGACAAAAGCAAAATCTGAACTATTCAAACATCTTTTCAAGAACGTATGGCGAAACATAATTGACGATGAAAACATATTTATATACATAGAAACCCAGAACAAACGGACAATAAAATCAGTTGCGACGAACGAGCCCGTAAATTTTACGTACACGTTTACGTGCCAACGTACTTTGTTTTTAAAACGTACATTATCAGATAATCCGTTGAAGTATGATTTTACTGAAGAAATCAAAGAGGAAGGGAATCAATTAGGGTCGGTTGTTATTGAAGATAATCGGCTAAATCAGCACCCTTGCATGCCGATTTTGATGGAGTGTGTCAAAGAGTTGTCGAAGAGTGGTGAGGAGGTTTTGAAGGAGTTGTTTGAAGAGATCTCGGGTGGTGATTACGGAGTTAATGTGAGGTGGTTTTTGGCACAGGTGGGATTTGCGATTTTATATTAATTAAGTTTTTATCATGTAATTTTTAGGGCAGCTCACAACTTAGATTTGATGCTTGGCTGTCTGTCTGTCTGTTTGTATTATAAACAAAAATCGATAAAAAAAATAAATTTACACTAATGATGTATTTCTATTGCCGCTATAAATACTAATATGATTCAAAAAAGCGTATATCTAGCAATAGGCATATATTTTTTCCCATTTTTATAGAAAATGGATTGTTTTAAAAGTAATCATTATTACGGCGAAAATTTAAAACGATTATGACCTTGAATATAAGGTTATAATATACACACATACATACACTCACGCCGTTAGTAGGGTAGACAAAAACTATTTGTCACAACTTTTTTACTACCAAACCTATCAAGTTTCGTCTACATTAAACTATCCTTTCGTTAATGCCCTTTTATTATTAACACTTCAGACGCTGTGTAGTATCGGCTTAGAATAACACTACCCCATTTCAACCCGTGGGTGATCGTAAGAGGCGACTAAGGGTATAAGGGCTTTTCAAGTGATTTTTGGGCGATGTGGTTGGAGACCCGTCACGAAAAACGTTTATTATTACCATCTTTTCCCCACTCAACTTCCAAAAGTGGCTGAGGAATTTCTCATTCCAAAGCTCTGGCTACCCCGTTTAGGGAATTATAGCCGTGAGTATATGTATGTATGTATGTATGTACTTCAGAAGCCTATATAATACTGCCTGAATAATTTGGATACTTGAAAAATATATGATATTTATTACTTTTTTCAGTGCTTAATCAATTGCAGTGATGAGTTAAAATCTCAGTCAGATATATTAACACCGATTTTAGCCCAACTGGTAGCGACTACCCCTTACGAGAATTCAGGATTGAAATTGCTAAACGGTCTTCATATTAATATTGTAAGTACTCGTAATCTTTATGGATTTTTTTCTATATTAAAAAAACAGATTGCTTTTGTAATGGATATTTTGACCCATTAAAACATTGACTTTAAGCATTTTGCGATGAACAAATTAATACAAATTTAAATACTTAAAAGGTAGGTTTGGTGTGTAGTGTCGGCTTAGAATAGCACTACCCCATTTCTTCCGGTGGGTGTACGTAAGAGGCGACTAACGGTATTGGGGCTTTTTAAGGGATTTTTGAGCGATGCGGTTGGAGACCCATCACCAACAACCTTTGTTATACCATCTCTTCCCCACGCAACTTCCAAAAGTGGCTGAAGAATTTTTAATTCCTTAGCTCTGGCTACCCCTTGTATATGTATGTATGTTAAAAGGACAATAAGATATATTATATGATCCCAAATAATACATCCAGAGAATCGACATTAATAAAAAGAGACCTAAGTGACTTGTGGATGTAAGAGAATACATATACTTACGGCTCAAAAACCCCAAAAAGCGGTAGCCAGAGCTTCTAAATAAGAAATCCCTTAGCCACTTTTGGAACATACATACATATACTCACGCCATTAGTTCCCATTGGGGTAGGCTGAGACTATTGATCGCCACTTCGTACGATCCTGACAAACCTCTCTAGCTTCGTTTACATCCATCAATCTTCATACATGCTCTTTTTTTCTTCATACTTCGGATGCCTGCCTTTTTGAGCACACTCTCAATTTGGTCCAAGTGTCTTCTCCGAAGTCGTCCTCTACTAACATTACCATCCACACTAGCTCTATAGATCCCTTTTACCAATTTTCTATCATCCATCCTCGCTATGTGCCCGAACCATCTCAACATTCCTTTTTCTATCTTTCTTACAATATCATCTTTCACACCACACTTTTTACGAATAACACTATTTCTCACTCGGTTACATAATCTAACATTTAATTTTTTTCTGAGGGACCTCATCTCTACTGCATTCACTCTGCTCTCATGCTTCTTCTGCCACACCCAACATTCGCTTCCAAGTCCAAGTTGGAACATAACATAACATATAGTCACGGCTATAAATCCTTAGAAGAGGTAGCCAGAGCTAAGGAATTAGAAATTCCTCAGCCACTTTTGGAAATTGGGTGGGGAAAAGATGGTAAAGTAAAGGTTGTTGGTGATGGGTCTCCAACCGCATCGCCCAAAATTCCCTTAAAAGCCCCAACACTGTTAGTCGCCTCTTACGTACACCCACCGGAAGAAATGGGGTAGTGCTATTCTAAGCCGAGACTACACAGCAAACACACACACTTTTGGAAGTTCAGTGATAAAATATTGTTACATAAAGTTCCAGCTAAAACGCACAACAAGAAAACCTACATAGTTGTTAATGGTGAGAGAAAACATCGAGTGAAAACCCACATGTCTAAGTTGTACTTAGTCATGTGACAGTGTATTCGTACAAAACGGCGATAGGCCTGCCCCCTATCACGTGAGTACACTGTCCATGCAAAACGTGGGTACTCTGAACACCAGGTGACAAAGTCACGTGATGTTCAGAAGTATTAGCACGTCTTCCACACGTTACATTACATTAGTACCAGTTAAGTTTGAGATATAACTTTACCGTATTTTTCAGCTAAACACAATATCAAGTTGGTCAGAAAACAAAGTAAAAATTCCTATTGACTCCACTCACATACAAACGAATGTGCACCGACTTATCGAAACGAGTGTGTTTCACAAACGTAGATATAGAGTCCAGAAAACGGTGATGAAAACTTTGAATGATTTTACCAAGATCTATGGTGATGAAGTGGAAATACCTTGGGATGTTTTCGAGGGATATTTAACAGGTATGTGCTTCGAAATAGTTTCCTTTCCTTACTACGCACATACAAACATACATACATACATACATATTCTCACGCCGTTAGTTCCCATTGGGGTAGGCAGAGACTATCGATCGCCACTTTGTACGATCCTGGCAAACCTCTCTAGCTTCATTCACATCCATCAATCTTTTCATACATGCTCTTTTATTCTTCGTACTTCGGACACCTGCCTTTTTGAGCACATTTTCTATTTGATCTAAATGTGTCCTCCGAGGTCGTCCTCTACTAACATTACCTTCCACATTGGCTCTATAGATCTCTTTCACCACTTTACTGTCATCCATCCTCTCTATGTGCCCAAACCATCTCAACATTCCTTTTTCTATCTTTCTTACAATATCATCTTTTACACCACACCTTTCACGAATCACATCATTCCTCACACGATCACATAACCTTACATTACAAACTACATACACACAAACACTTACGCAATCATTCCATTACCAACCTTCCTTTATTTTCAATCTTTTTCCACTTCATTTCCGAAGATGGTAGAAGAATCCACAATTCTGTAGCTTTGGTATGTACATAATCCAAACAAAAGGCGGGTAATCTGAACACCGGGTGACAGAAACGACAATAATGTTTAGAAATATTCGTCTAGCGCCCATTCGGGGATTTAAGTCGCTGTCGTCGTTAAATTTGAGTTGATTTCATTATCTTAATATAGATTTATAAGGAATCATTGTATTTTAAAATATTTATTTCTTTTTTTTTCTTAAATATTATTTTCCAACTTTTTCAGATATATCGAACGAAGCCATATGTCTAGAATTACTATTAACCCTTACCAAAAACCATGTTTTAATAAATGGCATGGTTAAAGCATTACTAAACAGATTTGAAAACAAAAAGTTTTTATCAAATAAACTAGCGAATATGGCGGAACTGCTAGGGTTGGGAATGGCGTGTCGACAACAAGGTATCGATAACTTATCGAGATTGCACAGGATGCTCGATAAACTGAGATTGTCGAATAATCAGGAATACGTAAAGGTTCTGTTTTATGTGCAAAACGGATATAAAGGTTGTGTCGATGAAATGCAATTCAGGTTCGTATATTTTATTTACTAGCTGACCCCACAGACTTCGTACTGTCAAAAGTGTAAACTTTCGCGTCGTCAAACTGAAATATTTAACTGACCTGTTGAGGGTCTCTGTCATGCGATGAGAAAAAAGGTGTTTTTCATAGCGTCCTCACAATTTTTTCACTTCATAAGTTTTAAGTTTATAAGTATAGTAGTTTAGGCTGAGCATTGATTCTTAGTCAGTTAGTCTATTTAACCATTTTTTAAGAAAAAATATTGATCTCTTAATTTTTCTGGGATAAAAAGTGTCCTATTGTGTTAATTAGATCATTATCTGGCTTCCTGTAAATTTTATTTTAAATGCGTTCTGTGAATTAGTCTTCATTTAGCTACAAACATCTAAACTTTCACATTTATAATATTAATAGGATTAGGCTTAAACATAAGCTTCTCGCGCAGATGACCTCGCCCGCCGGCCAGCGCAGCGTCTTGTCTTGCGCTTCATGCACGCGTGTAAATTTTGTTACGGAGTAATTTTAAAATTGTATTATTTTCTAAGATGTTTATTTAAATTAAGTGATGTCAAGGACAATTTTGTTCTCAATTAAATACTCTCAATCAACAACATATTTATTTGGATAAAGATTAATATTATGTTGATAAAACATTATGGCAATTATGCATTAAATTCGACCAAATTTATTTACCATAAAAATGGTTATAGTAAGTGAAACTTAAAAGTTCGACATATACTGTCGCGGGCATTTTTTTAAGAGAAATAATTCTTTAATACATTTTTTTTGGGTAACTTAAACCGTTTACGCAGCGCACACAACGGAAGCCTTAGTATGAATAATTATCCCGGTTTTTGCAACATTATTCGCTGATAGTTTGCTCCTGTTGGTCGCAGCGTGATGATATATAGCCTAAAACCTTCCTCAATAAATGGACTATCCAACACAAAAATAATTTTTCAATTTGATTGTGTAGTTCCTGAGATCCTAGCGTTCAAACGAACAAACTCTTCATCTTTATAATATTAGTATAGATTATTTTAAAGTTACACACTTCTGTTGTAACAAAATAACATATTTTTATTAATATACTTATAAGCTGTTGACTTAATATATGCATCAAATGAAATTAGCGTTTATCTACTTAAATGGCTGAATTTCCATCACCAGAGAACATGAGAATATGAAGTTTGTGCATCATTATTGATCGTCTATACAAGACAAAATTAAGAACAATATTTATGTGATTTATCAAACAATTGATTTTGTTCTCTCTTTCTTAATACTGTTTTATGATCTTAATATCATAAATATTATGTCGTATCAACAACTTAATAACTTTTACGATTATATATCTTATTTCCATTATATTGGTATGGATTACTTAGACCTAAAAACTTTTGTTTTTCGTTATATTTTATTTGAAATCTCCCACTCTTTAGGTAGAATAGATAGGTAGGTACATAATCAAAAAGGTAGACTAAAAAATGTTATTGAACTTAAAATTTCAATATTCCAGACACATAGCAGACCTAACATCAAAGATGGTGCGAGAACAAAAATCGAAATGCATCGATATTCTAACCAACTATTTATCGACTCGCTCCGAATCAAATGACTACATACAAACGATGTTTGAAAGTATCGATATATGCGAATCGTTGTATGGGGACAGCACTAGCTTGGTTTTGAGACTAGTTGCAACTAGTTTCGGACTTATGAAAGATGACTTCAAAAAGCGGGTTTTAAGTGTTATTTTTGATATCACTGAAAGTCCTGTTGTTAAAATTCGAAAGATGGCGTATGAGACTTTGTTGAAGGCTTCTAGAGGTAAGTGAGACATATATTCACGAGTAACAGGGACATGGCTGTTGAAATATAACTGTGTCAGCTCAGAATTACAATACATACATACATACATATATATACTCACGGCTTTAAATCCCTTAAAGGGGTAGCCAGAGCTAGGGAATTAGAAATTCCTCAGCCACTTTTGGAAAGTTTAGTGGGGAAAAGATGCTAAAATAAAGGTTGTTAGTGATGGGTCTCCAACCGAATCGCCCAAAAATTCCTTAAAAGCCCCAATACCGTTAGTCGCCTCTTACGTACACCCACCGGAAGAAATGGGGTAGTGCTATTCTAAGCCGACACTACACAGCAAATTACAATACTTGTACAAAATTATCAATATTTTAAAAGTTTATTATTATTTTTAACGTTTGCCATACCTTGATTTTGAAAGCAGTTATATTATTGTGTACATTGACAGTTTGTACCTATTTTCTATTTTAGCTGTGTGTTACTTTGTAAACAATAAAATGTTTAAATAAATTATATTATACACACATACATATACTCACGGCCATAAATCCCAAAGAGGGGAAGCCAGAGCTTTAGGGCTAGAAACTCCTTAGCCACATTTGGAAGGTAAAAGGGGACAAGATGGTAGAAATAAGGTATCGTTGGTGATGGGTTTCCACATGCATCGCCCAAAAAACACTTAAAACAGCATACTCTCAGTCGCAACACCCACAGGTCCAAAAAGATTAGTGCTATAAATTGTATGGCACTGGCTGAAAATCAGCGCCACGGTTGGTGACATCATCATCTGTGGCAACATGCTGAGCCAGTGACCAATTATATGCAGTGATAGGGCTGACTTTTTATGTCTCAATTATTTTTTTACTTATATTCTTTTGTTGTAATTATTTACCACTATGTTTTATTTTTTATTTGTTGCGTATTTTCATGTGCACTGAATAAAGCTTTTTCTTTCTTTCTTTCTTTCTACTATACAGTCATAAGTGTAGTTTTGTGTGCAGCAGATTAATACGTGATTCTGAATATACAAAAACTCTTAAAATTAAATTAAATTTGATCCATAAACTTTATGAGTTTCAATACAAGTTTTTTAATTACAGATTTATCAGAATATACTGCAAAATCATCGAAATTAATGAAATTCATGACATCATCATTACTCCGATCATTCGATGATGAAGACGGGTTCCGTAGAACGATGCTGAGTTGCTTAGCGGCTGGGCTAGTTGATGATGATGATGAAATTGCTGCAATGGTGATGAAGGTCGTTTGGGAGAGGTTGTCTGGTGATGATTTGCAGATGAGGTTGGTATTTTCTAATAACAGACAAACTAAAATTCATTTCATTAATCATTCTCCCGGCTGAATATTATTTTGTTGACCACGAAGCTCCGGGACTGTTCTTTACATACATTCATATACTCAAGACCCAAGAACCAAGAGGAACCAGAGCTAAGGAATTTGAAATTCCTCAGCCACTTTTGGAAAGTAGAGTGGGGAAAAGTTGGTAAGTTTTAAAGGGGTTGTTGGTGATGGGTCTCCAACCGCATCGCCCGAAAATCCCTCAAAGGCCCCAATACCGTTAGTCGCCTCTTACGTATACCCACCGGAAGAAATGGGGTAGTGCTATTCTAAGCCGACACTACACAGCATAAATGAGTGCAAATTCACTCATTTTCTGCTCAGTATCATCATCATCATCGTATCGTAAGAAGCGAGTTAGAATATTGGGTTTTTTTAACCGATGTTTTAGCGAAGCAGTTGAAGGCCCGTCAACAACTAAGTTATTTTACAATCCTTTCTCCACTCAGCTACCAAAATTGGCTGACGTATTTTCAATTCTAAAGCTCCGGCTACCCCTTTTAGAATTTACAGCTGTAAATAAAGGTTTAATTATTTATAGCGACATAAGTAACAAAATAATACACAGTTAATAATAGAAATCAAGTAAGGCCAATAACAGATGTTCACAGATGTATAGAAAACATATCTAACTATAATCTCGTTTTTACGTTACATTTGTTTTTCAACACATGTTTTTTTTACAGCAAGTAACTCTAAGAAATACATACAATTTTAAGAGGAAATAAAATAGATATTAACAACAATATTTAAAGAAAAATTATTTTGATCTACGACATCTCAAGGGTGTGTGTATGTGCATGTGTGTGTATATGTGTGCGTGTGTGTGTGTGTGTAAAACAAATAAAATCTGTGACATACATAAAGGCATATAAGAATGTATGTGTTATTAATCGAAATACTGGGATGGCATAAGTAAAGATGAAAATTTCCTTACAACAGGTTCACAGAATGTCTAATCGTCTCGCTCTGCCTACCCTATTTGAAGTCCGGGCGAGTGAAATCATCGAATGATAAGGCAACGAGATCTTTATACGTTATGCTGAGGTTATTTTTCGGTGATGAGGATAAACTGGCGCCGTTGAGGAAAGTGAGGATTCGAGAGGAGTCTGAGATGAGGTGATTATAGTTTGATTATTATTGGATAATTTTTATGTGATGGCTCTCAATCAGAATATGATAAATACTTTTTAAAAAATCAACATTAGATTGAATATAAACTCACGCCATTATTTTAAATCTTTTTGTTCATGAAAACCTCATGTTGGGATTATTACTAATAAATAAAGAATAAATAAAGGAAAGAAAAATTTCGACACAGGCGGGAATCGAACCCGCGACCTCGGGTATACGCCCCGACGCTCTGCCAATTTAGCCACCGTGTCAGTGGCTGCCAGCGCGAAATTCTTCTATCCTTTGTTTCTTGTGTTTGCGTTTCCTACCTCCGAATTTTTACTAATTCGGAAATTTCCTTTCCTTTATTTATTAGTCACGCCATTATTTCTTATTGGTGAAAAAATGGGTGGATTCTATTTTAGCTACACAACTTTCAATGTTTTGAAGGCTATTATATATAGCCGTGTAGTGCCGGCTTAGAATGTCACTACCCCTTTCTACCCACGGGTGTCGTATGAGGCGACTAAGGGTATTGGGGCTTTTAATTGAATTTTTGGGCGATGCGGTTGGGGACCCATCACCAAAATCCTATTTTTACCATCTTTTCCCCACTCAACTTCCAAAAGTGGCTGAGGAATTTATATTTCCTTAGCTCTGGCTACCTCTTTTAGGGATTTATAGCCGAGAGTATATGTGTGTATATATAACGTAGTTATACTTTAAGTATTAGTTAAATGAGGTATTTCTTACGAAAAACTTTCAATCTGTGGATCTACGTATTTATTACTATATTTTTACCCAATTATCATACATACTCAGGCCATTAGTTCCCATTGGGGTTGAGCCTGGCACACCTCTCGAACTTCAAAAACATTTATCAAATCATACATACATACATATTCTCACGGCTATAAATCTCTAGAAGGGGAAACCAGAGTTAAGGCGGATTTATACAGGGTAAGTAACTGACTCCGAATTCGAGTCAAGTCAGCGCTGACCCGAAAAAAACCCAATGTGAACTGTTTCAAGTCAGTACAGTGCGGTTGAAGTCAGCGCTGACTTAAATATTCGCATACGAATATTTAGAAGTCAGTCAGACTGACGCCGGTACTGACTTGCGCACTTACCCTGTATAAATCCGCCTTTAAGGATTTAGAAATTCCTCAGCCACTTTTGAAAATGTGAGTGGGAAAAAAATGGAAAAAAAAAGTTGTTGGTTATGGTTCTCCAACCGCATCACCCAAAAAATCCCTTAAAAGCCCCAATACCGTTAGTCGCCTCTTACGTACACCCACCGGAAGAAATGGGGTAGTGCTATTCTAAGCCAACACTACACAGCTATCAATCTTTCTATATATTTTTTGGGCACATTCTTTATTTAATCTTTAATGAAAAATTTATCAAAAATGAGCAGCAAAGAGTTTTTTTTTGTTTCCAGTGTATCAAAGGCATCCTCGTCTAAGTTGACAACCCTCACTAGATCGCTCCATGGTACTCTGAGGAGCAAAATGACGATGTCTCATTCTAGAGGAGGGAAAATAAAAAATATTGGTAAAGGTATGGACAGGTTTTCCCAATTTTATCAATAGTTATAACCTAATTTTACGATATAATATAGGGGTCATTTCCAAATTTTGCGCAGGTAAATGAATGCGTTATTTAAAGTTTTTCATTTTATATAAAATGTTTTTTTACCGACTTTTTGGATACGTTATTTGTACAGACTATTACACTTTTAATTTCTGTTATTGGGCGCAAAGTTTGCCCCATGATTCCGGTTTTATTTTAAGTTTTGTAGGATAAGCTGCAAAAAAATACAATTCTGTTACCAATCATATTCGAGATATATTTTAAACATTATTAAATATAAACTATTTTTTTTTTCGCATCATTGCTCGCAACACAGTATATATTAGGAACAAGCATAATTATAATGACTTTTCTTAAGTATCTTTCAACAATAACTTTAAATATTAAACAACTCTGTTACTATAATAAAGTTTACAAACCTATATTCCACCTAAATTCTTGCTTTTTTGTTATAAAACTAAGTAACGGCGAGTAATCGAAAAGTAATAAACTTAAATAATGATATCAGCAAAAACATACATTTGGGACATCCGTTTTTCTTATAATCTACAAATAATCTACTGGCATCTTTGGGACACCAAAGTAACAGAGTAGTACTTAGGTAACATAGTTGTTTTTGGTAAACTTAAAGAACTATTATCTGTAAGAAAATTAACATTAACATTAAGATCTTTTCTCTCGATCTGTGCCCATCGAGTGTCAAATTAGTAGAACCTTATCTGTGGTAGAACCTATGCTCTCTTTCTCTTTTGCCTTTGTTAACTATTTAAGCTCCAGAACGATAGAGATTATAGAACCTTTGCGTTTCGTTTTTTTATTTATTATACTCACGCCCATTATTCCCATTGGGGTAGGTAGAGACTATCAATCGACACCTTTATGCTCAATATTAACAAATCTCTCTTGCTTCTCTTACATTCAGTATTTTTCTTGTAAATGCTCTTTGCTGCTGTTGATACTCTGGGTATTGGGGCTTTTTATTGGATTATTGGGCGGTGCGGTTGGAGACCCATCACCAAAAACCTTTATTTTACCAGCTTTTCCCCACTCAACTTCCAAAAGTGGCTGAGGAATTTATAATTCCTTGGCTCTGGCTACCCCTTCTTGGGAATTATAGCCGTGAGTATATGTATGTATATATGTATGCTCTTTCCTATATTTAGAAACCCTTGATACAAAAAAATTACACTACTCTTGCTTTTTAATAATTACTAGTGGTCCGCTCCGGCTTCGCACGGATGGTGTAACTTTTTTTTCTACTCACCCCTTAAGATATTTAGTTTGATGATATATATCTTCTATCCTTTTCCTGGTTCTACGCAACCTCTCCAACAATTTTCAGCCAGATCGGTTCATCTGTTCTAGAGTTATAAATGGGTTAACTAACACCACCTTATTATATATATATATAATAAGGTGGTGTTAGTTATATATATATAAATATATGTTTATTCTTTGGTATACGTATACTAAATTTAAGTATCACTTTTTTTTTCAGAAATTTCAAGTAATGAACCTCAGAAAACGATGTTTGATGTTTTAGAATCAATGATGAATTTCGCTAAGGTATGGATATATATATTTTTTTGCTGTGTAGTGTCGGCTTTTAATAGCATCAAACCATTTCTTCCCGCAGGTGTCATAAACGACGAATTATGGTAGTTTAAATGAATTTTGGAAGATGCGGTTGGAGACCCATCACCAACAGCTCATATTTAAGAATCCTTTTTAACAATTTTAATCAACTTTTTAAAGTGGCTGAATAATTTCTAACTAGTGGGTAACCCTGGCGCGACTACGTCGCGTCCTATAAAATGAGTTTATTTTGAAATTTTCTGACCAATCACAGCGCAGCTCTTTTGAATTTCTAGTGAATTTTTCTGATTGGCCGGTTTAAAAAAAATCCGACCAATCACAGCGCATCTCTCATCGACTAAAGTTTGCGCGCGCTTATGACACTCAAGCAAAGTCTATGGGCCAAAATCGAAACTTTGAAATTCTGTAACAATTAACTTAATCCAGTTACATCAGATGTCTGAATTTTGTGCACACCACGGCCGCGAACTGTACAAAACGATACCTGAACCAAATTTCTAGCTTAACTCATCGCGTCACAGGCTTCCGGGCAAGAAAGAGGCTTATAGAAATAATATATAAAGATTGTGAAACTCTATCTTAGCTATCCCTTTTTATATATAGCCGTGAATATTTGTATATATTGTATTCCTAACTTTTTTTCTTTGCGGGATTTTGCGTCGGGAGTACCTATAGAAAGGTAGTATGTACGTAAAAGACAGTTTAGATTTGTATATGAAGTTAAATTGTTTATTTTCTCAACTCAACTTAAATGTTCACGCCGAATATCCTCGAAGAGATTGGCAGAGGTACTAATACTTCTGAACATCACGTGACTTTGTGAACTTGTTTTCAGAGTACCCACGTATTGCATGGACAGTTTACTCACGTGATAGGGGGCAGGCATATCGCCGCTTTTTACGAATATACTGTCACATGACTAAGTACAACTCAGCCATGTGGTTTTAAATTTACAACACAAACGTGTTTGGAAAAGGCAAATTGGTGTAGGCCCGACCCGGGATTTGAACCAACGCCTGTCTGCATGAAGGACGGAAGTTCTTATCCATTCAGCTATGACGGTTGTTTTCTTCTTGGATCGAAAACAGAGTTGATGGTCACTTTTCAAACATGCTCTCTAAATATTTTCAGAATAATTATGAAGCTGGTTTCGAAATGGTTAAAGAAATATTAACCTCGCTCCGAAAGGGTAGTCAGAGGGGTATATTATGTGACGACTATATACCGAAATGGTTGCTTAATATACTTAATACTAAATGGAGGAATAACATCACGCCAGCAATTCTCGGAATGTGTCGGTTGTTAATCGACGAATGCTGTTTAGTTAGCGGGTAAGTTACAAACTATTAATATAAATATGCGACAGCGCAATGTGTATGGTCGGCTTAGAATAGCTCTTTACCATTTCTGCCCGTGCGTGTTTGTAAGAGGCGACTAAGGGTAATGGGGATTAGGAGACCCATCACCAAGAACCTTGGTTTCACAATCTTTTCCCCAGATAACGTCCAAAAGTGGCTGAGGAATTTCGTATTTTGAAGTTTAGGCTACCACTTTTCGGGATTTATAGCCGTGAGTATATGAATGTATGTATGTGACAAAAGAAAATATAATAAAACTTATCACGAACGGAAAATGTTTAGTTTCCGAGTTTAAAAATTTGGGGTTCAATAACATTTTGAATAAAAATAACTGTGTAGTGTGGGCTTAGAATTGCACTATCCTATTTCTTTCCGCGATTGTGCTGAGAGCTAAATTAGAATATTTGAGCTTTATAAGTGATTGTTGAGCGATGTGGCTGGAGAACCATCAGCGACACATTTATATCCCAAAAATTTTCCCACTCGACTTTCAGAATTGTTTAAAATGTAATATCGAATTATAAATAAATAAATAAATAACTCTTTATTTCAGGCATCTACATGTGGCCCATAAAATATAAAGAAAACAAAATAAATAAAAATTAAATACAAACACATAAATTAATTAATTTAATTAAATTAGACAGATAATAGGCTATTTGACTGTAATAAAAATATACATTTCTTTTATTTCATTAGTCTTAATATTTCTTTTTTGGAGCAATATGTAATAATGCGAGATAAAATATTGCATTATTTCACTAAAATCCGTCTTCTAAAATAGTATTTTTGATGCAACTGTCACGTGACTAAAAACGACCGTGATTGGCTATTTCTATAATGACGTAGATCACGCATAAACAGACTGTGTATCGCTTCGCTCATTGGTGTTTAATGCGGAATTGACGTCATTTGTGCTACAGCCGCCATATTACTTAAAGTCGCGTTTTCGCGGCACATTTGAATATTGCATTTTCTTTTTCGATTTTTTAATAAAATAGCTAAAATGAAGACAGAAAAATATTAAATATATAAAAACAAATTAACACCGTAAGATAGTTTTCAAAACTTAGTCAAATAGCCTATTAATAAAACATGCAGCAATTTAAAATAATAATGATATATGTATGTATTTTAATTTAAATATTGTTAATTTCAGTTTTGAAGACACCATTGCCAATTTAAAATCATTGACGATTGGCTCAAACGGTGAAAATATCATAGCGGCCCTCTATGAAGATGTGGTGATGAGGAAAATGAAGTATAATGCTGTCTCGTAAGTTATATTATTACTTGTTGTTGCCGTGTAGTCTCGGCTTGGAATAACACTACCTCATTTCTACCCGTGGGTGATCGTAAGAGGCGACTAAGGGTATAGGGGCTTCTTAAGTGATTTTGGGCGATGTGGTTGGAGACCCGTCACCAAAAACATTTATTTATTATTACCACCTTTTACCCAATCAACTTCCAAAAGTGGCTGAGGAATTTTTAATTCCTTGGCTCTGGCTATTCCTTCTAGGGAATTACAGCCGTGAGTATATGTATGTATGTATGTTGATAATTTATGGGTAGGTCTCATAAGTAAAATTAGTATTGGAATATTTTTTATTAAATAACTAGCTAAACACATTTTTTTTTTATTACTTGATTTTTATTTGTTCATTTAAGCGTAGCTGGTATTTTAAGTGTCTTTTGTGTTTGAATGGTTTTTATGTGTTGGTAAAGATTTTGTAAATAATGTTATTGTTTGCCACTGCCAGAAACAAATGATAAAAATAAAATAAAATAATCATTTAGTGCCGTGTAGTGCTGGCTTAGAATGTCGCTACCCCTTTCTACCCACGGGTGTCGTAAGAGGCGACTAAGGGTGTTGGGGCTTTTAAGGGATTTTTGGGCGATGCGGTTGGAGACCCATCACCAAAAACTTTATTTTGCCATCTTTTCCTTACTCAATTTTCCAAAAGCTGCTGAGGAACTTCTAGTTCCTTAGCTCTGGCTACCCCTACTAGGGATTTATAGCCGTGAGTATATGTATGTATGCATGTTATTTTCTTTTAAGGATAGTCAACAACCGTCGATACAAAATAACATAATTCGAATGCTTAGTATTAAGCTACTTATACACTCTCACGATTATCCAGGAAAGCCCAAAATAAGGCGTTAAAACTCATCTAAGTCTGATTATTTTGTTGCAGATTCCAAGCTGAGATGGAT
The DNA here is from genome assembly GCA_963576735.1 of Bedellia somnulentella. Lineage (NCBI taxonomy): Eukaryota > Metazoa > Arthropoda > Insecta > Lepidoptera > Bedelliidae > Bedellia > Bedellia somnulentella. The sequence continues at coordinate 9,581,395 of OY755195.1, forward strand.
TACAACGTGGACATGTATGAAGAGAGTGAAAGCTTTTCTATACAAGGTTGGAATAGTATCCTTAAAAAAAAACAAAAATATATATTTATACATACATATATAGTGCCTTGTAGTGTCGGCTTAGAATAACACTACCCCATTTCTACCCGTGGGCGGCTAAGGGTATAGAAGCTTTTTAAGTGATTTTTGGGCGATGCGATTAGAGACCCATCACCAAAAACATTAATTATTACCATCTTTTCCCAATCAACTTCCAAAAGTGGCTGAGGAATTTTTCATTCCAAAGCTCTGGCTACCCTGTTACGGGATTTATAGCCGTGAGTATATGTATGTATGTATGTTATACATACATACATATTGCAGCTATATATCCTAATAAAGGGTAGCCAAAGCTCATTAGAATTAGGCCGAGAAAAATAGTAAAGTAAGGATGGATGTGGATGTTTTGATTAGTCTCCCCCCAGAGACTCATACATAAATACATACATATACTGACGCCGTTAATTCCCATTGGAGTAGGCAGAGATTATCGATCGCCACTTCGTACGATCCTGGCAAACCTCTCATGCTTCGTCTACATCCATCAATCTTTTCATACATGCTCTTTTATTCTTCATACTTCGGACGCCTGCCTTTTTGAGCTCACTTTCAATTTGGTCCAAGTGTGTCTTTCGTGGCCGTCCTCTCTCTCTCCCCCCAGACTCATCGCCCAATAATGACACAAAGGCCTCAATATCCTAAGTCGCCTCTTACAATACCCGCGAGAAAAAAGGTTTGGTGCAAGACACAAATTATACATACATACATACATATACTCACGGCTATAAATCCCTTAACGGGGTAGCCAGAACTTTGGAATGAGAAATTCCTTAGCCACTTTTGGAAAGATGCATGTGGAAGAGATGGTAAAATAAAGGTTGTTGGTGATGGGTCTCCAACCGCATCGCCCAAAAATCCCTCAAAAGCTCCAATACCGTTAGTCGCCTCTTACGTACACCCACCGGAAGAAATGGGGTAGTGCTATTCTAAGCTGACACTACACAGCTAAAATTATATTTTTCATTATCTATTCTTATACATATAACGGTGTGTAATGCACTCTTCATTAATTAAACGTAATTTGTATGCATAATTTAATTTATAATATTCAGTTTTATTTCATCAATCAGCGCAATATTCTTCATATGAATACCAGTACAAAAGTTTTACTTCACACATATACACTTAGATTACTTTTTTTTTTATGTCAACAGAACTGTCAGATTGTTTCGACAAGCTGTCAAATTGGGAAGATTTGACATTGAAACAACGCAGACTTATAGAGCACTCTGGCTTACCAATGCTGTGGGTTAATGAGGAAACCTTCAGAGATTCCCTCACTGAATACTGTGGTGAGTATTCTTTACATTAATTTATCAAATAGAATTGGAAAATTATTACATACATACATATACTCTGTAGCCAGAGCTAAGGAATTAGAAATCCCTCAGCCACTTTTGGAAAGTTGAGTGGGGAGAAGATGGTGTAAATAAATGTTTTTGGTGACTGGTCTCCAACCACATCACCCAAAATCACTTAAAAAGCCCCTATACCCTTAGTCGCCTCTTACAATCACCCACGGGTAGGAATGGGGAAGTGTTATTCTAAGCCGACACCCCGCTCAACTTCCAAAAGTGGGACCCCTTCATGGGATTTATAGCCGTGAGTATATGAATGTATGTATGTGACAAAAGAAAATATAATAAAACTTATCACGAACGTATAAATTAACTTATTACATATTCTTAAATGTATCGTCGATTTAATATCCCATACCACAGGTCGCTGTATCTTTAATAGGACTAACTTTGTCTGTGCAATGTATGTATTTATAAAAAATAAAAAAATAAAATTTTTTAAACCGTGATAGCCCAGTGGGTAGAACACTCGGTTATCGTGCATACGACTAGTGTTCAAATCCTGGGGCGGGCCTACACCAATTTGTCTTTTCTAAAGACATATGTGTGGTTAATTTATCATGGTTGTTAACGGTGAGGGAAAACATCGTGAGGAAACCCACATGGCTGAGTTGTACTTAGTCATGTGACAGTGTGTTCGTACAAAACGGCGATAGGCCTGCCCCCTATCACGTGAGTACACTGTCCATGCAAAACGTGGGTACTCTGAACACCAGGTGACAAAGTCACGTGATGTTCAGAAGTATTAGTACCTCTGCCAACCCCTTTGGGGATATTCGGCGTGAACGTTTATGTTATGTTATGTTATTTTTTTAAATCTACCCATGTGCATATGTTTCTTCGAAATCGATCTGTACTATTAAGTTATTTAAAACAACAGGCTGCCCTTACATATTCATAACCAATCAAAGAAAGAAAAATTTCGACATCAGCAGAACTTGATCCCGCGACATCCCGGGCCGGTCGCTCTGCCAACTGAGCTATAGTGGCAAGTAACCACTGTTGCGAAATATAACTTTCCTTGATTCATCTTTCCTTGATTGATTTGGAAAATAATCCCCACATGAAGTTTCATACACAACAAAGTTTAATTATGCCCTTAAAATATGTTATAATTTATTTTTAACCGACTTCAAAAAAAGGAGGTTCTCAGTTCGATTGTTTGTATGTATGTGTGTATGTATAATTGTCCGCGATTATCTCACGTTTGGCTTAAGCTATTTGGATGCGGTTTTCAGAAAAGTATTCGTTACATTAGGAGATCGGTTTAGTGCTTTTACCGACTCTAAAAGAAAGGAGGTTCTGTGTTTGACCTGCATGTATGTATGTTGGTCGGCGATTGTCTCGCGTTTCGCTCAAGCTATTTGGATGCGGCTTTCAGAAAAGTAATTGTTACTTTTAGGAGAAGGTTTTAGTGATCTAACCGTCTCAAAAAGGAGTTTCTGAGTTTCAACTATAAGTATGTATGTAAGTTTGAAGGTTCTTAGTTATTATTAGACAAAGAGTTATCAGTTTATGTTATTACATTCAGGAGAAGGTTGAAGTTCTTTAGCCGACTCGAAAAAAAGGAGGTTCTTAGTTTGACCTATAAGTATGTATGTAAATATATTACATGTGTTTTTAAATTTCAGATAACAACAATTGGTTTTCCAAGATGGCGGTGGCATTAAAATCTGATGCGCCAATGGCGTCGCAGCATTACAAGTGGCTGGAAGAATTAGATGTTTGGCCGGGATTCGAATTCGAGACTTCGGCTGTGAGTTGATGTATTTTTATGTTGGCTAATTTTTTTGCAGTGTTTAGTTTTAAAGTTTATAACAATGTATGTATTTGCATGCGTATCAAGTCCAATACCTGGTAGTGTGCGTAATCTACATACATACATATACTCACGGCTATAAATCCCTAGAAGGGGTAGCCAGAGCTAAGGAATTAGAAACTCCTCAGCCACTTTTGGAAAGTTGAGTGGGGAAAAGATGGTAAAGTTAAGGTTGTTGGTGATGGGTCTCCAACCGCATCGCCCAAAAATCCCTTAAAAGCCCCAATACCGTTAGTCGCCTCTTACGTACACCCATCGGTAGAAACGGGGAAGTGTTATTCTAAACCGACACTACACGGCTATCTAAATCTATTTTAATTCCTTACCTTAATTTTTAAAACCCTTTTGCTAAAAATAAACTACAAGAGTGCAAATGCTTATACTCGTTCGTATGCGTAATTTCCAAATTTTTTTTCACCTTAAGTATGATATGTTAAGATATAAAATAAATGCATAAAAAAAACTAATTATAAGGATAAATGAACATTCAAAGTACTCCATGTTATTCTTTAACAAAACAATTCGGTATGCAAAGTTTTACAAAAACGATGCTGATTACAAAACCATTTCGAGATATTATATTTTATACAATATTTACCTTTACATAAGCAAATACATTGTAGCAAATAATACTGATTGCGATAAGCTACAGTCGGATCTCAATCGTCTTGCTCAGTATTATGACCAGAACAGGATCTCGGTGAATGCTAGTAAATGCGTCCAAATATCATTCACTAGAAGTCTAAACCCCGTTGTTTATAATTATTCCATCAACGACCAACCTCTCGTACGCGTTGAATCCATCCGTGACCTGGGTGTCATCCTCGACAGTAAACTTACTTTTGAAAAGCACATTGAGCATATTACGGGGCGTGCATTTCGCAACCTTGGATTTGTAATGCGCATTTCGAAGCCCTTTAACGATCTGATGTGTATAAAACAGATTTATTATGCTTACGTTAGGAGTATTCTCGAATACGCATCCAGTGTCTGGTCCCCAAACTATATAACGTACATTCAACGTATTGAACGTATACAATCTAAATTTTTAAAACATCTTAACTACAGACTCATTTTTTCGGTTGCTCATATGAGGATTCGTGTCGCAGGCATCAGCTCACTAGTCTTAAGGATCGCAGAGTTTTACTGGACATGATGCTGTTACACGACATTCTCTCTGGTCGCCTTGATTCTCCATTTTTGTTGTCCCAACTGTCATTTTGTACTCCACATCGCCGTACTCGGCACACTTCTGAAAGGCTCTTTTCTATAGCCTCTAATCATTCTAATTATGCAAGGAATTCTACAATGGTTCGCCTTGCCAATCAATTTAATAACCTCTTTGGTGAAACTGATCCTTTTGCTTCTTCTAAGGCCAAATTCCGTTTCGACGTTATTAAGACGTTAGATAATAAATAGAGGGAATAAGTGAATCACACACACACACACACACACACACACACACACACACACACACACACACACATATATATATATATATATATATATATACCATATATATCACAAATCAATCATTCAGTCATTTTACACATTTTATGTTACAACTTTTCTTACATATCTGTATGTACTACTGTTTTTTGTATCTTCTGTGGATGTCTGTTATTGGCTTTTTCATTGTATTTATCTAATTGTAACTTACATGTTTATGTGCTGTTGATGTCCCTAATAAAATAAAATAAATAAAATAACATAACATAAACGTTCACGCCGAATATCCCCGAAGGTGTTAGCAGAGGTACTAATACCTCTGAACATCACGTGACTTTGTCACCTGGTGTTCAGAGTACCCACGTTTTGCATGGACAGTGTACTCACGTGATAGGGGGCAGGCCTATCGCCGTTTTGTACGAATACACTGTCACATGACTAAGTACAACTCAGCCATGTGGGTTTCCTCATGATGTTTTCCCTCACCGTTAACAACCATGATAAATAAACCACACATATGTCTTTAGAAAAGACAAATTGGTGTAGGCCCGACCCGGGATTTTAACACTAGTCGCTTGCACGATAATCGGTGTTCTACCCATTGAGCTATCACGTCGTCCTTATTACTTACTTATTATATAGAGCTATTTACCTTTAAAAAATCATAAATGCACAAATAGTTATTTTAGAAGAAAAATATTCAAATTATCTTTTTATTTGTGTTTGCTATTGAAAAAAAAAATACAAAAAAAACTTTGCATACCAAATTGATCGCTTCGCTCCTCTTATTAGAAGCATGCAGTACTATACATACCTAATTTACTATAAAAATGGAAATTTTGAAAATGGAAATTGAAATATTCTACTTGTAGTGTGTTAGTAACTTAAGTTATTATAGACAGAAATGATATTAATATAAGATAGTGGTAAATTTTATATATTGGTTATGTGTTTCTATTCTTAGCTTTTTTGTTCTATGTGTTATCTGTTACGTGTTATTGTAGACATTTTCGATTGAAATGTTAAGTGTAATGTAATCATATTAGGTGTCTCATCTGTCAAGATTATATTTTGTGTGTAAATTATTAATAAAATAACCACTTTGCAGGTAACAGAAGCTATAGAATGGGACTCGCTAACGGATGCCAGTTTACTGAAACTACCGATAAATATTCGTCACAACGATTGTCTCGCGAAATGGGCCGCCCGACTTATGATCAGGTTATTTATACTGAATTTTTATCATACATACATATACTCACGGCTATAAATCCCTAGATGGGGTAGCCAGAGCTAAGGAATGAGAAATTCCTCAGCCACTTTTGGAAATGTGAGTGGGGAAAAGATGATAAAAATAAAGGTTGTTGGTGATTGGTCTCCAACCGCATCGCCCAAATATCCCTTAAAAGCACCAATACCGTTAGTCGCCTCTTACGTACACCCATCGGTAGAAACGGGGTAGTGCTATTGTAAACCGGCACTACACGGCAATTTTTCGAAGAAATGGGGTATTAAAGTTTCAGTTTGAGTTGAGTTTATGACATGCCTTTGTTACTCAAGAGATTGAGTAACAATTGCAGAACTTTATAAGTGCAGACAAACACATGTTTTCTCTTTAAAACAGTGCATAAATCTAAAGTTATATTTGATATTCTTTTACCCCAGATCATCATACCTAAAGAAAAACTCATCAAACGAAGACGAAGACAGTCTGAACCGACTCAGCAAACTCAGCAGGAGTCAGGAGCTACTTTGGTGTTCGGAAGCGAATACACGACAGCTACCGCGATTGGTGTTGCAGTGTGCGGACAGAAATACCAGGTTGGTTTATATATTAATAAACTTACAAACTTATATATACATACAGACATACATACATACAGCGTGTTAGTTTGACGGCGATTGTTACTTCAATATTAATTCGTATATTAAAGTTTAATGCTTAATATCCACCATATGAAATAAACAAAAAGATTAAAACCGCTTTAGCAGAAAAACTTACTTTCTCCATCAGATGGAAAACTGTGGTTATCTACACTAGCCTAGCGCACACACTCCTACCCGTATAATGTCTCACCCACACACAGAGAACAGCGGGCGCGTCATGTGACCTTCTAGTCTTGCGCACACTTGCTCGTGACCGTATAAACCGCACTATGACAGCAATGCAAAATTTTTTTGAATTTCGCGGCTATGTTTGATTTTTCTTTGAACTTATCTGGTGAGGCTGTGGTCTTAGTCGCCTCGTATTTCAATCCAGTATTAAATATGGGGTAGTGTAATTCAAACATTTTCAAGTAAAAAGATTGATGGAAGTAAACAAAGCTAGAGAGGTTTGCCAGGATCGTACGAAGTGGCGATCGATAGTCTCTGCCTACCCCAATGGGAACTAATGGCGTGAGAATATGTATGTAAAAAATCTATCTCTATTAATTAACACCGACGATTATAACAAAACTGTCGTCCTAAATAATCAGCTACCGCTATTTTTGTTTTACTTTACATCTCTGCCTCCCCAATGGGAAGTAACGGCGTGAGTATGTATGTAATGTATGTACTTCATGAGCGTAAGATAATAAAGTTAAAAACAAATAGAGACCCTCGAAACGATGCATTTACGTGGCATAAAATAAAGTGCGCAAGTTCATTCATTAACCGACATCGAAATTGGAGGAGTTCTTGGTGTTTACTAAACTCTCTCGGGGCTAAAGGGCTCTAAACGGGTGTATCTGTACTCTATCACAGTTAACTAAAGAATACGAATAAAAATAACTCACCCCGTTTTGATTGGCAGTGGCAGATCCGGGCTATCACCTTTATTTGCGCAACGCAGAACATTTTGAGAATTAACATTATAAAACACCAACACTGAACTTTGCTGGTTCGTGTACGCCATATTTTCTCAACACAATCACAACACAAGATACTAAAACTGAACTCACACTCCGAAAATTAATGCGAAAAATCCAAGTGACATCCAATCATAAGCGACACAAACACAATGAGCTATAAACAACTAACTTAGTACTAATACTGTTCCTTTGATAAAATGCCGACAAGCCCGCCCGACTTGATACATGCAGATTTTAAATTTCGCGGCGATCGATGTTTACGAATTATGAATTTTTCTCTGAACATACTGCCGCATTCCAACGCAGTATTAACTATGGGGTAGTGTTATTCAAATTTATCACGTCAAATAATAACATCTAAAAAATAAGAAGATATTAGAAGCTAAGTTCGATTGATTACTTTACTGGCCTTGATTTGATTTGGCCGCCGGTTAAGGGTCACGGCGGGTCGCAGCTGTCAGCTGAGTTGCCCGCCTTGTCATCGCGTTTCACGCACACATTGAGCGTGTTGGTGTCAATAGTACTACTTTCTTAGTGCAAATTTTAACAAAATTTGAAAAAAAATAAGTGTGTTTTTTTTCAACGAATTCTGCCTCTATACGTGATAATTAATCATACTTTTCATTGAAAACAGTCGTTACAATTACACCCTGTATACTCACGGCTATAGATCCCTAGAAGGGGTAGCCAGAGCCAACGAATTAAAAATTCCTCAATCACTTTTGGAAATTTAAGTGGGGAAAAGATGGTAATATAAAGGTTGTTGGTGATGGGTCTCCAAACGCATCACTCAAAAATCCTTTAAAAGCCCCAATACCGTTATTCGCCTCTTACGCACACCCACCGGAAGAAATGGGGTAGTGATATTCTAAGCCGACACTACACTTATATATACTAAAAAAATATAATATATAGATGTGTAGTGTCGGCTTAGAATAGCTCTTCCGCATCTTTTCCCATGTACGTTAGAGGCGAATAAGGGTTTTGGGGCTTTTTAAGGGAATTTTCAGCGAAGTTGTTGGAGACCAATCAACGACAACCTTTATTTTACCATCTTTTTCCCATGAAGGTGAGTGACCTTCCAAAAATGGCTGAAGATTTTTTTGTTTCGAAGCTCTGGATACTCCTTCTTGGGATTTATAGCCGTGATTATATGTATGTATGTAAATTATAATGAAGAAAAAGACAATCTGAACCGACTCAGCAAACTCAGCCATAAAAAAAAACAGTAAAATGCTCAGACAGTACTAGGTCGAACCTGTATCACAGTCGTCAGATCCTTACAGAAGATACTTACAATTAATCTGTATACTAACATACTTATGTGTACTTATAATTTATAATAAATAGCTTTGTAGTGTCGGCTTAGAATGCCACTACCCCATTGCTTCCTGTGGTTGTACGGAAGAGCCGACTAAGGGTATTGGGGCTTTTAAGGGATTTATAGCGATGCGTTTGGAGACCCATCACAAACATAACATAACATAACATAAACGTTCACGCCGAATATCCCCGAAGGGGTTGGCAGAGGTACTAATGCTTCTGAACATCACGTGACTTTGTCACCTGGTATTCAGAGTACCCACGTTTTGCATGGACAGTGTACTCACGTAATAGGGGGCAGGCCTGTCGCCGTTTTGTACGAATACACTGTCACATGACTAAGTACAACTCAGTCATGTGGGTTCCCTCACGATGTTTTCCCTCACCGTTAACAACCATGATAAATTAACCACACATATGTCTTTAGAAAACACAAATTGGTGTAGGCCCGACCCAGGATTTAAACACTAGTCGTTTGCACGATAACCGAGTGTTCTACCCACTGGGCCATCACAAACCTTTATATTTTACCATCTTTTCCTCAACTTCCAAAAGTGCCTGAGGAGTTTTTGTTCCGGAGCTCTGGCTAATTCTTTTTGGGTTTTATTGCCGTGAGTATATGTATGTATGTATGTTTTAGACTTTGAGTAGATAGTAAAACAAAGGAAATAAAGGGACCCTTACAGGCACAAACTTAGTATCCTCCAGACACCGTAGTCAGTACAAATCGGTTCGACAAAATGGTCCAATAATCCCCCCGCTCTCACAGCACTGCACGCTCCTCAATTTTGCAAGCTTAAATATATATCGCCAAATTCTCGTAAATTATTTTATAAGGAAGGGAAAATGGTTAGTAACACCTTTTTTAAATTAACTTCATTCATACATACTCACTAGGTTTTATATAAGAAATTCATCAGCCACTTTTGTAATTTGAAGGGGGAAAATATTGTAAAATATGTAAAGGTGCAATAAAGATTGTAATACAGGTTCTTGGTAATGGGTCTCCAAACGCATCACCCGAAAATTCCTTAAGTAACCCCAATACCCTTAGTCGCCTCTTACGATCAACCATAGGAAGAAATGGGGTAGTGCTATTCTAAGCCGACACTACACAGCTAAAATTAAATACTTATCAGAAATTCAATTCATCAATTCTATACTATAGAAGATTATATTTTATACTATATAGATTGTCGATATAAGAAGAACAACAGCAGAGAGCTGTGCAGGTGGAGTTGTAAATGCCAAAGAAGTAGAGCTCTTTTTATTTAAACACATTCGTTTAGAATTTCTACCTAAACGCAATATTATTTTATATAAAATTGGAGAAAAAAAAATGCGCTTGCAACACTGACATGGCGGCGCATAAAAATTCATAATTTAAACATAAGAAAAATAGCTTTGAATCATCAAAATTAAGTGGAAACAGACAATAGTAACCGGTGAAACGTGATTCGTAGTCCTTTAGCTTTGATATTTATTCTATTTCGAAAAGCTGGAAGTACGTAAGTCGTCATTATAATTTTTTTTGTGGAGCTGTTTTGGCTTGTAACTTTCAAAGCTTCTAACTGACTGAGCGCGTTGACTGGTAAGTGAAACCAATGTGATAGGACTATCGATATGGCCGTGAGCGGATTCTGGGTATTCTTTATTCTATGCTTACAGGATTATTTATATAAATAAATAAAAAATACATTGCACATTTCACAGATCAAGTTTGGCTCTTGTATTGAAACTTAATGAATTGTGTCATGGGATACTAACTCAAAGATGTATCTAATAATATATTACACACATATAAATAATGCCGTGTAGTGCCGACTGAGAATGTCGCTACCCCTTTCTACCCACGGGTGTCGTATGAGGCGACTAAGGGTATTGGGGCTTTTTATTGGATTTTTGGGCGATGCGGTTGGAGACCCATCACCAACTTTTCCTCACTCAACTTCCAAAAGTGGCTGAGGAATTTATAATTCCTTAGCTCTGGTTACCCCTTCTAGGGAAATATAACTGTGAGTATATGTATGTATGTATGTATGTAAATAACATCCCAAAACTATGAAACACGCATTAAAATTCATCATTTAAATGAATGCTCTGTGCGGGATTTATACCAGCGGCGTCTGAACACAGAGTCGTTAGTAACCTGACAACTAGGCTACGGAAGTGTAAACCCACTTTTTCTGATTTATATAATTAAAAACGACGTGATAGCTCAACTTTGAACACCAGGTGACAAAGTCACGTGATGTTCAGAAGTATTAGTACCTCTGCCAGCCCCTTCGGGGATATTCGGCGTGAACGTTTATGTTTATGTTATGTTATATAATTAATTATTATAATATATTAACTATTTTTTTCAGTGATCTTCACAGCAGTGAGGCGTTGCCATGGTTACACCAGCAGGTAGAAGCTTTGAAATGCTTAGGATTGAGGAATAACTGTGAGGAAACTCTACGGAAGGCTTTGGTGAAAGCTGGTAAGAAAGCCTTGTTGTTGGATTGAAAGATAGTTTTTTATTCGCTATAAATAAGGCACAAAAACAGCATACAAATAAAATAATTAATTATATATTTTATTAATAATTAATTAATTATATATATCAATATTACCAATTAAAAAACATTTAATAGTTGAAAATTCATGTTTTAAGAGTAAATTAAATTAAAACTAATTATAAATATAAACACACTCGAAAAAATAAAATCATAATAGAAAAAACAGAAATACAAGTAAAAATTAAATAGCGAACTATGTAGTAATTAACTATATATTTCAACGAAAAACTGAATTTTACCTCACAACATTGATTTTCCGTCAGCGCCAAATTACTAGCTACACATATACATACATAAATATACTCACGGCTATAAATCCCTAGAAGGGGTAGCCAGAGCTGAGAAATTAGAAATTCCTCAGCCACTTTTGGAAGTTGCGTGGGGAAAAGATGGTGAAATAAAGTTTGTTGGTGATGGGTCTCCAACCGCATCGCCCAAAAATCCCTTTAATAAGAAGTGGGGTAGTGCTATTCTAAGCCGACACTGCACAGCAACTTTGAATTTGTGACCAAATATCTTATATGTTTCCTTTTCTTTGTTCCAGAAACGTTCACTCCCCGTTTTGCTGATAGTTCGAGTCCAGACGTCGTGATCGCAATGTATTCTAATGTATTGTACCTCAGACAAGCACTTCACGGTATGTTGGGATGGTTATACACTTACGTTGGTTGGTAGAGGTTCTGTAGTGGTTAAACCCACTTTATGTAGATGTTTATCGCAAACTAGTGTTGATTCGAACTCATATTCGGAAACAATTTAAAAAAAGGGGACAAGTGCGAGAATTTTCAAATGTTGTGGTATTATCACTCTATTTTTTTATTATTATTTTTTTTTTTTAATTTTAATATATATAGTTTTTGTTTGTAATCTACTATTAATGTTGGGAATTTTAATTAATTTTAGTTTTATTTTATTATAGTTTTTAATCAAATTTTTAGTTATATCTTTAAGTTATAATATAATATTGTCAATGCTGTGTGCACTGTTGTTGGCATTATAACTGACCAAGACTTTAAAATGAATGTGAATGCAATCTATGTTATAATGCTGTTGGTGTGCCTTGAATAAATAAAGAAATAAATTCAACAATGGCAAATCGGCAAAAATGTTATCACTATGCTATATGAGTGACGTCATTTGGGGGTAACGTGCATTTAGAATTATAAACGAAAATCATGGAATATACCAAAACGAAAGATTATATAGGTCGTTTTATTGTGCATCTAGGTTCTCTTTAAACAAATACGTATGCCCAAAAAACAAATGTTCTTAATTGAAAATTTTGGAACGAAGTGCCGAAAGAATGCTTAAAGAAGCTGGCCAGTCCTAAAAACTGGCGAATATTATGTCGGTTGGTAGGTGTGGGCAATTTTAAGGACCAATTTGTCTGAAACTGATAATTTTGAAAAGCACTGCTCAGTTATATGACCTATTTTATTGCATTCAGCACACCTTTTTAGTGGCTGTGAACAGCTGGCAAATAAATGACCTTCCTGTTTACAATTTAAGCACCTAGAAGTCTTTGGTAGAGCACGTGTTTCTAAGTCATTGTTATTTGTCTTATACTGAGGTTGACCCATTTTTGTGTACCGGGGCGATCATTGTCAGGTCGGATATTACTAACGTTTCGCAAATAAGACAGAAGTTTGTCCGGGTCTTCAAATTTAACGTATCTATTACTTAATCGTTATCTAATACTTTAGTGTATCTATATTATATATCTTTCTACATCTATGTATGTATTTAATATGTATAAGTTTATGTAATTTATAAACTGATAATTTCAGTACGTCCCAACTGCTACAACCATTGTACTTTTTAATTTTATAATGAAATTTATAATTAGCTTTACTTTTAAAAAAACTGTTGTCCTATTTACCATTGTATTAGCATTAAGCCGTTGATTTCTTAAATAAATAAAGTAACTGCCTCGGCTCCTAAGCACACTGCCCTGTCATCTATCCCGTGTAAAACACATTCTACCGCCCTAGTTCCTACTATTCCACACCTATTTATCAATGTTTTTTTTTTTTTTATATAATAGCACTCTTCCAGTGAATCATTTAATCGAGCACGTTTAGCTAACATATTGCCCAAGCATTTGCCCATAATTTTCTTCGACAGGGAATGTAGACAAAAGCTTTCTTTGCCACTCTCCCCACGTAAAAGGAACAGACGATAACCCCTCAAACCACCTCTGGGCAACACCTTTTAATTTTGGCAGCGCAAAGTGTACTATTTGTTTTTCTGACCAACTATATATATTGTAGCACACTCGTTAACCTTGTGCAACCACATGGTCATCGTCTGCTCCTTTCGGCCGGGATCAAACTTGGGCATTGGATTATGCATGCTTGTCCCTATTTTGTCCGACGAATCCGTTTGGTTCATAGATTTTACTATTTGTGCTATCTTCATTAAACTATCTATACTTAAAGACGGATTGTTTGACTCACCCACCGCGGCGGCTTGGTGTTCTGCATTGGTAGTTGAAGGCACGAGTACCAGCCGATCGTCCCGGCGGCGCGGCTGATCCCGTGAACGACGATCACCTGAGCGCCCGCCACGCAAGCGACGACGGTATTGAGGGCGCCGGATGTACGAGCGACAGCGGCGGTCGCGGACCTCCGGGCTAACGCCCCGTGATTCGCCACCGCTATCTTCAGATCGGCGGTCTCGTGAGTGGCAGCCTCGCGCCCGGTAGCCAGGCGATTGTGGCCGCACAACACGCTCATGTTACTGAAGTTTCTTTCCTTCATTGTACTAGTTGTACAGCGTTTCATGATGCAATCCAAGCTCCTCATGGCTGGATGGTTCTTCAGACGTGCGCACTACACGACGATGGTGAATGTGCGATCGACACGGAAGCACCGGACTGCGCTGGCTCTCATACTCGTCCATGCAGCGACTGGCCCGGTCACATAAATCGCGGCATACCGGACTTCGTGACCGGGTTCGATAATGGTCAGCTCCAGTGCGCCTGGAGTGCGACCGACCTTTGCGAACTGATGGCGAAGTTTTAGACTCCACAATAATCTGGAAAAATCAATTGGTACGCGTAGTTTCTGGCATAAAGTGGAAAGTAGTAGCAGCAAGCTATGTAGCCTTGTAACCATAAATAAGTACAGACTAGATTAGGACGGGCCCGAGTACTAAAAGGGGAAAATGTAAATAAATAACTCTTAATTAAAGTTCCACCTTAGACGTAGATCAACAACGTAAATCAGCGAATGATTAAAGGAAAACTGCTACCGAAACTCAATTATACTGCTTTCCTCTTGAAATAAAAATATTTATTCGTTCAATTTTTTCTAATGATTATATTGTACATTATTGTACATTCGCCGCTCATGCACTTGCTACCAATTTCGCAGTATTCATACTTTATTGATTTGACTCGTTTCCGGCCGGTTACATCCTCTCCGGTAGTATAAGTCAAATGAGCAGCCAATATTTATATTTCGTTTAATTGTACCGGAAGGATACTTATAAATTATCTCAAGTCAAATCAGCAACTATTATAACTTAACTGGGTATCAGATAAACGTTGAAATATACCGGAAATTGACAAATTAATAGTTACTCATTGAAGAAAAAATAACTGAAGGGAACAATACAGTCAGACACAACTTGTATTTAGTATTACCCGATTTCTAATTTGTTAACTTCTACTGTTTGCTTACCAACTTCATCGAATTGGTTACATCAGCTCAGAACAACACAGTATATACATACAATACATACATAATGCTGACGCATTAAAAAAAATAAAACTGATTCTATCCCCACTTCTGAAATGTCAGGCCTTACGGGATGGTATTCAATACTAGAGAAATCTATAACCTCTACAAATAAAACTCTGTTTAATTAACTATCATTTCATAATATAATCAACACTATACTGTGTATAACTACAGCAAATATAGTTCCGTAGCAAGTGACTTTATACATACATTCAATAGCGTTACATGAAACACCTATGCACATTTTAATACATAGTAGTAGTGAAGCATTTAGGCATAAATATACTATCTATACTTAAGCACAAGTATATATACACTTAGTAATTAATACAATTAGCAATAGGTAGTTAATGTTATAGCTTACATAATATCTTTGAAGCAGCAGTTCCTCTCGACTAGACAGTCAGAACTCGAATGACGCAGCTACTGGCACGTCACCCGTTTTAAACACTGAGACAAACAACTCCGGTACGGTAGTGGGGGTTGCACGTGCGCATGCAGCTGCATCACTCAGTAATACGATCTTTCATTTTCAAACTTATGAATTAAACTTGTAGTTATTCAAAAGTATATATTTAAGTATACAATGATACATTATGTTACAAGTATTATCACCTTATATAAAGTGGTGATGACAGTCGGCCATCCTTTTTATAAGCATGACCTCATGCTGTTAGTAGACTCAAAATTTATTACATTTACATTAGAGGTTTAAGCATACTAGTAAGGATAATTATATTATTATTATTATTTTACACTTTAGCCCTTTTTTGTTTTTGCGTCCTCACACTAAATTGGACCATTCCGTCCTCACAATAAATTGGACCATTCCGTCCTCACAATAAAATGGACCCTTCCGTCCTCACAATAAATTGGACCCTTCCGTCCTCACAATAAATTGGACCCTTCCGTCCTCACAATAAATTGGACCCTTCCGTCCTCACAATAAATTGGACCCTTCCGTCCTCACAATAAATTGGACCCTTCCGTCCTCACAATAAATTGGACCCTTCCGTCCTCACAATAAATTGGACCCTTCCGTCCTCACAATAAATTGGACCCTTCCGTCCTCAAATAAACCATTCCGTCTTTAAAAACAATCAAACGTGTGAACTTCAAATATAATTATCTACTTTATATTTACTAAATATAAAACAATATAATTATTCAAGAACAACGGATTTATCGGACAGCTCGTTACCACTATACTATTGCGCCAAAAGGGGTATGTTGGCATAACCCATCTGTAACCTATAGTAATCAGCCTAAACAATTTGTCATTTTAGTTTTCTTCCATAATTTGAATGATATATTATGCTATCCTTACGTATGTAAAATGGCAATACAAAGATGGAAGAGAGACCAAAAAGAAAATACAACGGTGTGCGTAACATTAGTATGGCCGATTCCATACTAGCCCTATGGAAATTGATAAAAATTGATAAATTAATAACATTGATAAAATAAAAATTCTTATTTGATATTGACGCTTGTCATTTACTGACACTTTGTGTAGCTTTCATATATTCATTTAAACTGTAATAAGCTTTTAAATGAAGACTGCGTTTTATTATCACTTTGAATTTCTTTTCTTATTTAATTATATAATAGTGGATCGGCCCAGCTTCGCACGGGTAGCGTTGTTTTTTTTTTTTTTTTTTAAATATTTTAATTTTTTTTCAATCACTGCTCAAACATTGTAAAATTTAGCGCAATGTTTTCAATTTATTAAATTTATAGCACTCCTGAACAGTGATGTTTGGTGTTATTTTATGAACGGTTTAGTGTTTCCTTTTATTAGCAAATTTTTGGAATAAAACGCCATGAAGTATTTATAACAATCTATAAAAGAAATCATTACGTGATGTAGGATGCAACTACTGGCGCCATCTAGCATGTAATATGTAAATTAGTAAAGATTTGGTTTTGGTCACGGGCGCGATGGCTTATTTTATGTATAATTTCAGCGTTTCTCTACCGATTTCCATGATTCTTTTTTTTATTATTTATTTATTTATTTATATTATTGAATAGGTAATAACGTTACCTGTTTTATTTTAGGAATGAGTGAGAGTATTATAAACGTAAGATTAAACAAATATAATCAGAATGCTCCGAACTGCTAAGCTATCAGGAGTTACACGTGTTATTGTGAGTCAACCATAAGGATAGACACATGCTATTGCCGAATCATTATTTTTTACAATTTTATGAAGAATATTTCCGTCATACTTGATTCCTATGTAAGTTCAACCATTAAGGCTGCACACGCGACGGAAGCTTAAAAATTTGAGTAACTTCCCCTGTATTCCCAAAATTCCCCTTCACTACTCTGATGAAAAGTACACTATAACCTGCCCAGGAGTATGAAGAATAATTGTGCCAAGTTTCGTTAAAATCCGTGAAACTTCGATTGCGCGATGTACGATTTGTATGGCGAGTTTTGATGACGAGTGTGACGTATATTGCTTTGTTTCGTGTTGCTGTGGAATGTGATTCTTCTTGCACTGTCAGCGTTTCTATGTAGTGCGCGTCATTGTGTACTGATAGCGCGTCGCTACAGTATTTTTAAGCAAACTAGTAAGAGGTTTAGCATTAATTGGCAACATTTCTAAAAATACCGTTTCTAAGTTGTCAAATATGTAAACATATATTTTGCTATGAATTATTTTTAGAGAAGAATAATATAAACCGAAAATTGTTTGGGATGTCACACCTACGGCGGAATGAGAAGTTACCGTTGATGAATATTAAAAAAAAAACCTTGTTAAGACAAAACAGATGTTATATTCTATTTTATTCACAGTCTCTTTCCCTGGCACACGTGTTATTTTAACCCAATTAACTCATTCGCCCAAGTTACCACAAAAAAAGCTTTATATATAAGCTTTATATATAAGCAGAAACTTATACTGTAATATCTGGTTTTTGAAATAAACATATTTTATTTTTTTTATTTTTTTATTTTTTATATCGAACATCGAATTTAAAACAAATCCTAGTGAAGACACACTGACTGACACATAGTTTATAAACTCGCTTGGTAACTAGGAAATATGATTTGTTGAAATTAAACCGCTGTTCAAACAGGTCGCTTTATCGGACATCTTAATCGGACCAGCATATTTACATCACAAACGCATTCATATCGCGATGTACAAAACAATGTCAACGCCATCTAGTGACTAACAGTAACAACACAAAATTAATATAAATAATGTAAAGGTAAACTTAATACTTAAATAATCTGAGAAAACGTAAACAAACCATAATAGTTGACTGACAGTGTGACAGTGACAGTAAAGAAATGCATTAAATGGCATTCTTATTAAATACAAATTTTCAAATGTTGTGGTATTATCACTCTATTTTTTTATTATTATTTTTTTTTTTTAATTTTAATATATATAGTTTTTGTTTGTAATCTACTATTAATGTTGGGAATTTTAATTAATTTTAGTTTTATTTTATTATAGTTTTTAATCAAATTTTTAGTTATATCTTTAAGTTATAATATAATATTGTCAATGCTGTGTGCACTGTTGTTGGCATTATAACTGACCAAGACTTTAAAATGAATGTGAATGCAATCTATGTTATAATGCTGTTGGTGTGCCTTGAATAAATAAAGAAATAAATTCAACAATGGCAAATCGGCAAAAATGTTATCACTATGCTATATGAGTGACGTCATTTGGGGGTAACGTGCATTTAGAATTATAAACGAAAATCATGGAATATACCAAAACGAAAGATTATATAGGTCGTTTTATTGTGCATCTAGGTTCTCTTTAAACAAATACGTATGCCCAAAAAACAAATGTTCTTAATTGAAAATTTTGGAACGAAGTGCCGAAAGAATGCTTAAAGAAGCTGGCCAGTCCTAAAAACTGGCGAATATTATGTCGGTTGGTAGGTGTGGGCAATTTTAAGGACCAATTTGTCTGAAACTGATAATTTTGAAAAGCACTGCTCAGTTATATGACCTATTTTATTGCATTCAGCACACCTTTTTAGTGGCTGTGAACAGCTGGCAAATAAATGACCTTCCTGTTTACAATTTAAGCACCTAGAAGTCTTTGGTAGAGCACGTGTTTCTAAGTCATTGTTATTTGTCTTATACTGAGGTTGACCCATTTTTGTGTACCGGGGCGATCATTGTCAGGTCGGATATTACTAACGTTTCGCAAATAAGACAGAAGTTTGTCCGGGTCTTCAAATTTAACGTATCTATTACTTAATCGTTATCTAATACTTTAGTGTATCTATATTATATATCTTTCTACATCTATGTATGTATTTAATATGTATAAGTTTATGTAATTTATAAACTGATAATTTCAGTACGTCCCAACTGCTACAACCATTGTACTTTTTAATTTTATAATGAAATTTATAATTAGCTTTACTTTTAAAAAAACTGTTGTCCTATTTACCATTGTATTAGCATTAAGCCGTTGATTTCTTAAATAA
The DNA here is from genome assembly GCA_963576735.1 of Bedellia somnulentella. Classification (NCBI taxonomy): domain Eukaryota; kingdom Metazoa; phylum Arthropoda; class Insecta; order Lepidoptera; family Bedelliidae; genus Bedellia; species Bedellia somnulentella. Next base: position 9,601,072 of record OY755195.1, read on the forward strand.
ATAAAGTAACTGCCTCGGCTCCTAAGCACACTGCCCTGTCATCTATCCCGTGTAAAACACATTCTACCGCCCTAGTTCCTACTATTCCACACCTATTTATCAATGTTTTTTTTTTTTTTATATAATAGCACTCTTCCAGTGAATCATTTAATCGAGCACGTTTAGCTAACATATTGCCCAAGCATTTGCCCATAATTTTCTTCGACAGGGAATGTAGACAAAAGCTTTCTTTGCCACTCTCCCCACGTAAAAGGAACAGACGATAACCCCTCAAACCACCTCTGGGCAACACCTTTTAATTTTGGCAGCGCAAAGTGTACTATTTGTTTTTCTGACCAACTATATATATTGTAGCACACTCGTTAACCTTGTGCAACCACATGGTCATCGTCTGCTCCTTTCGGCCGGGATCAAACTTGGGCATTGGATTATGCATGCTTGTCCCTATTTTGTCCGACGAATCCGTTTGGTTCATAGATTTTACTATTTGTGCTATCTTCATTAAACTATCTATACTTAAAGACGGATTGTTTGACTCACCCACCGCGGCGGCTTGGTGTTCTGCATTGGTAGTTGAAGGCACGAGTACCAGCCGATCGTCCCGGCGGCGCGGCTGATCCCGTGAACGACGATCACCTGAGCGCCCGCCACGCAAGCGACGACGGTATTGAGGGCGCCGGATGTACGAGCGACAGCGGCGGTCGCGGACCTCCGGGCTAACGCCCCGTGATTCGCCACCGCTATCTTCAGATCGGCGGTCTCGTGAGTGGCAGCCTCGCGCCCGGTAGCCAGGCGATTGTGGCCGCACAACACGCTCATGTTACTGAAGTTTCTTTCCTTCATTGTACTAGTTGTACAGCGTTTCATGATGCAATCCAAGCTCCTCATGGCTGGATGGTTCTTCAGACGTGCGCACTACACGACGATGGTGAATGTGCGATCGACACGGAAGCACCGGACTGCGCTGGCTCTCATACTCGTCCATGCAGCGACTGGCCCGGTCACATAAATCGCGGCATACCGGACTTCGTGACCGGGTTCGATAATGGTCAGCTCCAGTGCGCCTGGAGTGCGACCGACCTTTGCGAACTGATGGCGAAGTTTTAGACTCCACAATAATCTGGAAAAATCAATTGGTACGCGTAGTTTCTGGCATAAAGTGGAAAGTAGTAGCAGCAAGCTATGTAGCCTTGTAACCATAAATAAGTACAGACTAGATTAGGACGGGCCCGAGTACTAAAAGGGGAAAATGTAAATAAATAACTCTTAATTAAAGTTCCACCTTAGACGTAGATCAACAACGTAAATCAGCGAATGATTAAAGGAAAACTGCTACCGAAACTCAATTATACTGCTTTCCTCTTGAAATAAAAATATTTATTCGTTCAATTTTTTCTAATGATTATATTGTACATTATTGTACATTCGCCGCTCATGCACTTGCTACCAATTTCGCAGTATTCATACTTTATTGATTTGACTCGTTTCCGGCCGGTTACATCCTCTCCGGTAGTATAAGTCAAATGAGCAGCCAATATTTATATTTCGTTTAATTGTACCGGAAGGATACTTATAAATTATCTCAAGTCAAATCAGCAACTATTATAACTTAACTGGGTATCAGATAAACGTTGAAATATACCGGAAATTGACAAATAAATAGTTACTCATTGAAGAAAAAATAACTGAAGGGAACAATACAGTCAGACACAACTTGTATTTAGTATTACCCGATTTCTAATTTGTTAACTTCTACTGTTTGCTTACCAACTTCATCGAATTGGTTACATCAGCTCAGAACAACACAGTATATACATACAATACATACATAATGCTGACGCATTAAAAAAAATAAAACTGATTCTATCCCCACTTCTGAAATGTCAGGCCTTACGGGATGGTATTCAATACTAGAGAAATCTATAACCTCTACAAATAAAACTCTGTTTAATTAACTATCATTTCATAATATAATCAACACTATACTGTGTATAACTACAGCAAATATAGTTCCGTAGCAAGTGACTTTATACATACATTCAATAGCGTTACATGAAACACCTATGCACATTTTAATACATAGTAGTAGTGAAGCATTTAGGCATAAATATACTATCTATACTTAAGCACAAGTATATATACACTTAGTAATTAATACAATTAGCAATAGGTAGTTAATGTTATAGCTTACATAATATCTTTGAAGCAGCAGTTCCTCTCGACTAGACAGTCAGAACTCGAATGACGCAGCTACTGGCACGTCACCCGTTTTAAACACTGAGACAAACAACTCCGGTACGGTAGTGGGGGTTGCACGTGCGCATGCAGCTGCATCACTCAGTAATACGATCTTTCATTTTCAAACTTATGAATTAAACTTGTAGTTATTCAAAAGTATATATTTAAGTATACAATGATACATTATGTTACAAGTATTATCACCTTATATAAAGTGGTGATGACAATAGTGTGTGTAACTGCCTTCATGGTCTCGCGGTTAAGCGCTTGGTTTCAAGTACGGAGGTCTCGGGTTTGATCCCCGGGGGATGTAACCTTACAAATTTAATTTGTACGGTTTAACCCAGTCTGGAAGGATATTGCAGGCTTGAATCACCTGATTATCCGAAAACTAAGATGATTCCGTGCTTCGGAGGGCACGTTAAGCCGTCGGTCCCGGCTACTATCACGGTAGTAGTCGTTAGTCTGCCAACCCGCAAGGCCCCAATACCGTTAGTCGCCTCTTACGTACACCCACCGGAAGAAATGGGGTAGTGCTATTCTAACCGACACTACACAGCAATTTATTTGTCAAAACATAAAACTAATATAACTCTACGTATGTAATAAAATAAGCAACAAGAAACTCCCTATATCTACTATATTTTTGCAAATGAAAATTCATACAATTTAGTTGTTTGACAATTTCTTTCTGTTCCCTATGGGATAGTGATATTCTAAGCCGACACTGCACAGCATCTATTGGCTAATTATTATGTTTTTTTTATAGAATATTTTAAAATTTCTCTTTTTTTTACAGATAATTCGATCAACAACATAAATAATGTGCTGGCACAACTAAATAATACTCGAACATCAATAAGCGAAGAAAATACAGTATCTTACTTGTCGTGTCAGCGATTAAAACAGAGCTATGAAGTAGCCATCTTGTATTTGGACCAAACGTTGAGTAACATTGAGGGTAAGGGTTGAAGAATTTATTTATTTGTCTTAATACATAATATGACTTCTCCGGTTTTTGGTTTTGTTTTTTGAGGAGCTGGCGAACAAAACCGGAGAAGTCCACTATAATAAAAAAATCGTTTTTTTTTAAATCGTGATATCTTAGACCGGTTGCGTCGATCCTTGTTAATATTTTCAATCAAAACCTGCTCTAAGTAGGCCATATGGGGATTTAAAAAGTGCATTTCCATACATTATAAGTTGATATAAGTTATTTAGCCACTGTGTAAAATTTATTTGACGGACTAATCCGGTTTTCTTCGCCAGCTCCTCTGAGCTCCTTTACACAGCGGCTAAAAACCTGAAATCAATATGTGCAGGTAATAAAAAAAATAACATTGTATTATTATAGGTAGGTGAATTAGATCTATTGTTGTGTGACTAATAATTATATTTAAACTTTAATAGTCTAGAAGTTATGCAAGATTTTAAAATGGACTAATCTGGTTTTGTTTGAAAATACACTTTCTGAATAAGTGACGCCGTGGTATTACAAGCAACTCCAAAAGATACTGACATTTAGTCTTTAACTGTACATATCCTGTTTTGACTGAAAGTTTTAAGAGAAATTAATAATTTAATTAAAAGGACAAGTACGATTCAGAATGAAAATAGATGACTTTTTTTAAATCTTTATTTTGGAACTCGGAATGATCCGGTTTTGTTTGAAAATGCACTTTTTAAAGCCTCTTATGGCCTACTTAGAATCGGTTTAGATTTAAAATATTAACAAGGATCGACGCAACGTGTCTTGGATATGACGATAAAAAAAAGGTTTTTTAATTATAGTGGACTTCTCCGGTTTTGTTCGCCAAATTCTCATATATTCATGGCTATTAATCCCAAAAGGCGTAACCAGAACATACATACATACATATATTTACGGCTATAAATCCCTAGAAAGGGGCAGCCAGAGCTAAGGAATCAGGAATTCCTCAGCCACTTTTGGAAGTTGCATGGGGAATAGATGGTGAAATAAAGGTCCTTGGTGATGGGTCTCCAACCGCATCGCCCAAAAATCCCTTTAAAGCCCCCAATACCGTTAGTCGCCTCTTACGTACACCCACCGGAAGAAATGGGGTAGTGCTATTCTAACCCGACACTAATACTTTCTGGGCGATGCGGTCGGAGACCCATCACCAACAACATTTATTTCACCATCTTTTCCCCACGCAACTTCCAAAAGAAGTTGAAGAATTTTTAATTCCTTAGCTCTGGCTACCCCTTATTATTAAAATTTTGAAAAAAAAAACATTTCAATAGATCAGTTTCTCTTTAATAAAAATATTTTTCGTTTCAGATAAAAATCAAAAGCAAGAAATATTCAAAAACATGCTGATCCATTTTAATAATTTTATAGGTTTAAATATGTCTACAAAATATTGTGAAGGAATTCTTAGTGTCATTTTAAATAGGTTATTTGATGAGAATGATTTGTACAATAATTATATTGGAGAATTTTTGGATAAGGTAAGTCTTTAAAGGTAAGACTAAGGGTATTGGGGCTTTTAAGGGATTTTTGGGCGATGCGGTTGGAGACCCATCACCAACAACCTTTATTTTACCATCTTTTCCCCACTCAGCTTTCCAAAATTGGCTGAGGAATTTCGAATTCGTTAGCTCTGGCTACCCCTTCTAGAGATTTATAGCCGTGAGTATATGTATGTATGTAAGTCTTTAATCGTTTTTAGGGTTCCGTATCTAGAAGTAAAAATGAGACCCTATTACTAAGATTTCGCAGTCTGTCACCAAGCTTTATCGATCAAATCGTGATAACTAGAAATTCGATTTTTTTAATAAATATTTGTTATTACACATATACATATAATCACGCCTATAAACCCCAAAAAGGGGTAACCAGAGCTTCAGAGCTAGCAACTGCCAGCCACATTTGGAGGTTAATAGGGGACAAGATGGTAGAAATTAAGTACCATTGATGATGGATTTGCAACTGCATTGCCCAAAAACCTCTTAAAAAAGTCCCATACTATTAGTCCCTCTTACGGCACCCGTGGGTAGATAGGGGTGGGGTAGTGACCGGCACTATACTGCAAAAAAAGCGATAGAAAATTCAAGTTGTTGGCACTAGATGGCGTAACTTTTTTTTCTACTTTGATATGATCCGTTCCAAATTATTATATCTCAAACTCCAATGTTCCCTATATCCCCGAAATAAAGGGTTGGTAGATGTACTAATACTTCTGAACATGACCCGATATTGTCATCATCAGTTCAGCGAACGCACGTTTTGCTTGGACAGTGTACTCACGTGATGGGGGGCAGGCCTATCGCCGTTTTGTACGAATACACTGTCACATGACTAAGTACAACTCAGCCATGTGGGTTTCCTCACGATGTTTTCCCTCACCGTTAACAACCACGATAAATTAACCACACATATGTCTTTAGAAAAGACAAATCGGTGTAGGCCCGTTCCGGGATTCAAACCCTCATGATTTGCACGATAAGCGATGCTCTAACCACTGAGTTTTCATGATTGGTCAAATTATTATATTTTTAGATATTATGGTCAAATTATTATATTTTTAGATGGCTTAGAATAGCACTACCCCATTTCTTCCGGTGGGTGCACGTAAGAGGCGACTAACGGTGTTGGGGCTTTTAAGGGATTTTTGGGCGATGCGGTTGGAGACCCATCACCAACAACCTTTATTTTGCCATCTTTTCCCCACTCAACTTCCAAAAGTGGCTGAGGAACTTCTAGTTCCTTAGTATATGAGTATATGTTATGTTATGTAAATTCTATGATTATGTTATTTTTCAGATCAACGAAAACATAGATCATTTAAATGATGGAATTACAGAAGCTCTAATAAAACTCCTAAAGAAAATTCCTAAAACAACATTACGGAAATATGCAACATTATTTTCGAAAACTACTGAATCGTTTGGAGAGAAATTTAGATTATGTCTGCAGTTGATTTGCGATCCCGAGCATGCCTTAGTGCAATATGTAGAAAAGCTGGCAGATTCACTTAAAAATAAAGGTATGTTATTTAATTATCCCAAGTTTTCTATTACTGTAACTTCTATATTTCCTTAAGCAGTGTCGTGTTGGCTAAGAATGACACTAACCCATTCCAGCCTGCGGGACAATATTGCGTAGCTTTTCTATATTATTGCGATAACTTAAAATACAGAATTATACTATAGGTAATTTTAACGCCGCAAAATAATATATAAAATTATAATACATACATACATACATATACTCACGGCTATAAATCCCTAAACGGGGTAGCCAGAGCTAAGGAATCAGAAATTCCTCAGCCATTTTTGGAAGTTGCGTGGGTAAAAGATGGTAAAATAAAGGTTGTTGGTGATTGGTCTCCAACCGCATCGCCCAAAAATCCCTTAAAAAGCCCCAATACCGTTAGTCGCCTCTTACGTACACCCACCGGTAGAAATGGAGTAGTGCTATTCTAAGCCCACACTACACAGCTTATTTACACTAGATATTTACAATAAAGCACGCTATTATAAAAGCGAATACTTTTAGTTTCACATTTGTATCGTAAATAGCATTTGAGGCTATTTTTGGGCGATTTGGTACCTATCACTTACAACCTTCGATCATATCTACCAAAGATACCGCACTCCATACAAATTCAACGCACAAAAGTGGACCGCGAGAGTGACAAGACTGTTTGACAATTAAATATTTATTTATCTACAATTATCGACCTTACCCCATTCTCTTAAGACTTATTATTTCATGCAAGATCTAGCACGCGACTGTCAGTGAAACAGTGCTTACCATATAAAAAAAGCACAGTTTGGCGGGGCCGTTTTTTGTGCTTTATTCGTGTATCTTTGGTATATATGATCGAAGCTTACAACCTTTACAACAATCGGTGCTGACTAAAAATCAGTGTCGTGAGCTCTCGAAGCTCACAACGTTATGCTGAGTCAGCGCCGTTTCGCTGTGCAGAGATCTTTCTATGTGAATGGTCAACTTAAGTTATTTAAAAAAAAAGTTTTATTTTTTTCTATCTTTGTTTTGTAGCCGCCTAAAACGTTCTGTATTACATTGTTTTTTCTATTATTATTACATATTTTTTCATGTAATTGTTTGTGTCAATGCTTCTATTTTTCTTTTTATGCTTAACTGTATGTTTCTTGCTCATCTGTGCAGCGAATAAATGTCTCTCTTTCTCTTTCTTTCTTTCTTTCCTCTATTTGACAATCTTTTGAGATGAGTATTTTATTAATATTTTTGATCGACAGATGGCGCTGGTTGGACTTCGTGTTTCTCCATGATGTCAGAATGGTTCGACAATAATTATGTTGGCGCTTCCTACAAGCTGATTGAGAAGCACGTGCTGCGATTGCGAGAGTTAAGCAGTTATGGTAAGGTGATGGGAGATGTCCAGCCCCCGTAGCATGAGGAGTGTGAGAGCAAGTATGTCATGCGAGAAGTGAGATACTGTCAGATTTTGTATGAGCAACCTGTCAGTTTCTCAATTTTTATGTGACGTACGCGCTCTCACAAGCCTCGTGCAACTATTGCTGTAGGTTTTGGCCTTGGCCAAAGATTAATCTAAAGGTTCTTGAGTGAGCAATATGATTTAAAACTATCTATAAAGTCCCGCTTATTTAACATTAAAAAAATTGGTTGCCTGTATAAGTCGGTATACGGGGGAAAGTTTTACGTCACAACGACTTTGAGTGGTAAAATAATTTTAATGTGAATATTCATTCGTACAGTGGGAAGAAGGATGAAATTATGTCTGTCTCTCTCGCTCTTAGGCGGGCTAACCATGCCCGAGTGGAAGGGACGCGTGCCTCTCACTCGCTCTCATTGTGAGCGCATAACGTGAGCGGAACGCAGTTTCTTGAAGTGTCACCCGGCAAACCCATTTATAAGACGTTGTCACGTCAAAATACTTTATTTATAAGCACATGAAAAGTGCTTTCTCATTGATAAATGTATATGTATTTAAATTACGAAATATATTCCAAAAATTTTGGTCATTGACGTTTTTTACATTTCCTATGAAACCAAGTGTTTTGATTTTATAACTTTACATATTGTTGCAATAAATTACATTCTATATAAATATATTTTCAGAACCCAGTGATGCATTTTCTTGCAAATCAACCAAAATACTTAAAGAAATACACAGCATTTTAACCAAAGATAATTCAAAAACTCTGAATTTGTCTGATCTCTGTCCTGCTCTAACACAGAGTAATTTGTATGAAAATGAAAGAGATGGAGATAGTTTAGCTAAACTGTTAATGCTTCCAGCTGGTGTCAGAGTTGAAAGATTTGAAAAACAGGTAAGAATAATTTAGTTTTTAAACACATACTCGCACCATTACTTCCCATTAAGGTAGGCAGAGACCATCGATTTAAGACTAAGTACAACTTAGACGTGTGGGTTTCCAAACGATGTTTTGCTGTGTAGTGTCGGCTTAGAATAGCACTACCCCATTTCTTCCGGTGGGTGTACGTAAGAGGCGACTAACGGTATTGGGGCTTTTTAAGGGATTTTTGGGAGATGCGGTTGGAGAACCATATCCAACAACCTTTATTCTACCATCTCTTCCCCACTATCATTTCCAAAAGTGGCTGAGGAATTTCTAATTCCTTAGCTCTGGCTGCCCCTTCTAGGGATTTACAGCCGTGAGTATATGTATGTATGTATGTATGTTTTCCCTCTCCGATAACAACAATGATTAATGAAACACACATACGACTTCAGAAAAGATATATCGGTGTAGACCTGACTCGGAATTTGAACCCATGTCACTTTGCATGATAGGCAGTTGTTCTACCCACTGATCCCGTTGTTCTTAGTAATTTATAAACAATAATTCAATTGTTTTATACTAGAAATGTATTTTAGCAGACGGACGCTAAATAAATTATCTATTTCACCATGTACCTAGTATGGCTAATTATACTGACGTTACCATTCAAACGGTTGTCTAGAAGGATCATTTTTAGTTATAACATAACATAACATAAATATAACATAACATAAACGTTCACGCCGAATATCCCCGAATGGCAGAGGTACTAATACTTCTGAACATCACGTGACTTTGTCACCAGGTGTTCAGAGTACCCACGTTTTGCATGGACAGTGTACTCACGTGATAGGGGGCAGGCCTATCGCCGTTTTGTACGAATACACTGTCACATGACTAAGTACAACTCAGCCATGTGGGTTTCCTCACGATGTTTTCCCTCACCGTTAACAACCATGATAAATTAACCACACATATGTCTTAAGAAAAGACAAATTGGTGTAGGCCCGACCCAGGATTTGAACACTAGTCGTTTGCACGATAACCGAGTGTTCTACCCACTGGGCTATCAGGTTGCGGTTTTAGTAATAACAGCCCCAATTATTAGTAAAAGGCTCTAGAAAGGGAGCTTTCAGAATGAGAAATTCCTCAGCCACTTTTGGAATTTGAGTGGGGAAAAAATTGTAATTGCCTCTCCAACCTCGTCGCCCAAAAATCACTTTCACAGCCCAAATACCATACACATACATATACTCACGGCTATAAATCCCTAAAAGGGGTAGCCAGAGCTAAGGAATTAAAAATTCCTCAGCCACATTTGAAAAGTTGAGTGGGGAAAAGATGGTAAAATAAAGGTTGTTGGTGATGGGTCTCCAACCAATCACCAAAAATCCCTTAAAAGCCCCCAACACCGTTAGTCGCCTCTTACGTACGCCCATCGGAAGAAATGGGGTAGTGCTATTCTAAGCCGACACTACGCAGCAAATACCAAATACCCTTATAAAGATATTCTAATCTTACAAAATTTTATTTCCCAGATCACAGTCCTAAACTCCCTGCGCCGCCCATGTCTCTTATCACTATTACTAACCAACGGAACTAGGAGTAAAGTGCTCATCAAACGAGGAGAGTGTTTGTACGCTGATCACGTGGTTTCCACTATCATTCCGTGTCTTAATACTACTCGGTATAAGGTCAAGAATTATCAGGTAACTATATTAAGTATAATAATAATAATATAAATACTTTCTTGCCGTGTAGTATCGGCTTAGAATTACACTACCCCATTTCTGCCCGTGGGTAATCGAAACAGGTAACTAAGGGTATAGGGGCTTTTTAAATGATTTTTGGGCGATGTGGTTGGAGACCCGTCACCAAAAACGTTTATTATTATCATCTTTTCCCCAATCAACGTCCAAAAGTGGCTGAGGAATTTATCTTTCCAAATCTCTGGCTACCCTGTTAAGGGATTTATAGCCGTGAGTATATGTATGTATGTAAAAATACTTTATTGTACATAAAAAAGGGAACACATACACAAATACAAATTCACTAAAAAAGTACAATCGGCGGTCTACTCATGGCTGTAAATTTCATCAAAGGGTAGAAAGGGTTTTAGAATTAGAAATCGCTACGACAGCTTTGGACTTTGAATGGTGAGGGGGAAAAAATGGTAAAAACTGGTTGGTTGGTGATGGTGGAAAAAAAAATACTTTATTAGTTTACCTCCCGAGCATCTTATCAGACTTCAGGTTCGGTATCAGAATGTTCTAATAGTTTGACCACGTTACCAAAATACTTACCGTACATACTAAATGTATTCAAGCTAATAATTCCTATGTTTAATTCTAAAATTATTCCATGTTTAAATTATTTTAACATACATAAATACATACGTATACTCACGGCAATAAATCCCTTGAAGGGGTAGCCAGAGCTAAGGAATTAGAAATTCCTCAGCCGCTTTTCGAAGTTGCGTGGGGAAAAGATGGTAAAATTAAGGTTGTTGGTGATGGGTCTCCAACCGCATCGCCCAAAAATCCCTTAAAAGCCCCAATACCGTTAGTCGCCTCTTACGTACACCCATCGGAAGAAATGGGGTAGTGCTATTCTAAGCCGACACTACACAGCAAAATTATTTTAAGTTTATGTAAAACATATTTTGACGATGTCAATGGCTTCTTAATAGGCGCTTTAACTTACAAGCTTTATTATATAAACTTAAAAACCTTTGAACATGCCAAATTTATTTTAAAATATTATTTAAGTGTCAGTATTATAATTACTAATCTATATTTGTAGGTAATTCCATTAAGCCAGGATTGCGGTATAATACAATACTTGGAAGATCACGTGACAGTGAGATCTATGATCAACTCCAAGTATAATTTGGATGGTGAGTGATAAATCTTTAAGATAGATATAAGTGCTGTGTAGTGTCGGCTTGGAATAACACTACCCCATTTCTTCCGGTGGGTGTAGGTAAATGGCGACTAACGGTATTGGGGCTTTTAAGGGATTTTGGGCGATGCGGTTGGAGACCCATCACCAAAGACCTTTATCTAAACATCTTTTCCCCACATAACTTTCCAAAAGTGGTTGAGGAATTTCTAATTCCTTAGCTCTGGCTACCCCTTCTAGGGATTTATAGCCGTGAGTATATGTATGTATGTATGTATGTTTAAAGCAGAGAGCCGTGGGTTCAGATGTGTTTTTTTTAAAGTCATATGTGTGATTAATTGGACGTAGTTCAGCAGAAAGGACTCAACCCACAAAAAAACAGTTAGGTTGGGATTTTAAAATATATTTGCCAGTACCGGCTTAGAATGTCACTACCCTTTTCTACCCGAGGGTTTCGTAAGAGGCGACTAAGGGTGTGGGGCTTTTTAAGTGGTTTTTGGGCGATGCGGTTGGAGACTTATCACCAACGATACTTTATTTTTTCCATCTTCTCCCCTATTAATTTCTAAATGTGGCTGAGGAGTTTCTAGCTCTGAAGCTCTGTCTACCTCTTTTTGGTATTTACGGCTGTGAGTATATGTATGTATGTATGTTTAAAATATAATAACTAAACGAAAGAAAAAATTCGATACTAGCGGGGATCGAACCCACGACCTTCGTGTATACGACTCCGTTGCTCTACCAATACCTAGAGCTATAATGTCAAGTACATACTTTATTAATTAGTAATAATCCCCACATGAGGTTTTCATGAACAAAAACATTTTAAGTATTTAAAAATATACATTTCACCTGCACTTTTTATAAGCACCTAGAGTTTTTATTACTTCAAAGATTCAATTCAAACTCACATATATTCAAGGCTATAAATCCCTAAAAGAGTTAACCAGAGCTAAGGAAGTAGAAATTCCTCAGCCACTTTTGGAAGTTGTGTGGGAAAAGGATGGTAAAATTAAGGTTGTTGGTGATGGGTCTCCAACCACATCGCCCAAAAATCCCTTAAAAGCCCCAATACCGTTAGTCGCCTCTTACATACACCCCCGGAAGTAATGGGGTAGTGCTTTTCTAAGCCGACACTACGCAGCTTAATATTATATATAAAATAAATATTTTTGTATACAAAAATTTAAAGAGCATTACAATTACCTCCCTTACACGTAGATCGAGTAAGATTTAAAAAACAGCATTTTTTTATTTCCAGAAATACTACTATCCGCTCAAAGAGGTAAAGACGAGGAGCTGATATTGTCTCCATCATCACAGCTAAGTAGATTTGAGGAGTTGAGGAGCAAAATACCCGTCTACGCTTTTAGGTATTTCATCATCATCATCATCAGCCAGTAAACCTCAGATAGGCATAAGTACCTTTATTACTCAGTGAACAAATTTTTCCTCTTTCTTAGTTTTTGGATAATCGGGTGATTCCAGTCTACAATTTCCCGCCTGTGTCGAAATTTTTCTTTCCTTTATTTATTCTTTATTTATTAGTAATAATCCCCACATGAGGTTTTCATGAACAAAAAGATTTAAATTATGTTATTTTTATTCTGAATCTACCCGGCTTTCAACTGAAATGTCTTAGTTCTTTGTTTTTAACATTAAAAGGTCATGTATATCATAGACCCAAGGCGCACATGACTATATCCGTAAAGCTTGAAGCCTTCCTTCATTTCATTCCATAGCATAATTATCTGGTGATGATTTTTCCATCCATGTTATGAAACAGATTTTTCGTGATGAACAATTTGATTTAATTAACACGCTTTTATTAGGTCGACCTGTATGTATGTAACTATGTAATCAAATCTAAGAAAACGAATTTAACCATCTTCTTAAGGTCATAGTGTTATGAAAATTGGCAGTTGTATGTGATTTCGATGACAATACAATAATATGGTACTGTCAAGCTGATCTGATGATGGAGCCGTAAGATATGAACTGGAACTTCATGATGGATGATCGTATAATAGCCGTATTTGGACTTGTTAAAAAGGTCTTATAATGAAAGTTGACCATGATTAGGTTTCAAGGTCTGATGATGAAGCCGGAAGATAGGCACTAGCATTCCATGATGAAATATCGTATCATAGCCGTGTTTGGACTTGTTAGAAAGGTCTTGTAATGAACCTTGACCACGATTAGGTTTCAAGGTCTGAATACAATAATATGGTACTGTCGAGCTCATCTGATGATGGAGCCGGAAGATATTAACTGGAACTTAATAATGGATGATCGTATTATAGCCGTATTAGGACTTGTTAGAAAGGTTTTGTAATGAACTTTGACCACGAAATGAACTTTGACCACGATTAGGTTTCAAGGTCTGAATACAATAATATGGTACTATCGAACTGATCTGATGATGGAGCCGGAAGATTTGAACTGGAACTTCATTATGAATATTAGCATACGATGTATCGTTACCAACCCATAACGTCCCACTGCTGGGCACGGGTCTCTTCCGTAAGGAAGGTATTATAATACTTCCCCACGGGGGCCAGCCGGGTTGCTCGAGATTTGTAAGGCTAGTGGTCACCTTACCGTTAGATGTTATCAAGCCGCCCGTTTGGTTCTCTGACAAAGCTTGACGGCTGCTATTTTACGATAACAACCGGCACCAACGGCTTTACGTAAAATAAATAAAAAATAAATAAAATAATCATTTATTTCAAAATAAAAAGATAAATCTTTGTTTTTTGAACGTCAAATTTTAACTTAATACTAAGTTTACTTCGGATTCGGAAGGTGTTTTGTTGAGAGAAGAACCCGTAAGAAACTCGTCAACACACATCTTTTTTTAACGTCCATTACAATTTTGGTGTTAGCCCGGAAACATCCTGCACAGAGCCCTGATGACACCAAGCCACTTCATCATTAATGTAATCATTGACATTGTAATAGGCTTTCGAACTAAGATTTCTTTTAACTGCTGCTTTGAATTTTGTTTCTGTTAAATTTAAAATGTCCTCAGGTATTTTATTATACATTTTTACGCATAACCCCATGAAAGATGTATTTACTTTTGACAATCTGTATTTTGGTACTGATATTTTATTGTTGTCTCTCAGGTTTCGAATATGTCTGTCACAATTTTTCACAAAAGAGGCCTGATTCTTTCTTACATACATAATATTTTCATAAATACGTGCCTTGCGAAGCACGGTAGCGCCCGAGATAAATACCACTAGGCGGTTACCCATCCGTGGACGGATGAGACTAAAAAGCATAAAATAAATAAATAGTTTAAAAAATACTAAAAAACACTCTTTTATAAGTGCACTTAAAAGTCAAAAATAAATTACGGGTCGTTCAAGTTGTCTCTATTTCTTTTAATTATAATAATTGATTGTAAAAGCGTGGGGCGCTGGTTCAGGAAAACTTTCTTGTAAACAAATACACGAACAAGAACTCTACATTTTGCCACTGTTGACTAGTACTTTGAACAGACTGTTTAATATAGAGCCTCCAACTAGTGGTGCTGCAACTCTAGTTAGAATGCCGATTTCTGTAACCTGCTTCCCGAAACATCGCTTAACTTGATTTCTTAGCAAGATTTCCTTTTTCAGCGCCCCACGCTTTTACAATCAAATATTATAATTAAAAGAAATAGAGACAACTTGAACATACCGTAATTTATTTTTGACTTTTAAGTGCACTTATAAAAGAGTGTTTTTTAGTATTTTTTAATTATTGTAATCTAGCATTTGTTTTGGTCGTGTAGAAAATCTTTGAAAATAATCAACGTGTTACATGCAAAATTTAATATATTATATTTTACTAAAATACATAAGTTTTACTGTGTAGTGTAGGTTTAGAATAGCGATACCACCTTTCTTCCTATTGATGATCGTAAGAGACGACAAAGGGTATCGGGGCTTTTTAAGTGATTTTTGGGCGATGCGATTCACTTCAAAAAGTGGCTGCAAGATTTTCTGATTCTGAAGTTCTGGCTACCCCATATAGGGATTTATTGTCGTGAGTATATATGTGGATATAAAAGTTATAACTAGTTTTATTGCTTCTTCTCTTCACCAACTTCCAAAGCAACTGTAGAGTATTTCTATCCATCATTAAATCATATTTTTTTCTTGTTACTGTTCACCCCATTTCAGATCGCTGATAGAAGCGGACAGCTCATTTTTCGAAGAGTTCTACAACAAGAGGAGTAGTGCTATTAACAGTTTAGCCGCTATGACTGTGTGCACTTGGGTCTTGGGTCAGTATTAATTACTGGATTTTGTAATAACTTGACTGCCTGAAAATGAATGAATGAACGAATGAATGAATGCCGTTAGTTCCCATTGGGGTAGGCAGAGACTATTGATCGCCACTTTGTACGATCCTGGCAAACCTCTCTAGCTTCATTCACATCCATCAATCTTTTCATACATGCTCTTTTATTCTTCGTACTTCGGACACCTGCCTTTTTGAGCACATTTTCTATTTGATCTAAATGTGTCCTCCGAGGTCGTCCTCTACTAACATTACCTTCCACATTGGCTCTATATATCTCTTTCACCACTTTACTGCCATCCATCCTCTCTATGTGCCCAAACCATCTCAACATTCCTTTTTCTATCTTTCTTACAATATCATCTTTTACACCACACCTTTCACGAATCACATCATTCCTCACACGATCACATAACCTTACATTACAAACTTTTCTGAGGGATCTCATTTCTACTGCATTTACTCTGCTTTCATGCTTCTTCTGCCACACCCAACATTCACTGCCATACATAAGCGTAGGAACGAGGACAGCATCATGCACAGCCATTCGGGCCTTTTCGGACACCGATTGACTAGACATGAGACTATCCAGTGCTCCATTTACCGCATTACCCTTTTTTACTCTTCTTTCAATGTCTTCATCACACTTTCCATCCCTAGTAAACAAACTTCCCAGATATACGAACTCTTTCACTTGTTCCACTTTCTTACCATTGATCTCAATCACGCATTCAGTCATATTCTCCTCTCTCTCGAAAACCATGGTTTTGGTTTTATCCACATTTACTCTCATTCCTTTTCTTTCAAACGTCGCACATGCAATATTCATCATCTCTTGCAACTCCTCAACCGACGATGCAAGTAACACTTGATCATCAGCATATAAGAGGCATTTGATGACGAATCCACCCATTCTCAGTCCATAATCACTTTCACGCAACTCTATCAGACAGTCATCCATGAACAAGTTGAAGAGCCCCGGAGAAGCTACACATCCCTGTCGGACACCCCTAGAGATACCGAACCAGTCTGTGTTTTCCCCGTTTATTCTTACACATGCACTAGAATCCTCATAGAGTGATACCAGTGCACGTATAAGTTGGCTCCCCAAACCGAACTTGGATAACACCTCCCACAAATACTTCCTTACCACCCTATCATACGCCTTCTCTAAATCTATGAAGGAGCAATACATCTTTCGATTCTTGGCTAAGAACTTTTCAGTGAAAAGTTTTGTTTTGGAAATTAAATGGCGGAAAGGTGGTGAAATATAGGTTGTTGGTGATAGGTATTGTTTTAAGCTACTTCAGATATTAATGATTTTTAAGTTGTATTGCTGTGTAGTGTCGGCTTAGAATAACACTACCCCACTTCTACCCGAGGGTGATCGTAAGAGGCGACTAAGGGTATAGGGGCTTCTTAAGTGATTTTTGGGCGATGTGGTTGGACACCCGTCACCAAAAACATTTATTTATTATTACCATCTTTTCCCCAATCAACTTGCAGAAGTTGCTGAGGAATTTCTCATTCTAAAGCTCTGGCTACCCCGTTAAGGGATTTATAGCCGTAAGTGTATGTATGTATGTTACGCGATACGGTTAGAAACCCATCACCAACATATTTTCTCCACTCATTTTCCAAATGTAGCTGATCAAATTCTCTAGCTACCCCTTTTTATGAATAATGATCACGAGTATGTATATTCTTTTGATCATGATGTCTTAATTTTTTTTATTTGGCGACAATTTAATTCTCTTAAGAGTTTATTCACTTTATTAAACATAGTATATATATCATTTTCAAGGCACATCCGACCGTCACCTAGAAAACATATTATACGGCCGCGATGGCTCATTGTGCGCGGTGGACCGTCACGTGGGGATTGCGCCGGGACTCGAACTTCCACCCGCCAGGTGCGGGGGACTTCTGGTAGGAAGTAGGGATGGTAAGTTTTTTTTTACATACATATACCTGCGGCTATTTTTTAATACGCTGACCGTGGTCAGCTCGTGACCGAAACGTCGGGCAAACATATCACGTGAGTGATTTCAAAATATTTTTGTTTAATCCCGACTATTATGTTTAAACCTGTGTAGCCGTGTATATAAGTATACCCCTTCTCTTCCCGTGGGTGCCCATAAGAGGCGTCTAAGGGTGTTGGGGCTTTATATGTCGCATCGCATCGCCAAAAACCTTTGTTTTACCCCCAAAAGTGGATGAGGAATATCTTATTCTCATGCTCTGGCTTTTTTACATACATACATATTGAAGAATAACTGAGTTTTGGAATATGGAAGTATTATGGAAGTGCTGTGTAGTGTCGGCTAAGTATAGCACTACCCCATTTCTTCCGGTGGGTGTACGTAAGAGGCGACTAACGGTTTTGGGGCTTTTGAGGGATTTTTGGGCGATGCGGTTGGAGACCCATCACCAAGAACCTTTATTTCACCATCTTTTCCCCACACAACTTCCAAAAGTGGTTGAGGAATTTCTGATTCCTTAGCTCTGGCTACCCATTCTAGGGATTTATAGCCGTGAGTATATGTATGTATGTATGTATGTATTGGAGCGCACACTAGCGGCGTCTCTCTCATATCCTACATCGCGATATCAAAGTATTTCTCAGGCTAAGTATAAATACTGACTATAAGTTGGTACACATTAGAATGTACTTGCATGCCAGTATTTCTTTGCTGTTCCTACATTTTTTTAGGTAATAAACAATATTTTCCCTTCTATACTTCGATCATATATACCAAAGATACACCAACAAAGCACGAAAAACGGCCCCGCCAAACTGTGCTTCTTTATATGATAAGTACAGTTTCACTGACAGTCGCGTGCTGGATCTTGCAAAAAATAATAGGTCTTAAGAAAATGCGGTAAGGTCGATCATTGTAGGAAAATAAATATTTAATTGTCAAACAGTCTTGTCATTCTTGCGGTCCACTTTTGTGCGTTGAATTTGTATGGAGTGCGGCATCTTTGGTATATATGATCGAAGCTTCTATAGTTCCAAAAGTAGCTGAGAAATAGTGTGAGTGATAGTAGGAATTTCTAATTCTGAAACTCTGGCTGCCCCATTTTGGAGATTTATAGGCGTGAGTATATCGCATGTTTGTTTTTAAACTTTTAGTGCTGAAACGACAGGCTCATGATTTGAAGGCCTCAGGTTTAATTACCGTGGGGGGGGTAAGACAAAATTTAAATTTTTAGGCTACGCTAGGCTTAGAATAACACTGACACATTTCTTCCCGTGAGTGTCGTAATAAATGACTTTCGGTTTTGTGACTTGGTAAGTTTTTTGAACGATGCGGCTGAAGACCTATCACTGACAACCTTTTACCATATTTTTCCCACTAAACTTCCTAAAGTGGCCGATGATTTCAAATTCTGAAGCTTTGATATTGAAAATTGCTATAATTATTAATTTTCAGTGCTGACAAGCAGAATTGAAACGGTCCTGTCATCTCTGCGTGACACCTGTCAAATATTGAGTT
The DNA here is from genome assembly GCA_963576735.1 of Bedellia somnulentella. Lineage (NCBI taxonomy): Eukaryota > Metazoa > Arthropoda > Insecta > Lepidoptera > Bedelliidae > Bedellia > Bedellia somnulentella. Next base: position 9,620,283 of record OY755195.1, read on the forward strand.
CAACTGTCAAACTGCTGCTAAGGAACTATCCTGGTCTTACTGATGAGGTTTTCGAGAAAAAGGTATGTCTTTTTATATTTGTAGTACAGTGATACCTGCTAGCTTTTGCCTGTACCAAAAATAACATAAAGTGGTAGGTAATTGCTGTGTGGTGTCGGCTTAGAATAGCACTACCCCATTACTTCCGGTGGGTGTTCGTAAGAGGCGACTAACGGTATTGGGGCTTTTAAGGGACTTTTGGGCGATTGGAGACCCATCACCAACAACCGTTATTTCACAATTTTTTCCCCACGCAACTTCCAAAAGTAGCTGAGGAATTTCTAATTCCCTAGCTCTGGCTACCCTTTAAAGGATTTATAGCCGTCAGTATATGTATGCATGGTAGGTAATTGTAACAAGAGGTTGTTGACGCTTAAAGGTCTACTCTTGAAATAGTCAACCATAATTTCATGCGTATCTCTTCTGACCCCTATTACTATTTATTTTTGTCCCTCTCGCACGGAACGAGGATTCTGATTTTACGAAGTTTGTATACATGGTGATATTCGACAAATCCAACGATATTTCAGTAGTTGTATTGTATATACTTGTTTTATAAATTTCATTTAACCTTCGACAAGGCGAGTGTACTACGAATATATTTTACAAGCAGTTAGAAGCGACATGATAGTCCAGTGGGTAGAACACCCGCCCGAAAAACAGAAGGGCGTGAGTTCCAATCCTGGGACGGGCCTACACCAATTTGTCTTTTCTAAAGTCATATGTGTGGTTAATTTATCATAGTTGCTAACGCTGAGGGAAAACATCGTGAGGAAACCCACATGGCTGAGTTGTACTTAGTCATGTGACAGTGTATTCGTACAAAACGGCGATAGGCCTGCCCCCTATCACGTGAGTACACTGTCTAAGCAAAACGTGGGTACCTTCTCTGGAAACTAGATGGCGCTTGCCATGTGAGTTCAGGAGTATTGGTACCTCTGCCAACCCCTTCGGGGATGAACGGCGTGAACGTTTATTAGAAGTGTTGCGGTCGGTATTATCGTTTTCGGTTATAACAGTAGACCGCCAGTGTCACACAAATAAAAAGTCGCTATTTTTTACGGAGATGTAAAATTAAATTTTAGTTTATTTTATAATAGACTTTTTAAAAAAATATATATTTACTAGGCTATCTTAAAATTGAAATATATGTGATTTACACGATTCATTCACACATGGTGTAACAAAAGGAGGATAAATAGGCAAAAGGAGATTTAGGGAGATCGTTTTGAACAACTTTTACCATGGAATTAACTTGATTAGAGCAATTTCAATGTTCACGTTAACAACAATCAAGTTAATCCCATAGTAAAAGTTGTTCAGAATGTTCTCCCTAGCAACCCCCTTTTGGCTTATTATCTCCCTTTGCAGTAAATATTCCAAAAAGAAATAGTCAAAATCTTTTATCCAACGAAGATACATTCGCGCTATTTTATTAATGTTTTCTATGATTTCAGGTTCAAACGATACAAAATATATTAGAGGGCAAAGTTCTGAGCTACCAAATATCCATCGACCTCCTAGAAGAATCGCAGATGGCATACAAACAAAACTACATCGATCTTTTAAACGATATTTTCGGTGATTTTGAACAGAAGGATATGTACAGTGTTGAGGAACAGGTTAGTTTTATATGGTACTTTCTTTGTATACCTCAAATGGGCTGGTAAAGAGACTAATTCTAATTTTACCATCAAGCAACAAAATATTACTTTTGTCGAGGTAAGATCGGACCTCACGTGATAGAGGGCAGGCCTATTGCTGTTTGTAAGAATACACTGTCACATGACTAAGCACAACTCAGCTATGTGGGTTTCCTCACGATGTTTCCCCTCACCGTCAACAACCATGACAATGATAAATTAACCAATTATGTAACTTTTAAAAAGAATCATTGCTCACGCCTCTGCATCATAAGCAATTACTTATTGAAAATAACTTTCCCAATTCGGAAAATATTCTGTTTTATTTGTCAAACAGAGATATCAATCAATCAATCAAATCAATTATTCATCCATATTGTTATTAGTTATCACAAAAACTTAAATACCTATGTTAGTAATAGTAGTATAGTATTCCTAAACTGCGAACATTTTTTCTGGCAGATTTATGTTATTTCTTGGAGGGTATATTTATAATAAATTTAATAAAATGTTGTAAATAAAAAATATGAGTAGATACGAATTTAAGTGATTACAGAATGTTTGAAAAGTATGACATATGATGAAACTGAAGACGTACTAATCGTTCCAAAATAAACTTGCACACAAACACAAACACACACACACACACACACTCCACACACGCACACACACTCCATACACACACACCACACACAGACATATTCATTCTATTAGTATAAGTTCCTTATCTATTATTTTTTATTTATAAAATAGTAGCAATATTCACATAGCTTTTCTGTGTGGTTTTTAGTGTTAAACTTAGTCTAAATTTTAAAAAAATATGTTTAAATTAAAAAACTATCGTGTAAGGTTACCCGCAATACAGGATTTAACCTAGTGCGGGAACCATTGTTCATGTACATTGTTAAAATAATTATGTTGTTTTTATTTATAGTAACAAAAAAAACATTTAAAACTAAATATATAAACATAATTGTACTGCTCCGGTCCGGACACTACTACCGATATGAAGTAGCCTTTTCGTATCCTTACAATTGAATGAGTGAGGATCTAGGAAAATGTATGCTCAACATATACTCACGGCTTTAATCCCAAAAAGGGATGGCTGGTAATTCCATTCCCACAAGGAGTAGTTACAGCATCAGGATGAAATATTCTTCACACACGTTTGGAAGTTCAGTGAGAAAAGATTGTAAAATAAAAGATGGTTAGTGGTCTCCAATTATGTCGCCAAACCACTGTCTAAATAAATTATATATAAAATTATTTCCATATTATTACCATGTCCTTAAATTTAATGATCTTACCATTCAAAAATTCTACGGAAAAGATCGCTTTTAATAATAAGACCGCGAATGTATGAATTTGCAGTACTGTTGTATGCAAATAAAGAATTTGTCTGTTGATGTGCAATAATGGTAAAAAAAATCTTTTCAGGTATCAGTGGTGCTCCAACAATGTTCTGATAAAAGAATATTGAGTGTTACAAGAAGTGGATGGGAGCCTTGGGTCTGAATAAGGATGGCAGGAACACTAAAATATCTTAAAAGCATGAAACCCGTTATATTTTTAGTAATTTGATTCAAACATTTAGGATAAAAGAGCAAATATGTGATAATATTTTTTAAAATATTGTATTGCATTTTGTTTATTATAAGCCATTTTGTAGTCGGCTAGAAAGAACATTAACTAGCACTTTAATTATCATAGTTATATTTTAATTCTATCTTGTATTAGTTGTTAGCTAATAAGGAAATAAATAAAGCGTGTTTGAATTAGTATTGTGTACCTACTCCTCTCCAGAGAACTCTGGTATATTTTTGATGATGCTGTGTAGTTGTTGTGTGTGTTGTGTGTGTAAGCGAATGTTGGGTGTGGCAGAAGAAGCATTAGAGCAGAGTGAATGCAGTAGAGATGAGGTCCCTCAGAAAAATTTGTAATGTTAGATTGTGTGACCGAGTGAGAAATAGCGTTATTCGTGAAAAGTGTGGTGTGAAAGATGATATTGTAAGAAAGATAGAAAAAGGAATGTTGAGATGGTTTGGGCACATAGAGAGGATGGATGATAGAAAATTGGTAAAAGGGATCTATAGAGCTAGTGTGGATGGTAATGTTAGTAGAGGACGACCACGGAGAACACACTTGGACCAAATTGAGAGTGTGCTCAAAAGGCAGGCGTCCGAAGTATGAAGAATAAAAGAGCATGTATGAAAAGATTGATGGATGTAAACGAAGCTAGAGAGGTTTGTCAGGATCGTACGAAGTGGCGATCGATAGTCTCTGCCTACCCCAATGGGAATTAATGGCGTGAGTATATGTATGTATGTATGTATGCTGTGTAGTGTCAATGGGTAATGAAACTAAAAAAAAATAATTATAATAATAACTCTTGGTCATGGGCCAAACCTTCTAACCGTAAAATCAAAAATATACATACATACAAATACTCACGGTTGTAAATCCCTAGAAGGGGTAACCAGAGCTAAGGAATTAGAAATTCCTCAGCCACTTTTGGAAATGATAATTTGGAAAAGATGGTAGAAATAAAGGTTGTTGGTGATGGGTCTCCAACCGCATCGCCCAAAAATCCTTTAAATGCCCTAATACCGTTAGTCGCCTCTTACCCACACCCACCGGAAGAAATGGGGTAGTGCTATTTTAAGCCGACACTACACAGCAAATTTGACAGTACGAAGTCTGTCGGGTCAGCTAGTTACTAATAAATGTTAGTCTACCAACCCTCAATGGGCCAGCGGGGTCGACTTTGGACTGTCCACTCTAGCCCCTATAGGTTAGGTTATCATGATGATGAAGAATAGATTCAAAATGTAGGTAGTATTGTAGCTACAATGCTATATGTACGAAGATTGGATAATACATACATACACATACCGTTAATTCCCATTGGGGTAGGCAGAGACATCGGTCGCCACTTCGTACGATCCTGACATACCTTGCTTCGTTTACATCCATCAATCTTTTCATACATCCTAAAATATAAAAAATAAAATAAAATAAATCATTTATTTCAAAGTAAAAAGATGAATCTTTGTTTTTTGAACGTCAAATTCCAACTTAATGCTAAGTTTACTACGGATTCGGAGGTGTTTTGTTGAAAGAAGAACCCGTAAGAAACTCATCAACACACATCTTCATCCTCTTTTATTCTTCATGCTTCAGCCACTTGCTTTTTTGAGTACACTCTCAATTTGGTCCAAGTGTGTCCTCCGTGGTCGTCCTCTACTAAACTTTCACATTAGCTCTATAGATACCTTTTACCAATTTCCTATTATCATCAGAAATTACAAAATGGAGTAGGCTGCGCTGTAGAATTTTAAATTACCCAGCCACTTTTGGAAGTTGGGTGGAGCATAAGATTGTAAAATAATGGTTGGTGATGGGCCTGCTCTACACATCGCCCAACAATCTTTAACAAAAACAAACTTTAGGCCCCAAAATCCTAAATACACCTCAGGGGAAGAAAGGGATTAATTATTTTCTAACTACACTTTTCTCCTACACTACAGAGCTCTATCAATAATCCAAGCGCATGGCCGATTATTTCCAAATTGCTAATCCAGTTTAAAATGAAATAGTTTTGCATTTAAACTTGACAGGTTGAATTAATTATATAAATAATAAATCTAAGTACACAATTAATCAAGTGTTGCAGCAAAAAACCTGCAAAAGTTAAATTCAAAAGTATTTCTATTAGGTTTTCAACCTGCGCATTTTCACAACTATAGCATATTTTTTGTTGGGTGTATGGTTAAGTTAATTTCTGCCAGATGAACTGTTGACGTGAATAAATTGGCGGGTAGTGGATACATGTGGAAGGCGGAAGACTAGGTGTGATGGCGAGTATTTGGAATGGCAAATATTTTTCAGTAGATCAGGCTAAAAGATGATTATGATCGACATAACAGTGCATCTGTCTCTCACTCGCACATAGCAGCGTCTCACTCAGATTCCTACATCGCGGTATGTAAATGTTTTTCGAGTTAAGCATAGATACAAATCATAAGTTGTGGTACACAGTAGGTTCTTTGCTGTTCCCACACACCTAAACTTGGCATTGGTTTGGATTTCAACCCTTTTTCAGGCGAACAATAAGCCCATAGGAATTTGGCCCCCTTTTTAACAGTTAAGTTTTTGCTGGGATCAATAAAACACGGAATACTATTATGATTTTTATTATCAAATAAAAATGTACTTTCTTTATATGCATTTCAAATTATACATACATACATATACTCACGGCTATATTTCCCTAGAAGGGATAACCAGAGCTAAAGTATTATAAATACCTCAGCCACTTTTTGAAGTTGAGTGGGGAAAAAATGGTAAAAAATAAAGGTATTTGGTGATGGGTCTCCAACCGCATCGCCCAAGCGACATTTTAAGCCGGCACTACACGGCATTTCAAATTATATACATTTTTTACAGAAACCAATTAATACATTGACTGAAGTTTTTCTCCTTTAAAGCCTAATTCTTGGCTAAGCCTAATGCTACAAGTATAAACCCATAGCGAGAATGTTTTTGTTCTTGAAAACCTCATGTGAGGATTATTATATAACAAACGATAGACGAATGTTGCACTAGTAGAAACTTGACACTATAGCTCAATTGGCAGAGCGACGGGGGCGTATACCCGGAGGTCATGGGTTCGATTCCAGCTGGTGTCTATTTTTTTTCCTTTATAAGTATAAACCCGTTTCCCCTGTCCAGGTGTAATCAGTGGTATATGGGACATAAATATTTTTCTTTATTTCACCTACCTACCTATACTCACGGCTATAAATCCAAAAGTGATAGTCTCCATCTTGAAGGCGACTAAGGGCAAGGACAAGTTTAGGTAGTTTTTATTACAATAAGTTCAGGTATTTTTTTTCGCTTCGTAGTGCCGGCTTAGAATAGCACTACCCCATTTCTTCTGGTGGGTGTACGTAAGAGGCGACTAACGGTATTGGGGCTTTCAAGGGATTTTTGGGCGATGCGGTGATGGGTCCCATCACCAACAACCTTTATTTCAGTATCTTTTCCCACTCAACTTTCCAAATGTGGCTGAGGAACTTCTAATTCCAAAGCTCTGGCTACCCTGTTAAGGGATTTATAGCCGTGAGTATATGTATGTATAAATGTTTTATTACAGTCTTTTTAGCCCTTGATTTACAAAAGTATTCTGATTTCCCCTGATAATAAGCTTATATATTAGCAAATAAGGACGCTTTAAATAAGCCCTTTTCAATGTCATGTTTGGGTTAAAAGCGTTTAACAGTCTTAACATATTGGGCGTAGTATAACATAGGTGAAATAAGTTATAGAAAAATAAAGAATAAATAAAGGAAAGAAAAAACTCGACACAGGCGAGAATCTAACCCGCTGTATTGAGTTTTCATGAACAAAAACATTCAAATTAAGTAATAGAACTTAATTAAGATAAAACATATCTTAATCTTTATAATATGAGAAATATTTAACATGTTTCTAAATGTATAATATTGCTTTGAATACAAGTTATATAAATCAGACGGAACCCTGTCAAAGTTCATTTAAAAATGGTAGATGAGTGTTAAAAATATATTGTTAAGTTACAACCGATTTCTGAATTGAGTATTCCAGCTGAGAAGAACTTAAGTATCGTTCTGTCGCATTGAAATCTTAACAACTGAATGAGACAAAACGATACTTAAGTCGTTCTCAGCTTGAATACTCAATTCAGAAATCGGGCGTTAGTATCTCATACCACAGATCATTACATTAAGTTCTACTTACTTTGGGGCTAAATTGTTCTGATCCGTACATATTTATATTGATTTATTTTATTTTTATAAAAAAGAACAGAACATACCAACTCACATAAGTATTTTTTTTATTTTTTTTATGCTATTTATCTTTTTCTACACGAAAATAAAAATAAAACACATCGACAAGATTCCATCCAATTCCAAATAGTTTAGAGTACATAATATTATAATTAAGTTAATTATTGCCGACGTTACATCAGATATGTGAGATTTCAATATTTTATGTACAACTAGTTAATATAGAAATCTAAATTCGACTTTGTTAAACTGAATGTTAGTTTAGTTATTTAGGAAAATTTCCCACAACATTTTCCTCGTACTTAACCATATATTTTTACTATGGAATAAAATAAAAAAAATCCAATATTAAAAATCCTCTTATAGAATGTGAAATGAATGTCTATACTAACTAAACTAACACCCTTGTTTCTTTGCAATATTACATATAGCACATTTTATTACAAAAATGAAATAACATAACATAAACGTTCACGCCAAATATCCCCGAAGGGGTTGGCAGAGGTACTAATACTTCTGAACATCACGTGACTTTGTCACCTGGTGTTCAGAGTACCCACGTTTTGCATGGACAGTATACTCACGTGATAGGGGGCAGGCCTATCGCCGTTTTGTACGAATACACTGTACATGACTAAGTACAACTCAGCCATGTGGGTTTCCTCACGATGTTTTCCCTCACCGTTAACAACCATGATAAATTAACCACACATATGTCCTTAGAAAAGACAAATTGGTGTAGGCCCGACCCAGGATTTGAACACTAGTCGTTTGCACGATAACCGAGTGTTCTACCCACTGTGCTATGACGGTTGCTAAAAATAAAAGAGATGCAAAAATGATTAAGACACATCAAATTTCCAGAAGAGAGTTATCAAAGTAATAAAAGTTCGTATATGAGTATATGTATGTATGTATGTATGTAAAAGTTCCTATGAGCCATCTTTACGAGACTTTCAGAGGACATGATAAACAAATCCAGTTTTTTATATGAGTGATTACATACATATATACATATACTCACGGCTATTAATCCCTTAAACAACGGGGTAGCCAGAGCTTTGGAATGAGAAATTCCGCAGCCACTTTTCGAAGTTGATTGGGGAAAAGATGGTAATAATAAATGTTTTTGGTGACGGGTCTCAGACCACATCGCCCAAAAATCACTTAAAAAGCCCCTATACCCTTAGTCACCTCTTACGATCACCCACGGGTAGAAATGGGGTAGTGTTATTCTTAGCCGACACTACACGGCATATGAGTGATTCTTTAGGTATAAAACTAAAAAGGCTCTAGTCTGCAATTTACTAAGTGACCGTTAATACCGTTTCACTCCCACTTTTGTGCATTCCTCTTAATGTATGCAAAATCATTAAGCAACGATAAAAACAACAATAAATACTGATATTCCATACATTGTGCTGTGTAGTGTCGGCTTAGAATGGCACTACCCCATTTCTTCCGTTGAGGGTGATCGTAAGAGGCGATTAACGGTATAGGGGCTTTTTGGGCGATGCGGTTGGAGACCCATCACCAACAACCTTTATTTTGCCATCTTTTCCCCACGCAACTTCCAAAAGTGGTTGAGGAATTTTTAATTCCTTAGCTCTGGCTACCTGTTCTAGGTATTTATAGCCGTAAGTATATGTATTTATACATAATTTTAATATGCAAGAATTTTGTTTCGGCATATTAGCTATTAATTAGGAGTTTGAAATTCTCTTTAAACATTAAAAATTGTATGACCATATGTCCTCCGAAGTATGAATAAATGTACATAAATAATTATACCAAATGCACTGAGATATTCATCTTTAGATTATGTGTAGAGTTTCCTAATTTAAGGGAAAATTTCGCTTTAGACCTATAGAGGATTTATTTCATGTTTAAGAATACATATTAAATGCAATAATTTGTCTTTTATGATTCTAATCGTTAATATAACTAACTAACTTATAAAATATTATTTTATCATCAGCTTGGCATAGCATTACCCCATTTTTAAGAACATGTATAAAAAGATTAAGGCATACAAATGAATCTGAAGAAGTTTGCCAGGAGAAAAATATCTCATACATACATATACTCACGGCTATAAATCCCTAGAGGGATAGCTAGAGCTAAAGGATTAAAAATTCCTCAGCCATTTTTGGAAAGTTAAGTGGGGAAGAGATGGTAAAATAAAGGTTGTTGGTGATGGGTCTCCAACCGCATCGCCCAAAAATCCCTTAAAAGCCCCAATACCGTTAGTCGCCTCTTACGTACACCCCCCGGAAGAATTGGGATAGTGCTATTCTAAGCCGACACTACAAAGCAGAAAAAATAATAGATGGATAGATAAAAATATCTCATAGATTTATAAACAACTTTTTGCCCTTATAAATGCACGAACTCGTGAAATTTTTCATGAGATGCTAACACGAACGCTAATCAATATCAGCTAAAAACTCTTTATTTTTATTGCAACTTTGTAATTCAACCTTCCAATCTGGGTCTCACAGTGTTGACGGCAACCTTATTCTAAAACAACATCCATTCATTTTAACACAATAGCCTTAGATGCCTCAAACCCCTTAATCGCCTCAAATCTGATAAAACTGCACTCAGTCACGTGTCAGTGAGGTCTATATCACTGAACTGGTGCAAAGGATCCCACGTGGCTTCTTTAGATGGAGACGATAGTTCTTGAGATCCTGATCTTGATCTAGGGGATTCTTGGTACCCTGATTTGGGGGACTCTTGGAACCCTGATTTGGGGGACTCTTGGTACCCTGATTGAGGAGACTCGCGGGGACCATCCAACTGTAAAGGAAATAAATATTGATATAAAATTATGAATAAGTCTTAGCTTAGTTGAAATGACCATTGTATCTGATGCAAAAGGGTCAAGTTTCGAGTCTTGAATCGCGCCCACGCTCTATCCTTGTCTCAATTCGGTATGCAAAGTTTTTTTTTTGGTATTTATTTAATATTTTTATTCGATAGTAAACACGAAAATGAAAGACTTATTTGAATATTTTCCATTTAAAATGAGTAATTGTAAAGTTATGATTTTTAAGAGTGTTCAACTTTTGTACTTAATGACGTCATCGATCGATAAAATCACGTAGCGACATGCAAATGAAGCGAAATTTTTTATAAAAATGTTGCTGATTGCAAAAGATATCACGAATTTGTGATGTCAAATGAAATTATTACGATATTATACTAAACAAACCTATGATTTTCGATATTTCATTAATAAACTGCAAAACCGTATGTCTTTGAAACAACATTGAAGGTCGGACACTGTTACAGTTTTTTGATAAAATAACAGTCATCTTAGCTTCAATTGATATAATTTCAAGAAAATATTGTTTATAACCATAATATCTCGAAATGGTTTTGTAATCAGCGTCACTTTAGTAAAACTTTGCATACCTAATTCATATGAGTTGTTTTTTTATCAAGATGATTGACAGTCAGAATAAAAGTTTTGATTTAGTTCACATGGCCAAGTTTTAATCAGATGACAGAGTATTCTTCAGGACAAAAGTGGTGAAGGTAAAAAATGTACCACTGATGTTCAGAAGCTACATACATACATATACTCACGGCCATAAATCCTAAAAAGGGATAGCCAAAGCTTCAGGGCTAGAAACTCCTCAGCCACAAGCCACTTGGAAGTTGATATAGTATAAGATAGTAGAAAATTTTGCCACTTCTTTAAAAAATATACGACCCTCATATTTTTTTTAAAACTTACCTTTATCTCATCCCCATTTTCCAGCTCACGTGACACAAGTTCATCCGAATCGCTGATCTCCAAATCCAAATCGTCGACGACAACCGAGTCGTCGCCGATATCGTTACGATATTTCGTCGGCGAGAGATTCTGAACGGCCGTTTTAGACACCAACTTAAATACCTCCGCCATGTTCGTTTCTGATGATAGTTTTAAGGCCTGCAAGAAAGATGAAGATTTTATTTACGGAATACTTTATTACAGAATAGAATAGAATAACTCTTTATTGCACATCGAACACAAATTTAGAAAAATAAAAATATGATCAAACAGTTTACAGTGAGATACAATTGGCGGTCTTATCGCAAAAAGCGATCTCTTCCGGACAACCTTTGGAAGGTGAGATCGATAAATTAATTATTTGGGTAGATGCACAAAACAAGGCCAAAAAAAACATAATAATCTATTTTACCTAATAATATTTATATTTTATGATATTATTGACTAGTGGATCTAACGAAAAAAGGAATGTTTAGATAGTTTATGCACATAGAGTGGATGGGTGACAGTTAATTGGTAAAAGAAAACTATAGAGGTAATGTGGAAGGTAACGTAGCAGAGGACGACCTCGGAGGACACATTTAAACCAAATAGAGTTTGCTTACAAAGGCAGTCATCCGAACAATAAAAGATGTATGAAAAGATTGATGAATGTAAACGAAGCTAGAGAGGTTTGTTAAGATCGTACAAAGTGGCGATCGATTGTCTCTGCCTACCCTAATCGGAAGTAATGGCGTGAGTATATGTATGTATGTATGAAATGGACCAACTTAGCTAACAAGAGTAATGTTATTTCTCGAATATCTAAGGTTCCTGTAATAATTGCTCAGGCCACTAAAACTTAAGAATATACTACGAAAACATACATGTTCCCAGCCAGCCAGCGTCTGCTGATAAATGGCGATTTGCTGATCAGCCACATCGCCAAGGATCGCCTTCACGTCATTTTGCGTTTTGTGCGTCCAGTCTTGGAGCTCCGAGCGAATCGCTTCTGAGGCTTGCTCTAATCTGGAGGGATGAAAATTTTTGTTAAATTGATCATAAATACAAACGGCTGTTAATTTCAAAAAGGGGTAGCTGAGCACCTATATTAGAAATATATCATATCAGTCATTTTTGGCAGTGACGTATGGTATGTATGTATGTATGTCTTAAAACTCGAACGTTCACGCCGAATATCCCCGAAGGGGTTGGCAGAGGTACTAATACTTCTGAATATTACGTCATATTGTCACCTGGTGTTCATAGTATCCACTTTAAGGAAAACCCCCGGTTAAAAATTTATAACGATTAAAAATGTGTAGTGTCGGCTTAGAATAGCACTACCCCATTTCTTCCGGTGGGTGTACGTAAGAGGCGACTAACGGTATTGGGGCTTTTTGAGGGATTTTTGGGCGATGCGGTTGGAGACCCATCACCAAAAACTTTGTTATACCATGTTTTCCCCACTCAACTTCCAATAGTGGCTGAGGAATTTTTAATGCCTTTGCTCTGGCTACCCCTTCTAGAGATTTATAGCCGTGAGTATGTATATTAATAAAGGTGTATTATATTTACCTATTATGCAATTCGTCGTTATTATTACCCCCTGATACGTAAGCAGCTGTGAAAAAAATAAGGATGTTATTTTAAATTAGATTTTTAATTAACTTGTACAGGTAAATTGTGTGTAAAATTGGCCGTGTAGTGCCGGCTTCGAATAGCATTACCCCATTTCTACCCGTGGGTGATTGTAAGAGGTGACTAAGGGTATAGGGGCTTTTTAAGTGATTTTTGGGCGATGTGGTTGGAGACCCGTCACGAAAACATTTATTTTTACCATCTTTTCCCCAATCAACTTCCAAAAGTGGCTGAGGAATTTCTCATTCCAAAGCTCTGGCTACCCCGTTAAGGGATGTATAGCCGTGAGAGTATATATATGTATATGTAAATACTGTACAGGTCCATAAGATGTTTATTTCTTTAAACAAGATTAATAAATAAGGATATAAAAGAAACATAACATAAAACATAACATAAACGTTCACGCCGAATATCCCCGAAGGGGTTGGCAGAGGTACTAATACTTCTGAACATCACGTGACTGTCACCTGGTGTTCAGAGTACCCACGTTTTGCATGGACAGTGTACTCGCGTGATAGGGGGCAGGCCTTTCGCCGTTTTGTAAGAATACACTGTCACATGACTAAGCACAACTCAGCCATGTGGGTTTCCTCACGATGTTTTCCCTCACCGTTAACAACCATGATAAATTAACCACACATATGTCATTAGAAAAGACAAATTGGTGTAGGCCCGACCCAGGATTTGAACACTAGTCGTTTGCACGATAACCGAGTGTTCTACCCACTGGGCTATCACGGTTATATAAAAGAAAGTATTTTAATTTTGTCTGTCTCTTCCTACTCAAATGGGAATTCATGGTGAAATAAGTTATTTAAAAAACTATCTTAATTTATTAAGTACTGAAATTCAGTTAATTATGCCAATGTATTGCTGAGGGTTGAATCTATAAATTAGTGTAAGCTCTACTTTTCAAAAGTGTACGAAAACTGTTTATTTTAAACACCAAACTAAACCGACAGTATGTGAAAAGCACTTAAATTCAAACGCTCATATCTCTAAATCATAATATAAATCTCACCATGCGCCTTATCCCTCTGCCGTATGTTCCTGACATGTTCCCTGGCGTACACGGCCAGCCAGGGCAGTGTCGCGGTCACGTGACCTCGCGCGGTCACCCGGCCGCCGGTCACGTGACCGATGGCCGCGGCGCCGGCCAACTTGTCTGAGCTGGCCCACACTGAACAAGTAGTCGCTAAGCTAGGGGAATAAGTACAATACGAAAATTACTCATTAATTTTATTTTTACTTTGGTGGACAGTTATAAGTTTCATTTATAACAACCGTGTAGTGTCGGTTTAGAATAGCACTACCCCATTTCTTCCGGTGGCTGTACGTAAGAGGCGACTAACGGTATTAGGGCTATTAAGGGATCTTTGGGCGATGCGGTTGGAGACCCATCACCAACAACCTTTATTTTTACTATATTTTCCCCACTCAAATTTCCAAAAGTGGCTGAGGAATTTCTAATTCTTTAGCTCTGGCTTCCCCTTCCTGGGATTTATGGCCGTGAGTATATATATGTATGTATGTATGTTATAACCACCTACGGCTATAACTTCCAAGAAAAGTGACTAGAGTTTTGGAATTAGAATTAGGTTGAAAGGTGAAAAAAGTTGTAAAAAATGTTTTGGTGATGGGTCTCCACCTCCAACCATATTGCTCTTACAGTATTTAAAGGCGCCAATACTATAAGCGGCCTCATACGACATCCACAAAAAGAAATAAGTTAATGCTATTGCAACCTTATGTTTCTTCTGATAATTGAGGTTCCTATTGACGAAACATTTTTTATATCATAATTTAAATCTTTTTGTTCATGAAAACCTCATGTGGGGATTATTACTAATAAATAAAGGAGAGACAAGTGGCCTTCCGAATTACTAAAAATTCGGAGGTAGAAAACGCAAACACTACTAAATGTGTAAAAAGAAACAAACGATAGAAGAATTTCGCGCTGGCAGCCATTGACACGGTAGCTCAATTGGCAAGAGCGACGGGGGCGTATACCCGAGGTCGCGGGTTCGATTCCCGCCTGTGTCGAAATTTTTCTTTCCTTTATTTATTCTTTATTCTTTATTTATTTTTTATATCAGTTGATCGATTGCGGAGCCTATTCATTACAGACAAACTAACACATAAACAAATCTCTTCATAATAGGTGTAGTCGCTGTTTTATTGAACTATTAAATAGGATATTTTTCAGTCCACAAATACGTCTAAACTTAAAATCTTTGACATTTACATTACTCTATCCAATGAGATATTCTATAGTACTATACTATTCTACTAACTACATTTATTAGTGTTAATTATAAACTATTAATAATTAATTAAGTCTTCTCTAGAAATAAGTTTAGTTGTTAAGTTTTTATTTAATATAACATACATACATACATATACTCACGGCTATAAATCCCTTAACGGGGTAGCCAGAGCTTTGGAATGATAAATTCCTCAGCCACTTTTGGAAGTTGATTGGGGAAAAGATGATAATAACGTTTTTGGTGATGGTCTCCAACCACATCGCCCAAAAATCACTTAAAAAGCCCCTACACCCTTAGTCGCCTCTTACGATTTAATATAAGTGATTTAAAATAGTTGCTACTCCCATTCCATTATGTCTTGTACATCTACCTATTGTTTTTATAAACGCACTGATCTCACCATTCAAAGGTTGTCTGGAAGAGATTGCTTTAAGTAATAAGACCACCAATTGTACTTCTATTTAATAAATAAACATAAACATAAGATAAATTTACACGCCGAATATCCCCGAAGGGGTTGGCAGAGGTACTAATACTTCTGAACATCACGTGACTTTGTCACCTGGTGTTCAGAGTACCCACGTTTTGCATGAACAGTGTACTCACGTGATAGGGGGCAGGCCTATCGCCGTTTTGTACGAATACACTGTCACATGACTAAGTACAACTCAGCCATGTGGGTTTCCTCACGATGGTTTCCCTCACCGTTAACAACCGTGATAAATTAACCACACATATGTCTTTAGAAAAGATAAATTGGTGCAGGCCCAACCCGGGATTTGAACACTAATCGCTTACACTTTAACCGGTGTTCTACCCATTGAGCTATCACGTCGTATAAATAAATAATATGTATAAAATGTCTTTATCTGTGATGTACAATAAAGAGTTTCCTATTCTATTCTATTTTAAATATCTATTCATTTTTGTCAATGTATTTCTTGGTCTTGGCTGATATGTGATTACATTATTGAATTCATCGTCGAGTCACAGGTACCTTTTAAGGGGCTTACTTGATTTTTGTAATATGAAAAGAAAAAAGAAAAGATATCGTTTATTCATTGCCTCAGGGACAATAAGACATTACAATTTTTACAAAAACACACACTATTTTAACAAAGAACTAAACAAAAAACATGTAAACAAAATAAACATCCATACATACATATACTCACGGCTATAAATCCCTAAAAGGGGTAGCCAGAGCTGAGAAATTAGAAATTTCTCAGCCACTTTTGGAAGTTGAGTGGGGAAAAGATGGTAGAATAAAGGTTGTTGGTGATGGGTCACCAACCGCATCGCCCAAAAATCCCTTAAAAGCCCCAATACCGTTAGTCGCCTCTTACGTACACCCACCGGAGGAAATGGGGTAGTGCTATTCTAAACCGCCACTACACAGCAACAATAAAACATGTAAACAAAATATGTGTGTATATAATGACATGTATGGCTGAAAAAGTACTTACTCTTTATATTCACTGGCTAGTTCGACGTTTCCTTTATTTAGTTTGCTGATCAGTTTGGAAAGTGTATTCAGTTTCTGTTCTAGAGATAACAAGTAATCGGTCGCCGCTGAGAATTCGGGATCTTTTACTCTGAAAAAAACAAAACATAATAAAATATACGTAATTAAATAATAACACAGTAATATCAACTATTATAGTTCTGAAATCTTAATATACATACATACATACATATACTCACGGCTATAAATCCCTAGAAGGGGTAGCCAGAACTAAGGAATTATAAATTCCTCAGCCACTTTTGGAAGTTAAGTGGGGAAAAGATCGTAAAATAAAGGTTGTTGGTGATGGGTCTCCAGCCGCATCGCCCAAAAATCCATTAAAAATCCCCAATACAGTTATTCGCCTCTTACGTACACCCATGGGAAGAAACGGGGTAGTGCTATTCTAAGCCGACACTACACTGCATAGCCTAAATATAAATCTTAATATATTATTAAAATCTAATTTTGTTATGAGTTATTGATTTAATCAACTCTTATAAATAAAGATAATAGAAGAATAATACGCAGATACATACATATATATATATATATATATATATGTTATAACCACAGTGCTGTGTAGTGTCGGCTTAGAATAGCACTACCCCATTTCTTCCGGTGGGTGTACGTAAGAGGCCACTAACGGTATTTGGGCTTTTAGGGGATTTTTGGGCGATGCGGTTGGAGACCCATCACCAACAACCTTTATTTTACCATCTTTTCCCCACTAAATTTTTTAAAAGTGGCTGAGGAATTTCTAATTTCTTAGCTCTGGCTACCCCATCTAGGGATTTATAACCGTATGTATGTATGTAACCACAGTTTCTAAATTTTAAATTGCTCTGCCCTTTCTCGAAGTGAAGAGAAACTGGTAAAAAGAAGATTGGAAAAAACATAGATGAGTAAATAATACTATTAAGTATAAGTCCAAAAGAGCATGTTTGAGAAGATTGGATAAGGGAAGCAAGAAATGTTTGTCTTCACAGTACTAAGTGACGATCTATAATATCTGTCTACCCCAATTTCAAGTTATCGCGTGAGTATAAGTATAATACCTCGGTCCATTGCTCGATTTGTTTTCCCCGCTGCTGTGTAAGGCACTGCTTAGTCCCCACATTAGATTTAAGGCACTGCTCTCATTTTTAAATACCTGGATAGAAAAAAAATCAATATAAATTTTAACGAAAATCGGAGATAACTTGCAAACACGAATATGTAAAAATAGTTATATCTCAGAGATGAGCACCAGCACCTCTCTTTAAAAAAAAACGTGGGTTCAAATCCTGTGTTGGACCTACATCAATATCTTAAGTCATACATACATACATATCGACGCTAGAAAGGCAGAATGTATTAAGCGCCACTTTTGGTGAAATTGAGTTATATACATCGTTAGAATCGCCTGATTTTTCTCTTTCGAATGGTGTGGGTCTCGTTTTGATCTGAGCACTTTTTTGGCGCTTAATACGTTGGTGATTTTGGAAATAATGATACTTTTTTTTGTATTAACAACCACCCTTTTATGTGGTTTGTAAGTTCAAACATACATTATGTTAAGAAAGGAATATAAAACAATTTACCCTTCCTGAAATAGTTAAAGACTTTGCGTTAATTCATTTTTATCAAATATTGATTTTCAATCTTTACTCAGTTAAGCATTTTTACCTGCTTGTGTTATAAACAATAATTGATATAAACCAAAATGACTTTCTTTCAATAAGCACATTTTGTGAGTTAATACGTTTTACTTGTTTGTATTTTAAGCTCACTGGTACATAAACTATTTTGCCGGTCGGCTTTCTTCACTTTTTTGGCTGTTAATACAAGTTTACTTGAATCAGTCTTATGGTACGATTGGCACTTAAGCTGTTTTTGTGATCTGTAAATAATTTATATTTGCGACATAAAACAATTCAAAAGAACCTTAACAAACCAGAATATGGTCGTTAGACTGTAATACGTAAGCTTTATTGCTCAAAAACGCTAATATTATAAATAGGAGTGGTTGAAAGACTGTCGCTTCAGCCACCCGCGGAGCTACATCGGGAGAGGGCGTGTGTTGGTGTGCCACTTGGCGCCGTCTGCGCAGTGTGATTACGTAGGTACAGAACTTCATTTCTTCGTTGGTATTATAATTATTCGGTACCTATCAATTATTTATTACAAATGATCATCATTTACAGGCCCAAAGCATCGTACTTATAACAAAATGTCTAAAAGTTACTTACTTGCTCTCGCAAATATTCAGGTTATAATCTGACCATATACGTGGGACACTCAGAAAATATTGCGAAAATAAAAAAAAATGTTGTATGGGTAAAAATCTTTTTATTAAATCTTTTCAAAGTACTCTCCACCAGCATCTATACAAAGTTTCATACGTCTAAACCAGTTTTCAAAACACTTTTTCCTGTCCGCCGCAGACACCTCATTTACAGCCTCTGAAACGCTGATAGCGCATCTTCCGGCGATGAAAATTGTATCCCTTTGAATTGATTTTTTATTTTAGGGAATAAAAAAAAGTCACACGGTGCCAGGTCAGGGCTTGCGATCAAAATCTTCCCACCGCTTCTAGATCTCTTCACTTTGGTAGGGGTCGCTTCGTTTTTAAATACCCAAACTGTCGACTGGCGCTTCGTTTCTGGATCGTATTGATAAATCCAGGACTCATCACCTGTAACGATGTCGTAAATACGCCGAGACGAGCCAGCATCAAATTTATTAATCATATCACGACACCATTCCACCCGGGCCTGTTTCTGTACCTCGGTGAGGTTGTGTGGGACCCAGCGTGAAACTATCCTCCTCACGTGAAGATGTTCGTGTGAAATCTCATGAACGCTTCCCGATCCAATCTGCATAATGTGTTGAATCTCTAGATACGTTATTCGCCTATTGTCATGACTAAAATTTTTCACTTCCACCACGTTTTCATCCGTAACAGCCGTTAGAGGGCGACCACTTCTTTCTTCATCCCGCAAAGTTAATCGAACACGTTTCAATTCGTTATACCAACAATACACGGTTGCCTTGGAAGGCCCTTCATCCATAAACGCCATTTGAAGTCTATCGTATGATTCGTCTGGTTTTAAGCGACATTTGAAATCGTAAAAAATCATAGCGCGAAAATGTTCCCGGCTCGGATTAATTTTTCAGTAAGACACGACAATTTAAAATAGCTCGTAAAAAATAAAAAGGGAAATTTTGAAATTGGAACGTACCTTTTTTTATTTATAAAGACTCATATTTTCAGTATACATTACAACCGGCCAGTGTTTCATACATTAAAACCTTTTTCCGCAATACTTTCTGATTGGCCTGGTACAAAAGCCAAACACAAGAAGTATATTGTTACACATGGGGAGAAGCTGATGGGAAACGAGGTGGTAATGAAATTGCGACTATCCTCACAAAAAATATTAAAATGGTTGATGAACGGCAGACGGTAAAGAATATTTTACTTGTGTATAGTGACAGTTTTGCGGTGGCCAAAATCGCAACAAAATTGTTTTTGCAAGAGGATCTTCCACGCGGCTCTGAACACAAGGCTCGGCACGCGCAGGGGTGGGCGTCGAGGTTGCCCCCATGGCCCAGCTTCGTCTCGGGGGGGAACGTCCCCCCCGGTCATTGGGCACCTCCCCAGGCGATAGAGGGGAGGGGTGGCTATCCCCATTTCTGGGGATAAGCCACTAAGGAGGGTGAGGGAGGGTGAGGATGCGTGTCACGCACCTCACCCTCGGAACTGATGTCGGGGCAGTTGGAGGTGGAAGGGGCGGTCCCCGGGGTCGCGTGTCTTGCGACTCCGGGGAGCGCGCGAGTTCCCGAGGCAGCGGTGTCGTGCGTGTAGCGGGGCGTGTAGCGGAGGTGCTCGTGGCGGCAGTTGTCCGCCCGGTCGAACAGACGACGGGTCAACCCCACCACGAATTCCTCCACGGTCTCGACCCGGAGATCACGGTGGATCGTGCTATTACGCACGTACCGCCCGGCTTTCACAAATTGGCGGAGCACCATGTTCATTTTGTATATACGCAGTTTGGCTCGTAGTGGCAGGCCGGAGTCGAGCACCGGCCGCAAGACCGACCGGGCCCCGAGGGCTCTATGGCGGACATGGTCCACCATAGAACCCATACGGAGGTTGCGGTCGATCTTGCAACCCAGGTACTTGACCGAGGTCTGCCACTCGATGCTCTCGCCGCCTAACGTAAGCGGCGCGAGCCCGGTCGGCCGTCTCACCCTGGTGATCAGGGCGGCCGTCTTCCCGACGTTGACGGCCGTCCTCCACCTACCAAGCCAAGCCGGCAGAAGGTCCAGGACACGTTGCATCTTGGCAACCGCTACCCGGGGCCGACGAGAGGAGGCGAAGAAGGCGCTGTCGTCGGCGTAGAGCGCCAGCGTAACGTTTCCTCACCCTCGTATAGGGTGTTACCCTCGAGGGTGGGGATGTCGTTGGTGTACAGCGCGTACAGCAGTGGAGAGACACAGCTACGAATGAATTTTCTGCTTCCGGGTCATGCTTCTATAACTGTAGACAGTACTATACTTGTAGACAGTGCTTTTAGCGATCTCTTTCAGACAACCTTTGGAACTGTATGATAATTTCTTTCAACTGTATGATAATTTCTTTTGTAAATTTGTGTTTGATGTGCAATAAAGAGTTATTCTATTCTATTCTATTCTAGACAGTGTTCATGCTGAAATTGAAAGAAGCGTAGAAAACATGATTGTCTTTGCGCCTTTACAAAATGGGCAACAGTATTTGAGCTGGCGAGAAAGAATCCCAAATCCAGGCTTGGGACTTTATAGCTGATAAATATTTCAAAAACAATCTTGCTGGTAAAATCAATAAGGTCCGAATATTAACTTTTAAAGAGAACATGTCAAGCATTGTGATAAAAAATGGCATGAGCGACTCTGCTTTTGCAGAAAAAGAAGAAGTTATCAGTAGAAACGGACGCCTTGAAGATAACTTATACAATAACAGACTCCCTATCCCAAAACAAAAACATACATACATACATACATATACTCACGGCTATGAATCCCTAGATGGGGTAGCCAGAGCTAAGGAATAAGAAATTCCTCAGTCACGTTTGGAAAGTTCAGTGGGGAAAAGATGGTGAGATAAAGGTTGTTGGTGATGGGTCTCCAACCGCGTCGCCCAAAGATTCCTTAAAAACCCCATACCGTTAGTCGCCTCTTACGTACACCCACCGGAAGAAATGGGGTAGTGCTATTCTAAGCCGACACTACACAGCAAACAAAAACACCCAAAATAAAAACATGGAGATTTATTGAAGCTTTGTAAGACATTCGCCATCCCACGGAGATACAATGAAGAATACTTTAGCCTACAACCTTGCAATGCTAAATAGACTTTGCAAGATACTGATATTAAAGATAATATTGATGATGAAGCTTTCTAGATGCTTCTATATTTAATATGATTTGTTTTTTTTACCCTAAGTAACAGGACTGTTTTTTTTTGGGATAAGTACCCGCTTATGTTTATTGATTAATTCTTCCGGTGGGTGTACGTAAGAGGCGACTAACGGTATTGGGGCTTTTAAGGCTTGGCGGTATGCGGTTGGAGACCCATCACCAACAACCTTTACTTTACCATATTTTCCCCACTCAAGTTTCCAAAAGTGGCTAAGGAATTTCTAATTCCTCAGCTCTGGCTACCCCATCTAGGGATTTATAGCCGTGAGTAAATGTATTGTATGTACTGATAAGAAAACCTGATATTTTATACGATCGTATGGTCAAGAAAACTGAATGAAGACTGAAAAATGAAAACTATACTTAATAATAATGTTTATGCGTCGTATTTCTGTAACGTTTTTAAATGTGGCAAAACAAGAATGTATCTAATCAGGAATACGACCAAAAAAGATTCAAGCTTAAAATATGATTGTTACTTTAGAATAATATTGATATTGCAATAAAACCATTACTAAAAATAAGTACATACATACATACATATACTCACGGCTTTATTTCCCTTGAAGGGGTAACCAGAGCTAAGGAATTATAAATTCCTCAGCCACTTTTGGAAGTTGAGTGGGGAAAAGATGGTAAGAATAAAGGTTTTTGGTGATGGGTCTCCAACCGCATCGCCCAAAAATCCAATAAAAAGCCCCAATACCCTTAGTCGCCTCTTACGACACCCGTGGGTAGAAAGGGGTAGTGACATTCTAAGCCGGCACTACACGGCAAAAATAAGTAAAAATAAGTATATTTATATATTAATAAAATTTAAATATTATGTCCAAATACCAGTTAATTCACGCCATAAGACATTCTGCTCCGATACATATTTTATGGTTAAAAGAACTTACCTAAGTGAATTTCTACCAAAATTATATGAAATGTTACATCCGAAGAGATTTAGTAAACCATGTAGTCCGATTCAGGATACACTGCATGGTCACACCGTTTCAGAGCGAAAATAACGATTTTTCAACTCATTCCGTTCACCAATCGGTCTCTCGTCCTCCAATCTCGTTCCTATATTCGGTTCTTCATTTATTTTAGAGGTATCTTAGCTGTGAATTTGCAACTGAAGGGTTAGATAGGTTCACCTTTCTCTGGGTTAGGGTGGGTACTAAATCTCTTCGGATGTAACATTTCATATAATTTTGGTAGAAATTCACTTAGGTAAGTTCTTTTAACCATAAATTATATTTCAATGTTACATCCTCAAGATTTAGTAAACCATGTAGATGTTTAGAGTTCTGGTTGCAAATGATAACATGTATTTGGTTAAATAAATTATTGCAAACAATAAAATTATTACAATTAAAGGTATTGGTGAAAGTCCATTTCCCATTAAATTTCAAAGTATTTAAAAACTGTCATTTACTACTAAAACTAGTATAATACCAAAAGTCAAAATACATATTTTGTTTATCACATATAGATAAAAAATAAAGCTATACCAAACAGGTCGACTAGCCAGTCTATCTACTTGCTTTCTTAAACTACCAATGGGCATCCCTGATCAGTACGCAGCCAAAAAGTGTTTATGTCATTGTAAATGTAAAATGATTAACGAAAATTTCTTTCAAAATAGAAAGATGAATCTTTGTAGCCAAAGTATTTGAAAGAAGAATTAAAATACATGTAGCAACTATATCTTGAGATCTATACAAGAAGATAAGAATGCTTTCTTAAATTTATTTTTAGAATAATATTTATAAATTACTTATACTCCCGAGATTAAAATACAATTATATTTATATGCTTAGGAATAAGTCCAAACCAAGAGGAAAGGTTTGATTTGAATTTGCGTTCCATGCATATAAATCAATATTCATAAGTTAGGTACAAAACTAACACCCATTTATATTTCACAAAAAATCGCCAAACTGTTGTTGGTTGATTAATTTAAGACATAAAACTTATTAATGAGTGCACTCTGTATTTGATACACCATACCTATAGAGGTATAATAGTACTTACTATTGCCAACCATATATACATGTATATATATACAATATTTTAGACGATTTCAGTAGAAACTGCTTAACTAATTCGACTGGAAAAATGATCAGAACAAGATAGAATTAACAATGCTTTCTTTTTGTTAAACTTTAGGTAATGACATTATTATAATATCTTTAAAGTTTATAAGATTTTCTTAAAGATATTTTCTGACTTAATAAATAAAAAAAAGAGAGAGCCTTTGAATTTGTTAAGGCCAAAAAAAAAGTCTGTATTTCTACACCTTTATTTAATATAGGTCGAATGTTCAAAAAAGGAAACATTGAGAATTGCAGTTTCAAGGTACAAATGGAATGAAAAAATATTATAAGCATGAAGATCATGTTGCAATCAAGAATATTTCTGTAATAAAATTAAATATAACATATATATGAATATTATACAATATGTTTTGCTTGTGATGTAAATAGGTATATTTATGACTCGCCTTGACAGAATATGTGTTTAAAAAGAAAACCATATCTTGGCCTGTATCAGTATTTTCCTTTAATTATACGAAAATATTGTTCGGTTGCACAAAGCGGCGATCGACAGTCACTGCATACCCAAACGGGAACCAATGGCGTGAGATATGATTGTATGTATACATACAAAACAAAGAACGATAGCATGCTCCTGATCGTACTATCCAATTAAATAAAAGTAAATTATTGACGTAAGAAATATAAGGGAATTTCATACCTACCCTGCTACATACCCGCGATATGCTTTTGTATAGTAATATTTCTAAAACCAACTAGATTCAAACCCAATAAAAGGGAACTATCTTCAGTTCGTTTTCCTCGTATAACCATGACAAGACCATAGACATAAAAATAACCGCCCTTGCATGCGGATCCATAAGCAGTTATAAATACGTTCTGCAAAAGGCGATTCAGATAAAATGTAATGATATAAGTTTAGTGTAAAAACTTCCAAAGACCAACTGCTTTTTATATATAATTTTTATATTAGAAAATTCTTTATTTAAATATGTAAAAATATAAGAACAAGTAACAAATTCAAATTTGTATGTTGGCAATTGCAAACACGTAAGTGGTTTTGCGATGGAGAGGTTTCAATTGTGTCAGTTATGCTATTGGAGCCCTGTATTTACTAAATACCAACAGAGACATTCGTAAAGATAAACGGTAAAGGTAATGGTTTAGAAGGAAAACGATAAAATTTGTCAAGTTTGTGAAAACTGAATTTTTTCGTGTTCTTTACCTTTGGTAAAGGCATACGTACAATTGCTAAAAGAAACAAA
Source organism: Bedellia somnulentella (assembly GCA_963576735.1). Classification (NCBI taxonomy): domain Eukaryota; kingdom Metazoa; phylum Arthropoda; class Insecta; order Lepidoptera; family Bedelliidae; genus Bedellia; species Bedellia somnulentella. The sequence continues at coordinate 9,645,723 of OY755195.1, forward strand.
ATGTAAGATTCCTTTGAATCTATTGTGTTATTCGAGATGATTCCCTTATGATCTCTGAATGAATTTCTCGGTTTAAGAACTAATCTACAATCTCAATCACACATATATGAATATTTGTATATAATACATATATTTCATTTACAACACATGAATAAAACGTTTCTCGTACGTGGCCCTCAAAAAATTCAAAAATTAGTTGACATAATGAATTTTATGAAAAAATATTCTTACCCCCTTCCACAACGTTATAATTTACAAAGATATGAATGGATCATCAGCATCATCAGCACCTATGTGCATTGTGACAACACTGAGTGTACCTGTGAGCGTCTAGCAGGTGGCGGCCGGCGGCGGTGGCGGCGGCGGCAGTGACGTGACATGTCCATCACGGTCTTCATCACGGCAGGTACAAGCACAACCGTGGCGAGCGGGGACAGTTGCGGCGGCGGTCTTGCAATGCCATGTGGGCATCATAATTAGACAGCAAGATAGTCCGTCGTTTTTCGTATGTGGGTAATAATGAAAACTATTTTAATTTTCATATGTGAGTAATAATGAAAAACATTATTACCATGTGATTATTCAAAATAATGATGTTGATTTATCCATAACAAGGTTATTGGATATGTAACTAAGAGCCAAAAGGTAATCAAAGCTGATATTGTGTTTGTGATTTTTCCAAACTATTATTACGGCAAAGTCAGCACCTCAAGTGAAATTCACTGAGTAGATTATCAGGTACCTGTCGATATACTTACCATCATACTGTTTCATGTTAATCCTGCTGGGATATATAACCCCAATGTTCAGAGAACTCGTCAGTGATGGGAACTATGGTCATCTCGACCTTTAGGTTGTTCTTGCTTGGGTATGTCATTCGTACTGGTTCGTATGACACATTATTTTCCGACAACTCAACGTTTTTATAGTAAAAACTTACGGTCGGTGCACACCGTATTATTTAATATACATGTAGTAACTATTTACTGATTGATGATAATGCTGAAATGAATAAAGCTACTTTCTGGGAAGTATCTCGTACAACCACTTTAGGAAAGCGCATGCCAATTGATCTTCTGGATAATAACTCGTATTACCTCTTTAAGAAGATTAAAAAGTTGTCGATGTGTAATATTATTCATTATGATAACGTACGGTAGGTGCACACCGTATTATTTGATATACATGAAGTAACTATGTTCTGAATGACGATTATGCTGAAATGAATAAAGCTACTTTCTGGGAAGTATCTCGTACAACCACTTTAGGAAGGCGCATGCCAATTGATCTTCTGGATAACAACTCGTATTACCTCTTTAGGAAGATTAAAAAGTTGTCGATGTTTAATGTTATTCATTGTGATAAGATAACGTACGGTAGGTGCACACCGTATTATTTGATATGCATTTAGTAACTACGTACTGAATGACAATAATGCTGAAATGAATAAAGCTACTTTCTGGTAAGTATCTCGTACAACCACTTTAGGAAAGCGCATGCCAATTGATCTTCTGGATAACAACTCGTATTACCTCTTTGAGAAGATTAAAAAGTTGTCGATGTATAATGTTATTCATTATGACAACGTACGGTAGGTGCACATTGTATTATTTAATATACATGTAGTAACTATGTACTGATTGATGATAATGCTGAAATGAATAAAGCTACTTTCTGGGAAGTAGGTATCTCGTACAAAAGAAAAGTATTTTAAAAAAAAAACCTTTTGGTATAACGCCTTATCACGTTTTGAAATTTTAGTAGTTGGTTATACATATTAATCATGTCACCTTTTGGGGGATATCTTGTAAAACCAGTTCAAGAAAATACATTATGACAATCAATGTTCTGGTTAATATTCCTTATTATCTCTTTAAGAAAATTTTAATATTGAACATCTTTACTGTTTTATGATTCATGACACTTTCTACGCTGTATCGCGTAGGTAAAACCACTTTAGATATACATTACCTCAATCTTCTGGGTAATATTACATTACTTATTATCACTTTAATAAGACTAAAAAGTGGGTCATTGATAAAGTTAATTAGAATTATGTCACTTTCTGCGCAGTATCGCACCATCACTTAAAAAAGTGGATTGAAGAAAAAACTGTATAATAAGTATAATAACTCATTAAGGGGCTTAAGAACATAAAATGATTATATTACTCACCGCCATTTTTGGCGCCAACTATCAAAAATGAATTTACATATATAGTATTTCGGAGGTAGGTCCTTGTCAATTCATATATTTACTTGAACAGTCATTATACACTGGCATTTTCTAGCTGAAAAGCTAAAAATATATGATTGTAACAATTTCTATTTTACGGAGACGAGACGTGTTTCCAATGCAGCACACCTAAAAAGAATGAAGAACCGAACATAGGAACGAGATTGGAGGACGAGAGACCGATTGGTGAACGGAATGAGTTGAAAAATCGTTATTTTCGCTCTGAAACGGTGTGACCATGCAGTGTATCCTGAATCGGACTACATGGTTTACTAAATCTTGAGGATGTAACATTGAAATATAATTTGTTCTGTACAGTCTGTTTATTTCGTTCTTATGGAATATTTAAAGTAACGTAAAATAATTAAAACATTTTGCCCCTCTGGTGGTCACATCTTATTGGTCGATAAACCTATTTTGCATGGGAATAATCGAAAAATATGATGTCGCTTCAGCCAATTTTACCTGACCGAGATTTTAGATGCGTACGTATTATGTCCCTTATTTTTGTAAATAGAAGATTTAGAACTCTTATTTTTACAGGAATACATGGAAAATCTTTTCAATTATAACTGTTTTCATTTTCAAAGCAATATCTGCCATAGTTATAAAAATATGATTTTTTTTCAAAAAAATTAAACTTTAAATTGCTCTGGTGGACATTTTATGAAATGGCGCTTAATACATCTTGCCTTTCTAGCGTCGATATACTCACTGCTATATTTCCCTAGAAGGGGTAAGCAGAGCTAAGGAATTATAAATTCCTCAGCCACTTTTGGAAGTTGAGTGGGGAAAAGATGGTCAAAATAAAGGTTTTTGGTGATGGGTCTCGAACCGCATCGCCCAAAAATCCAATAAAAAGCCCCAATACCCTTAGTCGCCTCTTACGACACCCGTGGGTAGAAAAGGGAAGCGACATTCTAAGCCGGCACTACACGGCAAATATCTTAAGTCATAAGTGTGATTAATTTATCGTGGTTGTTGAATGTGAGGGAAAACATAGTGAGGAACCACGAATGGCTAAATTGTTCTTACGCTGCACAGCATTTTTTTTTCAAATCCTAAAATAATCTATTATAGTTTCATCACTTACCTTATCAATTTCCTCATCAGGGGTAGTCAGAAAAAGTCTAAAATCTTCATTGTGTGTGAATAATGGGTGCTTTGCTATCCTATCTGAAATTATACAATAAAATATAATTATATCACCAAGAGAGGATGACCACACGAGATGCATTTAGATGTGATAAGAAAAGGCAGGCGTCTGAAGTGTAAAGAATAAAAAGGCATGTATGAAAAGACGACGTGATAGCTCAATGGGTAGAACGCCGGTTCTCGTGCAAGCGACTAGTGTTCAAATCCCGGGTCGGGCCTACACCAATTTGTCTTTTCTAAAGACATATGTGTGGTTAATTTATCATGGTTGTTAACGGTGAGGGAAAACATCGTGAGGAAACCCACATGGCTGAGTTATACTTAGTCATGTGACAGTGTATTCGTACAAAAAGGCGATAGGCCTGCCCCCTATCACGTGAGTACACTGTCCATGCAAAACGTGGGTACTCTGAACACCAGGTGACAAAGTCACGTGATGTTCAGAAGTATTAGTACCTCTGCCAACCCCTTCGGGGATATTCGGCGTGAACGTTTATGTTATGTTATGTATGAAAAGATTGATGAATGTAAATGAAGCCCGATTGTTTTCCATTTATTTATTTATTTATTTATTCCAAAAAACATAATCATTACAGGCATAAACCTAATGCGATAACATTTTAAATTAAATTTTAACATATTAAATTTATGGTACTCTCTTACTTATTGTATAATATAATAACTTAATCTTACTATAAAGAGAGGGAGTAGGTATTTTATTCTTATTACAAAAACACAAACATTCTCATTAAAATTCTCACATCAGATCATAAGATTGAAATAATCATGAATATTCGTTAAAGAAAAATGGAAGAGATGATAATCTTACAAATCTCTCGAGAGGTAAAATATTTAAAGATATCAAATATCTCACGTAAGTTCGTGAAATTAAAATCTCACATATCTCCCAAGAAGCAGAAATATTTAAAAACTGCAAATTAAAATACTTATTTCACATGCTTCTGTACCAAACCAAAGTCTTACCCAAAAAGGCGTGTAGAGCAGAAGCCCTGGAAGCCACAAAGGCCGCATGATACCGATCTAGTTGCTGACGAGCAGAATGTGAGGCCGGTAAGGGTGGAGGAGGAACCCATGGCTGCCATCCTGTCATACGACGGTGGAGCTCCTATAAAACAAGTGGTGTTAGAAAAATATCCTTTGTATGGGTCTAATACCCTAAGAAACCTTATTTGAAGAGTAGTGCTATTCTAAGCCGACACTTCATAGCTAGTATTCGATCTAGCTTTGATCACGGCAATTAATCTCAATAACGGGTAGTCAGAGGTATCAATCTAGTTGCTGACGAGCAGAATGTGAGGCCGGTAAGGGAGGAGGGGGCACCCATGGCTGCCATCCTGCCATACGACGGAGGAGCTCCTATAATATAGTTTTGACAGCTATGTTATTCTACAAACATACATACATATACTCACGGCTATAAATCATCATAAGGGGTACTCAGAGTTTCAGAATAATAAACTCAACCACTTTAGGAAGCTGAGTGTGAAAAGATTATTATGAGTAACAAACAACGTGCCGTGTAGTGTCGGCTTAGAATAACACTACCCCATTTCTGCCTGTGGGTGATCGTAAGAGGCGACTAAAGGTAATAGGGCTTTTAAAGTGATTTTTGGACGATGTGGTTGGAGACCCGTCACCAAAAATATTTATTATTACCATCTTTTCCCCAATCAACTTCCAAAAGTGGCTGAGGAATTTCTCAATCCAAAGCTCTGGCTACCCCGTTAAGGGATTTATAGCCGTGAGTATATGTATGTATGTATGTAAATGTATGTGAATAAATACTATCTATCTAAAATACTATCTATCTATCTATCTATCTAAACGACTTTAAATTATGCCATCTCAACTTCCAAAAAACAGATTAACGTTTTGGGACTATAGGATTGTTTGTATGTGAAAAGACGATAAAACCTCTTACAGTTTTGTATTAGAATCTATGATGACAAAGTAAATTTAACCGGAGCTATTGGAAACATATATACATACACTCACACCTATGAATCGCTATATATGACGGTGGAGATAGTAGATTGATGAAGTTGTGGCAGTTGGAGTAGCAAGTTTTAATCATTGCTGTGTAGTGTCGGCTTAGAATAACACTACTCCATTTCTTCCGGTGGGTGTACGTAAGAGGCGACTAACGGTATTGGGGCTTTTTAAGGGATTTTTGGGCGATGTGGTTGGAGACCCATCACCAACAACCTTTATTTCACTATCTTTTCCCGACGCAAATTCCAAAAGTGGCTGAGGAACTTCAAGTTCCTTAGCTCTGGCTACTCCTTCTAGGGATTTATAGCCGTGAGTATATGTATGTATGTTTACTATGACGTACCCAGAGCTTTTTGAACAGAAACGGTCATGGACTTTAAATAACTCTGTTTAAAGTCAGTGACCTATTAAAGTTTTGGTGCTGACTAAAAATCTGTGTTAAGAGTTCATAAGGATGTTCAATCCTACAGGAACTATGTATGGATTGTATGGATGGTAATAGTAATAAAATATCTGACTCCAGGATATATTGCGTATATTATGTTATGATTATCATTTAAACCGTGGCCGAAATAATGTTAACAGCAACAAGAATCGTACGCAAGTGACAAAGAATAAGTGGGTAGCATGACGCACTACCCTCAAACGTTTTATAATAATTTCCGAGCACTAGTGATGTGCCGGAACAAGGATAATTTATTTTATTACACATCAAAACAATTTACAATGAGCATATAAAGCCTACTCCATAATTATAATGACAAGCTATTTACTATTCAATGTGCAAAATTTTCTTTTGATACTTAATTATCTTATTCACTTTTTTATATTACACTGTGTAGTGTCAGCTTGGAATAGCACTACTCCATTTCTTCCGGTGAGTGTACGTAAGAGGCGACTAACGGTATTGGGGTTATTAAGGGATTTTTGGGCGATGCAATTGGAGACCCATCACCAACAACCTTTATTCCACCATCTTTTCCCCACGCAACTTCAAAAAGTGGCTGAGGAATTTCCGATTCCCTAGCTCTGGCTACCCCTTCAAGGGATTTAAAGCCGTGAGAATATACATACATACATATATATGTATGTTTATATTAATACTTTTAACGCTGCTTGCGTAATGTCTATCTATGTGCATAGTTTTGCAGGAATGAATATTTGGTGGAGCAATAAAAGGCTATGACAAAATTACCTTAAAATGGTTGAACCTTCTCCTGACAAAAGGCGGTGTAGGCCAGCGAGCACACACACATCTCACTCGGTATGTCACGAAGGTTTCCAGAGTTGATAACTGCTTCATTGGGGCATCAACCTGAGAAAGATAAGGACATTTTATTTCTTCCCTCTGTAATATGTAAGTGCTGTGTAGTGTCGGCTAATAATAGCACTACCCCATTTCTTCCGGTGGGTGTACGTAAGAAGTGACTAATGGTATTGGGGCTTTTAAGGGATTTTTGGGCGATGAGGTTGGAGACCCATCACAAACAACCTTTATTTTACCATCTTTTCCCCACTCAGCTTTCCAAAAGTGCCTCAGGAATTTCTAGTTCCTTAGCTCTGGCTACCCCTTCTAGGGATTTATAACCGTGAGTATATTTATGTATGTATGTAATGCGTCCAAGTGCTGGAATGACATTCCTCCACCCATCCGTTCTGTGACTGGTAGGACCACCTTTAAGCGTAAGCTTAAAGACTACCTGCTAGTTCAGCAGAACCCGTTAAATAAGTTCCCTTAGATTTCCTTCCTCTCGTTCGTCCCGTCGAATCCCTTTCCCAGTACTAAACTCTAGTTTATGTAGAATGTTTGCATATTGAATATTAATAGTATATATATATATGTGTGTGTGTTTATATGTATGTAAACTTATATATATTGAAGTATACATATATATGTTTATTATAAGGGTGTGCTATGTGTTCTATATCATTGTTCTTTATTTATTGATTCTTTATATTTTTGTAGTATTCATTTCTATATTTTATGTACTATATATTTATATCTTTAAGTACTGTTTATGTTTAAGTATACTATTAGTGTGTTACTAAAATATCACCCTGCTGCTGGTGTGACGCTTATGATGTCGCTGGTTTAGGCGCTGACTGAAAATCAGTGTTGTGAGGTAAAACTCACAACTTTTGCTGAGTCAGTGCCTTTTTGCTGTTGGAGGGCACAACATCCCAAAATTTTATTATTACTGTTTTTTTTTACTGATGTGCTTCTGTTTGTGTTTTTTTATTATATTTTTTATTTTTCTGTCTTTAGTTAAATGATATCTTTTTTCTTTTTTATTTTCTCCATTTGTGTTCTCAAAAAAAATTGTGTTAATACTGGTTTTTTGTAAACTTGGTTCCACTTGCTATGTGTATTTTGTTAATTTTTGTGCCTTTAACAGGAAATAAATAACTTTTCTTTCTTTCTTTCTTAATATTAGTAGAATAAATATTATTTTTTTTGTCAGTGAAATGACATGATGAATGTTGTCTTATTTTAAAAGCAGGAAGTTGTGATATTACATTTATACTGAGATTTGATGTCACAATAATTTTAAACTCATTTCAAAGTTCAAAATTATTAATTTTCCTGTTATATAAAATTTATTTATTGAAAATAATTTAAATGATGATGGAGATTATATTTTATTTCATTATGTGTTATATTTTGATAAAAACCGTGAAGGCTCCACTGATGTAAAATAATAGTTTCATGTATGTGTAGTTTAATAATCTATCATTTGGATGTTCAAACTTTTCATTTCTATATTAAGCCAATTTTATTTAAATTTTTGTTACTCATACTAAATTTGTAATAAGAATAAAAGTTAGCGCAATAAGCTGTGTAGTGTCGGCTAAGAATAACACTACCTCATTTCTGCCGGTGGGTGTATGTAAGAAGCGACTAAGGGTATTGGGGCTTTTAAGGGGTTTTTGGGCGATGCGGTTGGAGACCCATCACCAACAACCTTTATTTTGTCACCTTTTCCCCACTCAGTTTTCCAAAAGTGGCTGAGGAATTTCCAGTTCCTTAGCTCTGGCTACCCCTTCTAGGGATTTATAGCCGTGAGTATATGTATGTATGTATGAGCGCAACAACTGTCAAACCAAGAGATGCCCTAACAATAAAAACAAAAAATGAGTCTAAGACATTTTGCTAGTTTAGACATTGCCTAGTCTTTATAGGCATACAGATACGGTGCATCTAACCGCTCATTTTTTGTTTACCTGTTCCATCTTAAATACCAGGTTTACCTACAAACATATATCATTATGTTTCAGTACTAATACTTAATTTTACCAGTATGTCAATATATTTTATTTGCAAATTGATATCCCTGCCTACCTTCACAGCAATATCAGCCCCATGCTCCATTATGAGGGGCGCCAACTCTGCATTGTTGGCACTGGACATGATGGAAGCGTCATCACCATCATCATCTTGGAGCTCCAGCACCGCTGAACTGTCACTCGCCATTGCTTGCTGGAAATTAATTTTATCAGAATGTTTCAGTTAAATTTACTAAATGCAAGTGGGCAAGAATAACAAATAACATTATTTATCAAATAAAAATATTATTTTATTAGTTCCAAAAGATATTAATAAAAGGACTGTTAGAAAACAATTCAGAAACGATATTAAGTTATCACATTATTAACCATTGCTGCACTTTTTTTTGTTTATAATCATTGTTTTTATAGGAAGTTTTTGGTTAATTTATTATTTTAAATTGTACCATTTCATTGAACTAATTCTATATCATTATATCCTCAAATAAAATATCATATCATATCATAAGTAAAACTTCATTAATATATAATGGATTTAATAGTCAATAAGATTCCACACATTCACTTACCAATAAGTATCAACTTATAAAGTAGTGGGCGTCTTCGTATGCAAACAACAATTTAATAAATAAAAATGTATAAGCAAGTGTTTATCGGACTAAGGCCCAGGACTAAAGAATATTATAACAAAAGCATTTGTCCCCATTTAACAGATCAATAAGTTCACAGTTTTGCTAAATACACTATTGAATAAAGATCAAAGTTATCACTTTTTATGCACTTTTTAAGTCATTTTGTTACACACATTCGAAATCTATTACTTCGAGCGATGAATTTACTTTTGTCGATGCCGAATGATGGAAATACTTGAAAATCAGATTCCGTAACCCAGTTTTTGTTGACATACATAAATCAAATATTTTTATTGTCAATGTATATTGAATGAGGTATTGATATAGATGGTCCGAGTTTGAATATAAATCCTTTATGAGTAGAAAAACTAAATTAAACGAGACACTAAATTGTCGTTTTTCTATAACCATACTATTAATGATACTTTATTTCAACGAATTTATTATTCAAATAAATTTTATGCATAAAAAAGAAGCAAATAATGTACAGCAAATGGTATGTCGTATTTGTGTATTTTATTTATGTATTTGTATTACTTGTATACACAGAGTAACTTGTATATATAAAAGTATGTAGTTATGTATGTATGTGTGTTCATATATGTGTAATATTATATTATTTTGTGTAATTAATATTTATGTTATTATTTATTATTTCAATTGAATAAGTTAGTTTTAAAGTAAGCTTGTTTTGTGCATCTACCCAGATAACTATTTTACCGATCTCACCTTCCATAGGTTGTCTGGAAGAGATCGCTTTTAGCGATAAGACCGCCGATTGTACCTCACTGTAAACTGTATGATACTATTCTATGTCAGTAAACATATGTGCTTATATACGTTCCGTTCTAAAAATGAGGACTTATGCGTAAATCATATAATTTTGTGATAAGGTGGACCAATTGTCATTATTGGCACACTATGTTATGCCATATTTGGCATCCAAGATTATTTAAATTACTTATTTTATAGACAAATTATTTAAAGTATCTATTTTTTTGATAAGGCATTTGTTAATTGTTCCATACCAGAACAGTACCAATGAAACGAAACGTAATATTTAAATGTCAGTGAGCAAGTGAGTGGTAGTTAGACGTAGTTTACATTTTTCTGGTTTTATTTTAGTTAAAGTGAGGATATTTCATTCTTGAGAATATTTGTGTGTGATATTTAGTGAAATAAACGAACCTTCATTTAATAATAAACTATTGAACATCAGGAAGTCCAGTTTTAGTGATCTAAAACGGGATATAACCAGTGATACAAAAGTACTGTTAAAAGCTCGAAAGTGCTAATTAATCTTATATCATTCTTGCATGCAGCCTTCTCCATCAATTCAGCATATATTGAGGTAATGGTTTATTCATTATTTATCTTGATAATCTTTTTTTATCATGAAAATCTGTGCACATTGAAATTCAAAATGGCGGAGTTACTAGTAGGTACATATTTTTTTGTTTATTTATATCTAAATTTGTATGAAACAGGTTGAATCATCCTTCTATTGTGTTTCGATTCCATTCATATTTGCGGAAGTATATGTTTAAAATTAACAATGACCTAGGTGATAAGTTGGTAACTACCGCACAGAAGTTTAGTTTTTTTTTTTTTCTTTTTGTTGCTTTCGAGACTTGAGCGAGACATGTCCTAACAAGTCAGATTTCTTCCGTGGGTTACTATTTGGGTCTAGGATAGACTATCTTTCTTTTTTATTCTTGAACACCTTGGTAAGTAATGGTCACAAACTATTTATTTATAACCATCACATAAATGTTATACCTCAGTGTCTTTTGAACCTCACCTAGCATGGAAAGCTACTGCTCCTGCAGTATAAAGAATGCAAGAGTGTATAGATAAGGGAGTGCAGGACCAGTCACTGAAGGCATAAATTTATAGGGGCCTTATGGCCAGAATTGGCTGTCTATTGCATAATTAATTATGGTGAATGGAGTATACATGTAAGTGTGGCATAACCTTTGGGCTAAAAGGCTAAATACAATGCCTCACTAAAAACAATGAGAAATTAATTGAAATTGTGTCATCAAATGTAATGGAAATGTGAGTGGGGAAAAGATGGTAAAAATAAAGGTTGTTAGTGATGGGTCTCCAACCACAACGCCCAAAAATCACCTTTTACGTACACCCACTGAAAGAAATAAGGTAGTGCTATTCTAAGCTGACACTACACAGCATATTTATATAAAAGGTATATATTTTGAAATTGTATAGTTGTTATAGTTTTGCCGTGTAGTGCCGGCTTAGAATGTCGCTACCCCTTTCTACCCACGGGTGTCGTAAGAGGCGACTAAGGGTATTGGGGCTTTTTATTGGATTTTTGGGCGATGCGGTTGGAGACCCATCACCAAAAACCTTTATTCTTACCATCTTTTCCCCACTCAACTTCCAAAAGTGGCTGAGGAATTTATAATTCCTTAGCTCTGGTTACCCCTTCTAGGGAAATATAGCCGTGAGTATATGTATGTATGTATGTATGTATAGTTTCCTTAAAAAAAGAGTTAATTTTACCAAGCTATGGACCAGTTTAACATACTGTATATGTCCAAAGATAGTAGATCAGTATTGATTATTGTGAAGTGTATTTCCTATCTAGATAACTATCACAGCCATACAAACGACAACTCTTTGTTGTATTTCAGTGTTCTGAATCTGATACTAAACAATGGATTGTTTCTTAAACATTCTTTTGTCATTTAAATATTGGTTTTCAAACTTGCACTGTTTGTTTAGGGAGATACAATATCATCTCTCAATCTTGTTTGACCTCTATGGCTTGTGTTGACAATACTATTTATTATACATACAAATTTGTGTCTGTACAAAATTGGATACATATTCCATACAATTGAAATAAATACCACCTTAAGAATGGTAACATTAAGCTGCAACAATTTTGATGCAGAGATAGTTTGATTTATAAGATTCAAATAATAAAATAATTTTGTCATTAAGACCTTTACAAAACTAATATTTTACATATTGGCAATCATTGACTCTAAGACAGACCAAATTTGTGCTACCATAGCAAAAAATCACCACATTAGTTGTTTTTTTATAGTACTGTATTATTTTAATATGAATCAGTGTATTTATTTTCAAACTTATGATATTTTTATCTGCTTTCAGATGAGTTACCCTGATCAGTGTTAAAACAGCATCATGGGTCAACACGCCTCAAGGAAAAGTGAGTTCATATTTTCATATTTTTAATAAATATGTAAGGTTAATTTAACAAAGTGAGGAATTCTACATTGCTTATTGTACTTAGATTGGTCACAGTGAAATTCAAAATGGATATATCCCTCCTACCATGTGGGTGCACAGTCCAAGCCAGTTGTAGGTACTTTGAAGACCAGGTGACATATGCCATGATTGATCAGAATTATTAGTATCTTTGCCATCCCTTCCGAGTAAAGAATATTTTACAATCATTGAAGATTCCCAACCTAGAAGTATTATTATTTCTATGATAAAACATACATACATATACTCACGGCTATAAATCCCTTGAAGGGGTAGCCATAGCTAGGGAATTAGAAATTCCTCAGTTACTTATGGAAGTTGCGTGGGGAAAAGACGGTGAAATAAAGGTTGTTGGTGATGGGTCTTCAACCGCATCGCCCAAAAATACCTTAAAAGCCCCAAACCATTTATCACCCACATACATACACCCACTAGAAGAAATGGGGTAGTGCTATTCTAAGCAAACACTACACAGCTAAATGATATAACATAGACGGCATATGGGCATATAAATTTCACAATATATTCCGAAAGTGGCATGTGTACTTAATTCTTATGATCATCCCATGAAAATTTGTCATCTAGCATTCAAAGCATTCACCTCTGGTCTAAACAATGCATTTAGCCAAAAGAGAGCTGCTTACAAAGACTCTTTCACAAGTCTAACTATGCCATGTGGGTTTTCTCACAATGTTTTTTCCTCATCATTATCAAGCTAGACAAATCGCATGTATAACCAGAAAAGATGTATAGGCCCTCTTGCTGTTTCTTCCTATTTAAAAAGGTTTTCAGTATTCAATATTTTGGCTATTCATATTATTATATATGTGATGCAAATTCTTTGTAAATCTCTTAGCTTACTTATATATCTATACTAATATTATAAAGAGGAAAGGTTTGATTTTTTGTTTGTTTGTTTGTTTGAATTGAATAGGCTCCAAAACTACTGGACGGATTTGAAAAATTCTTTCACTGTTTTAATGCTACACTATTCCCGAGTGACATAGGCTATATTTCATTTTCAAAAAAAATAGGGATCCTTACGTAAACTTCAAAAATGTAACCCAAGGTGTTAAAGAAATACCAAAAAAAATCCTTACATCGCGTGCGCTGCGAAAACTATTGACAATAGAATAAAACTATGTACTACAATTTTATAGAACACATCATTATCTAAAAAAAATGCCCCGACAGCATGTCTCTAACTATTATAGTTATCTCACAACAAGCGTCATTATATAAAATTATTTAAAAATTAAATTAAAATCCTGCTTTAGAAAAGGCTCTTTATTTGTACCTATCTAATCCTTATAAAAAACGTATATATTATTTCAGACTACTTCAATACCCTTATATTACTTTTTGAATTATTCAATTCGAACATTCCATTCGAAAGTTATCTCGAATTAAAAAAATAGATAAAACTCCGCTCATTAGCTATGCATAGTAAGTTGTTGCAGGCGTCACGAAGGGGTACGGGAGGCTGCTTATCAAAGAGTTAAAGCAAAATTTAATTGTAGCGACTATTATCACTGGCCCAGCAGCCGGTCAATTAGCTCATATACCGAGGATACCGATGATCCCAACTGATCTGCCAATTCCATTTAAACGGCTACAATTTCCGGTTAAAACATCTTTTGCTTTAACAATTAATAAGTTCCAAGGTCAAACCTTCAAATTAGTAGGGATTGACCTGCGAAAGAATTGTTTTACTCACGGTCAACTGTACGTTTGCCTGTCGCGGGTGGGAGCTCCTGAACATCAATTTATTTTGCTGCCCCAAAATACAACAACGTCAAATATTGTTTACAGGGAAGCTCTAACTCTATAAATTGAATGGCTTTTGATGTAATTACTCATTATGAAAAATAAAAAAAATAAATATTATATCTAAATATAACATAACATATACATAACATATAACATAAACGTTCACGCCGAAAATCCCCGAAGGGGTTGGCAGAGGTACTAATACTTCTGAACATCACGTGACTTTGTCACCTGGTGTTCAGAGTACCCACGTTTTGCATGGACAGTGTACTCACGTGATAGGGGGCAGGCCTATCGCCGTTTTGTACGAATACACTGTCACATGACTAAGTACAACTCAGCCATGCGGGTTTTCTTCTAAATATAAATACAAAAAAATATAACATACATACATACATATACTCACGGCTATAAATCCCTAGAAGGGGTAGCCAGAGCTAAGGAATCAGAAATTCCTCAGCCACTTTTGGAAGTCTGCTGTGTAGTGTCGGCTTAGAATAGCACTACCCCATTTCTTCCGGTGGGCGTGTACCTAAGAGGCGACTAACGGTATTGGGGCTTTTAAGGGATTTTGGGCGATGCGGTTGGAGACCCATCACCAACAACCTTTATTTTACCATCTTTTCCCCACACAACTTCCAAAAGTGGCTGAGGAATTTCTAATTCCTTAGCTATGACTACCCCTTTCTTGGGATTTATAGCCGTGAGCATATGTATACATAATATAGTTTTATTGAAATTATAAAGAAAGAAAGAAACTTATTAGCTGGTTATTTATGGTCAAATTTTGATAACTGTCATATATAAAGTCTTTTTATACCCTCATCTCGATTATTAATATTGGTTATATTCCTAGTTTAAAAAGCTTTGGTTTCGCTTGTGTAATGAGGATGAGGAATATGATGATAATGATGATTGCAGGCGGCAGTGGCTGCTCGTGCGGCTGGGAGCGTCGCCGGGAACCGAACTCGCATGTGCATCGATATGTGGCCGCGCTGACTGACCGGTAGGTTTGCTGATAAATCTGATTACATCTTTAATATTTTGTTAGCTTTTTGTTCAGTTTATGATATGACTAGACTGATCTTGATTGGTCTTTTGCTGAGGCTAGCTGAGGTAGGTAGGAACAACTTAGTCCAGTTTTTATTCTGTATATGCTGTGTAGTGTCGGCATAGAATAACACTACCCCATTTCTTCCGGTGGGTGTACGTAAGAGGCGACTAACGGATTTGAGCTTTTAAGGGATTTTTGGGCGATGTGGTTGGAGACCCATCACCGAAAACCTTTATTTTACCATCTTTTCCCCACTAAAATTTCTAAACGTGGCTGAGGAATTTCCAAATCCTTAGCTCTGGCTACCGCTTCTAAGGGTTTATAGCCGTGAAAATATGTATGTATGTATGTTTGTATATGTGACATTCTACTTACTTAAAGATGGGATTCATCTTTTGCTATGCGGCTACGAAACCCCAAAAATTGTACTACTTTTTACTCAAAAAGGTGGATGTAGACCCAAGTTTACAATCTTTTCCCATTCAAGTTCCAAAAGTGACTTTAGTTTTTTAATTCTGAAGCTCTGGCTACCCCTTCACGGGATTAATGTATATAGCACCACCTATCTCTACTCCTATCGGTTTGGTAGTTCTATCTGCGCTTGGGGTATAAAATAAATTGAGGAATCGTTAGTCATAAATCCCTAGCTACCTTCTATTGGCATAATATCCCCAAGCATTATGTATTTATGTAACTCGATTGAAATTTACATGAAGCTTCGGTCTACAAGTTAAAGATAGGACTACATTTACACCTCAATATTTGTTTTTTTTCCTGAACAGTCCTGCCTACGGCTATATATAGCAAACAACTACTGTGTTTGCTATATATATAGCTGTAACAACAACTCATCACCAAAAACCTATATTTTTACTATCTTTTCCCCACTCAACTTCCAAAAGTGGCTGAGGAATTTATAATTCCTTAGCTCTGGCTACCCCTTCTAGGGAAATATAGCCGTGAGTATATGTATGTATGCATGTATGTACATTTATAAAAGACACTTCCTATTGTCTCTTTTAGTCTCTTATAAAAAATATGAGTTCCTTATTTCCATTTCCTTAAAGGCCTGTTTACCATATCATACCACTTGTTCCAGCTGGTCAGAAAATAGCTGCCGTTGCCGTCGCTCCCGGCCCCCGTGTGTTTGTACCGCGTACCGCCGCGACGAAGATTTGGCAGCGACTTTGCGACGGGAATTACATGCCATCGTCACTTATGGTGAGATATATAGCGGTTAATGGATGAAGTGTGGAAAGATTTGTTGGTTAATGGCTGATGTGTGAAGAGATATGTGCGTTAAGCCGTTAACTGGTCTGGAGTGGGGGTGATTATACATGTGTGTTAGTTGGTGGGTGGTAACTACATAGACGACGACTTGGCCTCGACTTTGAGACGGGATATACACGCCTTCGTCACTTCGGGTGACATAGATCAATAGATATTTTAATTAACTTGTGTTAACGTGTGATTTGTGAATAGATTTGTAGGTTAACGGCTGAAGTGTGGAGAGATATGTGCGTTAACTTGTATGGGGTGAACAGAAATGTGTGTTAGTTGGTGTGGGGTAAATAGATATGTAGGTTAAATGGTGTTAACGTCAAATTTGTGAATAGATTCTTTGATAAACTATTGCGGTGTGAAAATATATTGTGGTTAACTGGTGTGGATTGAATGGGTGAGTAGGTTGATAAGTGGTGTGTGGTTTAAATAGATGCGTCTGGCCGTGTCTTTGAGACGGGAAATACATGTCATCGTCACTTTGATACAGATAGATGAATAGATATTCTAATTAACTTGTGTTAACGTTTTATTTCTGAATAGATTCGTAGGTTAACGGCTGATGTGTGGAGAGATATGTGCGTTATCTGGTTTGGGATAAAAGACATGTGTGTAAGATAGTGTGGGGTAAGTGACGAAGATCTGGCAGCGACTTTGAGACAGGAAATACATGCCATCGTTACTTCGGGTAAGAAATTTAGCGGTTATTGGATGAAGTGTCGATAGATTTGTTGGTTAACGGCTAATGTGTGGAGAGATATAGTTAAAATGTGATTTGTGAATGGGTGTGTAGGTAAACGAGTGCTTGTGAATAGATATGTAGGTTATAGGTGACGTGTGAACAAATATGTTGATGAATAAAGAGGGGAATAAATATGGCGTTAACACATGATGTATGGATAAAATTGTTAATTCCTTATTCACATTTTAAAGTTAAGAAGGAAAAACTTTGTCAACTCGTACGAAACCCACGATTTTTTTTTTATTAATGAATCCCATTCTCACATTCTATGAGTACAGTAACTCATGAATAAACGAAACAGTATGAGATCTAACGGGATATATCCATTGATCAAATTATAGTTTTGTTATAGTGTTGTTTGCCGTGTAGTGTCGGCTTAGAAGAACACTACCCCATTTCTACCCGTGGGTGATCGTAAGAGGCGACTAAGGGTATAGAGGATTTTTAAGTGATTTTTGGGCGATGTGGTTGGAGACCCGTCACCAAAAACATTTATTATTACCATCTTTTCCCCAATCAACTTCCAAAAGTGGCTGAGGAATTTCTAATTCCTTAGCTCTGGCTACCCTTTTCTAGGGATTTATAGCCGTGAGTATATGTATGTATGTATTTAAAAAGTAGACAGAGTCAATTCCACTCATTACATGTATACTCATACACTTGTTTTAAAATTACAGACACCGACATATCCCGAGATACCGCTGATGGGGTAAACACGGAAGTGTACTTGTTCTCTGTAGCGCCGAGAGGGTAAGTTAATAATATCCTTATTGACTTATTGGACTTATTATATAATAAATGCATCATACATACAAATACTCGCACCATTAATTCAAATTGGGGTAGGCAGAGACTATCGATTTTTAGTAAGTAAGTAAGTAGAAGTAAAATGTGTATTTGGTATTAAAAACAAAATTACAAACAGTATTGAACAATTAGATACAAAATTTAATGATACCAAAAATTCTTGGCTCAGCGTAAAATGTACCCAGCGCAAGTCTCGCAGGACACAAACGCTGAGTACGCTGGTTTTCAGCCAACACCTCAAACTTATATCTACTACATACTTATTATTTATAATTATTTCGTAATTTATTTGAAACAAACAAATATTGATAAACCATAGTACCATTGAGTATTATAATAATATAACATTAAGATTTACCATAGATTTAAAATTTAAGTCATAAAGTGCCCAACCAATAATTTATTTACCAGTAAAGTGTGCATAATATTACAAATTGCTTAAATTGCTGAAGCTACAAAATTCATCCAAATCAGAAAATTCTTTTAAGTGTTCCACTTTGCGCAAGAAAATTATATTAATAGACAAACAATTTCAGATGGTTATGTTTCTTTTTAAATTAAAGCAACCGTGATAGCCCAGTGGGTAGAACACTCGGTTATCGTGCAAACGACTAGTGTTCAAATCCTGGGTCGGGCCTACACCAATTTGTCTTTTCTAAAGACATATGTGTGGTTAATTTATCACGGTTGTAAACGGTGAGGGAAAACATCGTGAGGAAACCCACATGGCTGAATTGTACTTAAAACGTGGGTACTCTGAACGCCAGGTGACAATGTCACGTGATGTTCAGAAGTATTAGTACCTCTGCCAACCCCTTCGGAGATATGCGGCGTGAACATTTATGTTTATGTTATGTTACTCAATCTTCCAATATTTAGCAAGCAAACTCATAATTTATTTTAATATACTTACAGTGAGGGAGAATCACTACCGGAAAGTATTGCACAAGAAATCCACAATCCAGACGGTTCATTGCGACTTCATCCACAGATACAGGTATGCAATTGGGTTCATAATATTCAATATTCAATATCATTGTTAAATTCGTTACAGTATTATAGAATATTTATTAAACTTTGCAAAAAATATAACAGTTTGGCATTTAAATAAATAATTTGACCAGAAAATATTTTTTTCTACATCAAACAGCACTTGAAAAGTTCCTATTCGTTACGTTGCAAATGTATTGATATTAATAAAAAGCTGTAATATTTTTATGTTTTTTATTTCAAGTTATATTACTTAACTTTGTTATCAACTAATTTAACATATATAAAGACTGTGCCATGATTATTTTCATTAAATTAAAACAAAATTACCTCCAGTAAGCAACACTTTTCTGACAATAGACCAAATTTTAACACGTTTTTAAGAAACATGCAATATATATAACAATTAGCTCTTGGAACAAACGATAGAAAATATATTAATAAGCATCATCAAGCTTTAATATCAGACATAATCTTATAAAAATACAAAAACAAATGGTATTTTCTTAATTAACTCACACCACGATAGTTACGACAGGGAAATGTCTTGTTAGTAATTGGAATATAAGGCTGCGTTCACAAAGCTATGTATTGCGCCTATCATAAACTATATCAAAATAATAATCAGTCAAAATACTAAAAGTACAGCAACACCAATAAGGATACAATTATATAATAAATAAATACCCTGTCCCACCAAAAGTTGAAAAAACTAAGTTTCGGACTTCAAAAGTATGTAGGTAAAATTACGTGCCTAGACTATAGAGAATTTCGTTATCACAATGTAACATTTGTATCACAACTAAACAGGTTAACAAAAATGGTATTCATCATTTCACAAAAGAAAAACAAAATTAAGTCAAAATTATTCCGAAATTTGCAGTCGAACGAGACTTGATTAGTATTGTCTAGTTTACACATAAAACAACTTTTTATTTCGGAATTAAAGGGAATTATCAAAATATTTTAAACTTACATCTAGGTTCATTACAAATTATTTTAGCAATAATCAGTCAACTAGTTTCTCTTCAGTCTATAATAAACTATATAAAAATAATAATCAGTCGAAATACTAAAAGTACAGCAATATCAATAAGGATACAGTTATACAGGATGGCATTTGAACCTTTAACGATTTTTTCAGCGAAACGGCTAATCAGCTGATCAACTTTGTATGAAGAAGCGAATTTATTTGCACGAATTTTTAAAAGTTGTAGAACAAAAGCTGTTGCTTTTGACCTCAAGAACCGTTGGTGAAAAAATCGTTAAAGGTGCAAATGCCACCATGTATAATAAAGAAATACCCTGCCAAACCTCCTACCAAAAGTTGAAAAAACGAAGATTAAAAAGATAAAATATTCATATAATGCAAATTCGTAGTAAACAATAACTATAGCAATGAGATCGCGGCTTTATGGTTCCAGTTAGTAATGAAAATCATTCCGCTTGTATATAACGTTATGATCATGACGTTACGAAAGTCCATTTTTAAAAATTAAAACCTTAAAATACATCAAAATACAATATATTCGATCATTTCCATTCTTTTAAATGATACCTAAATACTTCGTTCGAACGGTAATAAGAAGTGTTCGTGTGTAAACAATAGTATCTTTACACAAAAAATCGTACTTACGGGAGCAAAATTTTGGCTTACGGTCAGGTCGCAACTAGAAAACGGTTTTAACAAACCATAGACTCCTAGAACACCGGAAGTCATGATTTCATTCTGTTAAAAGTGGGTTGCTAGACCTAAAAAACGTTTTAGATTTGGTAAAATTTATTTTTTAAGACGGTAAAACCTACCGTTACTTGATGGAAATTCCGGTATACCCGAATTCGTGGACAACAGTTTTTCTTAATTATTTCAATATTTTTCTTTGAAAACCCTATAAAAACGTTTATTAGAAAGCATGACAAAGCCATTTTTAAGAAAAGTTACCTGTTTTTCGGTGACTTTTCCATACATAAATTCTGAGATATGACACATGAAAGTGTGCAAAGTTGCGTGAGACATCGAAAAATAGGGGGGTATGTCGTCATATTTTTTTTAATTACTCATATTTCGTTACCTTTTCATGTATTTTTTATATTGTGCATTTACTTGTGTTTAAATTTCCTTTCATTTGATATATCACATATTTGATATAAATGACTTAAAATGTAAATATTACGGTGTAAAGTCAGAGGACATGCTGTTTTCGCCTGGTCAAAACTTTTGAAAAATGCCCATTCGTCATAGCTATAACGACATAATTTTCGCTCGATTTCTGAATTGAGTATTCAAGCTGAGAACGACTTAAGTATTAAATAAAGAATAAATAAAGGAAAAAAAAATCGACACAGGCGGGAATCGAACCCGCGACCTTGGATATTTTTCTTTCCTTTATTTATTCTTTATTTATTAGTAATAATTCCCACATGAGGTTTTCATGAAAAAAATTATTTAGACTTAAGTATTGTTTTGTCTCATTCAGTTGTTAAGATTTCAATGCGACAGAACAATGCTTAAGTTGTTCTCAGCTGGAATACTCAATTCAGAAATCGGTCGTTTGACTTATAAAAGTGTGAGTATGGTCAAGACTTTGTGTATGTATGCATTTGGATTGGCGAGGTACTATAATCTTGCAGAGAATTTAACATAAAGTGCATAAATAAATAAATTAATTAAATTTGCACAAAAAACAATTTGTAATTTATCGGAGACTCCCCAGGAAATAATTAAAAATACTTTGGGAATGACTCGCTTCTTTCCTTACTTATCTTATAACTATAATTAATGTAGGCAATACAATGTCAAAAAACTTTTCTTCTTGCAATATATATTTATGGATTTCATTATTTATTTCTGTGTAGCGCCGGCTTAGAATAGCGCTACCCCATTTCTTCCGGTGGGTGTACGTGAGAGGCGACTAACGGTATTGGGGCTTTTAAGGTATTTTTGGGCGATGCGGTTGGAGACCCATCACCAACAACCTTTATTTTACCATCTTTTCCCCACACAACTTCCAAAAGTGGCTGAGGAATTTCTCTGATTCATTCTCTTCTCTCTCAGCTCTGGCTACCCCTTCTAGTGAATTATAGCCGTGAGTATATGTAATTATGTATATTTATGGATTTACACAGCTTTTTGTATAATATCCAGGTGGTGTGTGGCAGTGAGATCCGAGCATTGTTGTTGCGAACCCCGATTGCAACCAACCCGCCTCCATTGGACCCCCCCACTAGGATACATACACAGGTGAATATTATTATTTATTATTATTTGCTGGCTTAGAATGTTACTACCTCGTAAGAGGCCACTAAGGGCACCTAACCACTTCCAAGTGTGGCTGAGGAGTTTCTAGCTTGAAAGCTCCTACCCCTTTTTGGAATTTACGGCCTTAAATATATTTAAGTATGTATGTGAATATTAATACAAAAATCTTTATATTAATATGTAAATTAGGAGGAAGCCTTGAACCCCATTTAAGGAAAATTGGATAAATGGAGGAGTATTAAAATTTGCCACACTTTTAGATTGTATGTAGGATCTCCTACATATTTTTTATACGAATAACCATTTAAAATACATTTAGACGCAACCAAGAACTTGACATAACTAACTTAACATTGATATTTGTTATGTTAACTAATACACTCTTGTGTTATATTTTTATTGTTAAATGTCTTTGTGAGCAAAATTTCGATTTGTCAAAATTTTTCTAGTAAAAATGGTTTAATTATGCACCACAGTTTTTGATAATAACCAGTAATAAAGATTTTTCTTTTAACGAATACTACAATTGACTATTTTAATCACCGTATTTACCTTCCAATCCATAACCTTGGGCGATGCGGTTGGAGACCCATCACCAACAACCTTTATTTTACCATCTGTTCCCCACATAACTTCCAAAAGTGGCTCAGGAATCTCTAATTCCTTAGCTCTGGCTACCCCTTCTAGGGATTTATAGTCGTGAGTATGTATGTATGTAAAGAAAGCATGATACCCAAAGGATCATAGTTAATGATAAGGTCTTTTCTATTTTTTCCTGATGAAGTCATTAAAAACAACTTAGATTCTATCCAAAAAACTATTTCCAGGTGGACTACATCCACTGCCTAGTCCCGGACCTAAAAGAAATAACGGCGTGCTCGTTCTACTGGGGCAAGATGGACCGCTATGAGGCTGAGAGGCTGCTGGAGAATAAACCTGAGGGTGAGTGGTAGATTATTGTGGGAAGATTGGGTTTTTGGGTTCAAAATAGATCTATGGGAATAGCAAAGATATACTGGCCAGTACTCTTGCTGTGTACCAACTTAAAATTTGTATCTATGCTTAACTATAAAATAATTAACATACCGTGATGTAGGAATATGAGTGAGACGCTGCTACGTGCGAGTGAGTCCACTGTAGTGTGCGCTCTAACATGACTCCCACAGATTAGTTTATGGGTTCTAAATTGATTCTTCAGGAATACTCATATACATATAAATAAAGAATAAATAAAGGAAAGAAAAAATTCGACACAGGCGGGAATCGAACCCGCGACCTCGGGTATACGCCCCGTCGCTCTGCCAACTGAGCCACCGTGTCAATGGCTGCCAGCGCGAAATTCTTCTATCCTTTATTTCTTTTACAAAATCTTTTTGTTCATGAAAACCTCATGTGGGGATTATTACTTTGGAAGGATTATTACCCGAGGTCGCGGGTTCGATTCCCGCCTGTGTCGAAATTTTTCTTTCCTTTATTTATTCTTTATTTATTAGTAATAATCCCCACATGAGGTTTTCATGAACATAAAGATTTAAATTACTCATATACATATTGGAAGTTTATGCCAATTACATATATACTACATACATATATACTCACGGCTATATTTCCCTAGAAGGGGTAGCCAGAGCTAAGGAATTAAAAATTCATACATACATATACGCACGGCTATAAATCCCTAAAAGGGGTAGCCAGAGCTAAGGAATTAAGAATTCCTCAGCCACTTTTGGAAGTTGAGTGGGGAAAAGATGGTAAAAATAAAGGTTTTTAGTGATGGGTCTCCAACCGCATCGCCCAAAAATCCCTAAAAGCCCCAATTCCGTTAGTCGCCTCTTACGTACACCCACCGGAAAAATGAGGTAGTGCTATTCCAAGCGGGCACTACACAGCAATTATTTCAATTACTATGTTTTAATTCTTATATTTTCACTTGTTCAATAAAAATTAAAGCACCCATCATGGTGCCTTGAATGTCATTTTATTACCTAGACAGTGTTTTCATTTAAAATTATAATTTAATTTAAGTTAAATAGCCTTTTTGTAACAAAAGCTGCCTCTGATATTTTGGAGTCAGCTTCCAAATCCATTTCTAGCCACACTTTTACAACCCATATTAATCACGAAAACCTTCCAAAATTCCAGGCACCTTCCTCCTGCGAGATTCAGCCCAAGAAGAGCATCTGTTCTCAGTCTCATTCCGCAAGTACAAGCGCTCGCTGCATGCAAGAATAGAGCACAGTCACAGGAGGTTCTCGTTCGATGCCCACGACCCCGCTGTGTACTCCGCTGACACCGTCACCGATCTTATTGACCACTATAAGGTACATACACATACTCACGGCTATAAATCCCTAGAAGGGCTAGCCAGAGCTAAGGAATTAAAAATTCCTCAGTCACTTTTGGAAAATTGAGTGGGGAAAAGATGACATGACCCCGCTGTGTACTCTGCTGACACTATCACCGATCTTATTGATCACTATAAGGTCATTAATTATATATTAATTTCGAACTAGCTTTCTAAAAAGTACCCTATTATTTAATCCAGACTTCTAACTATACTTCTGCAAAATTTCAAGGCAATCGGTTCAGTAGTTACGGCGTGAAAGCGGAACAAACAAACAAACAAACTCACTTTCCGATTTATAATATTAATAGGATAAACAGTAGATATACACTATCTAAGAAAAAAGTGTGTATTTTTGCCTTAGAATAGCACTACCCCATTTCTTCCCGTGGGCGTATGTAAGATGTGACTCAGGATTTTGGGGGTTTTAATTGTTTTTTGGGCGATGCTGTTCAACAACTCTTATTTTACCATCTTTTCCCCACTCTATATCCAAAAGAGGCTCTGGCTACCCCTTATATTGTCAAGGTAATATTAGTAGAGGTACCATTCCGCAAGTACGTGCGCTCGCTGCATGCAAGAATAGAGCACAGTCGCAGGAGGATCTTATTGATCACTATAAGGTAGTTACTTACTTATTAATAATATTTTACCAACAGATAACGACAAGGAAGATGAAAAATAATCATTATATTTAAACTTATGGAGTCTTATGGTCTTTACCAGTCACTTTTTATTATTATAGTATGGCTAACAGCCCTATTAATACGATCCTAACAAGTTTTCTTAAAGTCAAAATCTTAAATTGCGATACACTACCACAAAATAGCTGTATTGTCGGCTTACGCCCGCTTTCTGAATTGAGTATTCCAGCTGAGAACAGCTTAAGTATCGTTCTTTCGCATTAAAATCTTAACGACTGAATGAGACAAAACGATACTTAAGTCGTTCTCAGCTTGAATACTCAATTCAGAAATCGGGCGTTAGATTATCACTTCGTAAGAGGCGTAAGAGTATCGAGGCTTTTAAGATATTTTTGGGCGATGCGATTGGAGACCCCATCACAAACAATGATTTACCATCTTTTACCCCACTCAACTTCCAATAGTGGCTGAGGAATTGCTAAGCTCTGTCTACCCATTCTAGAGATTTATAGCCGTAATATTAATTGATACAAAATGTAATGTCTCACGTACATTCGCAGGACCCCGCGTGCGTGATGTTCTTCGAGCCGATGCTGACGGCTCCGCTGCCGCGCTCGCAGCCGTTCTCGCTGCAGCAGCTGTCGCGAGCCGTCATCGTCTCGCATATCACATATGACGGTTCGTATTTTGTCACTAAATGGGATCGTAGGTTTACTTGTTCTGAATTTGGAGAATTATTAGCTGTTAGAGTTAAATAGGTGGAGATATTTTCATTCATAGGTCAGGGAGAGATCAATTTAAGTGACAAGACCACCAATTGTACTACTCTTTATTCGTGTGTCCCTTTATTCCATGGTATATGAGAAATATGTTATTATGCGGTTGGAGACCCATCACTAACAACCTAATTAAACCATCTTTTCCCCACTCAACTTTCCAAAGGTGGCTGAGGAATTTCTCATTCCTTAGCTCTGGCTACCCCATCTAGGGATTTATAGCCGTGAGTATATGTATGTATGTTATTTTGCACAATTTTGATTTTGCAAATGATTTGAAATCTCGGTATCAATGTCTTTAATGTGACAAAAATGACCAAAACGATTATTTATAACATTGCCAACAAATCAGGATTCAGAAATAAAACATTATTTTTATATTTAATTCGTGTATCAAAGTGAAATGAGTTTTTCCATTTTATTCTAATACAAAATTTCTTTATTGCAGGAGTAGAACTACTACCACTGCCACCCCGTCTACGAGCTTACCTTAAGGAATACCACTACAGACAGCGAGTGAGGGTCCGTACCTTGGAACCAGATGGCCAAATTGCGGTTTGCTAGCACGAGATCATGCAGTACCACTTCACTATACGGACCAATCTTAACCCTCACATGTTCCCCGTTCTCTCCACATCGCTTTTCCACTCTGCAAGGACCACACTATCAAGAGAAATGAGAAGAAGCTGACGTTTGGCCACCGTCTCTATCGTAGAGAGCGCTTATAATATGCTTGTGTATCGTAGAGACGAACATGAAAACAGAAGATACGGGAGATTTTTTGATCAGTGATGGTTTTGGAATATGTGAGGGAGAACTAATGCAAAGTGATGGAAGTGGTAGTTAATGTGATATTTAAGGAACTATAAGTGTTAAAAGTGTGTAAGAAACTTTAAGTGGCTAAGTTAGCTCGAAGAAGTGCTATTGGTGTTATGGAACATTTTTGGTATATGGAATCGTTGTGATGAAATGTAAAACACCTAAGCTGAGAGCAGAGTTCAGGTATTGATATTTATTTCTTTGAACTAAGTAGTCTAATTGTTTATATCTAGTAAATACTAAAACAGTTCAAGAAAGTTGCAAAACACAGTTTTTTCATTACTGTACAGTCAGCAGATCCATGTTAATAGTACTGCTTTTTATATACTGAAAAACATTGATTCTCTATGATGCTGCGGGTGTGCCCATCCGTTTCCCTTTTATATTTTAGCTTCCCTCTTATTCTTTAAAAGCAATTTATGATAGTTTTGAGGCCCTGGATGACTGCATTTTTTTAACCATTTTTAACCATCATCTATATTTTTAAATAAATTTAGAAAGATATTTGTTAAACTTACATGAATGTTTAAGTCTTAGATTTACTAATGGATAAAGAGATATTTAAAAATGTAGTTTTCAAAATGAATTGTCTTAATGGAACCAATAAATAATTAAAAACAAAATTATTATAATAAATATTTTGGCGTATTTTTCTGAACAAAGTCTTTAAAAAACAATCATTATGAATGATTTATTCATGTTAGGGTTTCTATCATGAAAAGATAGTGTGTAATTTTGAGTATTAAGGTGATGTAAATGTAATCAAATATTTAAGTGAATCACTTAAAGGTATCAATTAAAAATCGCGCATTTCTGTACTTACTAGTGAATAAATAAAAGTGTATATCTACTAAATGTATATAAATATAATAAATATTAAATTGTATTATTTGTTTAATAATAAAAATTTTTTTTTAGTAAAATTCATCGTTGTATGAGCATAGTTATGTTGTAAATATCCTTATTATGTATATTAGGGAATGATAACGTTATGTCGGTGCTTATGTCTTATATGGATATGGAATTATTGTGTAGGAGTGTAGTTTAAATATAGAAAAATGTAACATAAACTATATTACTTGTGAAACGTTATGATACAATCTCAAATATGATAATACTATGAGCTATTGTGATAAACCACAGTGACTTTTTGTAAGGTTTTTAAACAAAGCCAATAGATTTACATACATACATATACTCACGGCTATAAATCCCAAGAAAGGGGTAGCCAGAGCTAAGGAATTTAGAAATTCCTCAGCCACTTTTGGAAGGTGCATGGGGAATAGATAGTGAAATATAGATTCTTAGTGATGGGTCTCCAACCGCATCGCCCAAAAATCCCTTAAAAGCCCCAATACCGTTAGTCGCCTTTTACGTACACCCACCGGTAGAAATGGGGTAGTGCTATTCTAAGCCGACACTACACAGCAAATAGATTTCTGGATGTCAAAATTGAATTTGTATTAAGACGTTCACTTACTTACTTCGGAAGAATGTTATTTCAAATAGGCAATGTGCTAGAAAATGTTTGTTAGCTTGTATTATGTGAAATGTATTCTTTGTAAATAATATCTGCTGTTCACAGGCACTCTTATTATCGCGTTAAAATTGTTCAGAATATTTATGTCTAGATATTAAAGTAATATTTGTGAGAAACTTTGTCACATGAGATATGTTGGTTGGCATGCATTGTGGTTTATCTGACTTTATCCTTTTAAGGCAAAGTTTCTTATAATAAATGACTGTATATTTAAATATATACTTTAAAGTAGCCGTAAATAAATGTGTTAATGTGGATCAAATTGTTACGAAAGTCTATAGAATGATTGTATGAGTAAATGTGTTTTTGTTAACATATATCAACCTAAAAGTATTTTAACACTACAGCTTCTAAACCAAGAGGCGTGTGAGAGTGAGTATGTCATATAAGAAGTATGATTCTGAAAGATTTATGTGAATAAATGAATGATTGAGAGTGAGTGATTTTATCAGTATCTCACTTTTCACGTGACTCACTCTCACATGCTTTATTCTATATCAATATATATATATATATATATCAATTTAAATATATTGTACAAGAACTCCATACAAGTGCATGGATTAATAAGTTATACTTTGTTCATTAAGTCAAAGAATGAATGAATGAGTGAATGATAGTAATGTGATAAAAACCAGTAAATATATATTGTGTTTGATGTTCTAATTGTTAAGTTAAGTTGTGAGCTTCGTTCCAATGTGATTGTCCTCTGACACTTAAATACTGAATAATGTGCTATATCCTTTAAGGCCGGTTTCTGATTTGAGTATTCCAGCTGAGAACAACTTCAGTAACGTTCTGTCGCATTAATATCTAAACAACTGAATGAGATAAAACAATACTTAGGTCGTTCTCAGATTGAATACTCAATTCAGAAATCGGGCGTTAGTCTATTTACCTCAGAATTAAGTAACTTACTTTACTGGCAACTTATTTTATTTCTTTATAACTTTTGGGTATAAAACATCCTTTCTTGCAGTGTTAACTATATATCCAGTGTCACAAAAGGTTAAGAACAAAGTATATTGAAGGATACTATCTGAAAGGCTGTTACAATTTCTATGAAGGCTCTATTGAAATTTCGTGTAATGAGTATTATTAAAAAGTATATATGTCAAAATTAATTACACTGAGTGTAAATTTATGATAATAAATGTATATTTTCGATGGATTCTAGTGTTTTATTGAAATTATTTATCTGTGTTCTAAAAGTATTTACACGGTACACACACAGGGTTTAACAAAAAGGAGGGAACAAGCCATGAAGGTGATAACCAGCATAGCAAGTACGAGCGCCCTTTTAACTAGATATCGTGTGGTAGAAAACAGCCATCTCACATCAGGTATATATATACCTTTATAGGCATATATATATATATATATATATATATATATATATATATGCCATTGCTGAGCCAGATTCCTATTCTTGCCTCTTATTCGAATTGCACAATTTTTTAACTGAATTTGAATATGTAATGTAGTTTTGTTTTTAATTTGTTTTTTTATACTTGTTTTAAAAATTTTGTTTTCTTTTATAAGAGGCTTCGAATAAATAACTTCTTTCATTCTTTTTTAACAAGTACAAACGAGTTGGCGAGCCGCAGGTAGCGAGTGACCAGTTCCGGTAGCTCGGCGATAAGCGAGAGTGCGAGTGAGACGAGCGATAACTCGCATCACTCGCTCGCGGCGGCCAAACGGAAGCGAATTGCGACATACGTGCTCCCAAGTTTAGGCCCCTATTTTACCACTCTTGACAAGTCAGACAATTGTCAAGACAAAGTATAACTGCACCGATTTCATTTATTAAATATTCGACACTTCATCTCTGATTGGTTGTTAATTAAGACGTACTTACTTCATTGTTCCTACCTACATATAATTTGATTGTTATTTAAATTTAAGTTACAAAAAGTTCATAACATAACAAACGTTCACGCCGAATATCCCCGAAGGGGTTGGCAGAGGTACTAATACTTCTGAACATCACGTGACTTTGTCACCTGGTGTTCAGAGTACCCACGTTTTGCATGGACAGTGTACTCACGTGATAGGGGGTAGGCCTATCGCCGTTTTGTACGAATACACTGTCACATGACTAAGTACAACTCAGCCATGTGGGTTTCCTCATGATGTTTTCCCTCACCGTTAACAACCATGATAAATTAACCACACATAAGTCTTTAGAAAAGACAAATTGGTGTAGGCCCGACCCAGGATTTGAACACTAGTCGTTTGCACGATAACCGAGTGTTCTACCCACTGGGCTATCACGGTTGCACAAAAAGTTCCTAAGTATAAAAATAGTATTGTCATTTGCCTTTATAACTCTAGCTATAATACCTCAATACTACAATTTAAAACGTACTTACTTTATTGTTCCTACCTATATTGAAGACGTCCGTGGCCGAGTGGATAGGTGACTAGCTTTTCGGTCTGGAGGTTGCGGGTTTGATCCCCGCTGAGAGCAACATTTATGTGAGGAGCGTATGTGTATTATATTATATTAAATATATCGCTGAGTTAGTATCCCATAATACAAGTGTTACTTAGTTTGGGGTAACTTGATCTGTGTATAATATGTCCGAACGTGATTGTAATTTTACTCCAACAAAAGAGTATAGAAAAATATTTAATTCCTAGTATCAAATAAAATAAGTATTGTCATTTCTTACCCTTTGTAACTCTAGCTATAATATCTCAATACCACAATGACGAACCAATCAGAATAAGTGTAGGCAAGCAATCAGAAATCAGCCAATCAGCATTAAAGAAGTACAATCTTACTAAACCAACTAGTTTTTTTGAACCTAGTATGATTAGAAAATATTATAACCGTTGTCTAATTATCCGGATTTTTGCAAAATCCCTAGATTTTTTGCAAAAAACCTAAACATAAAATCATCCTACGACGTATGTATCTCTTTTGTTTACACGGTCGCCGCCGCCGGTGTCACAATTGCCTAAGAGATACAAGAAAAAACAACTTTCGGTCAATAAATATTTATTACCCGTAGTATTACACAAATTTTATGCGTGGCTCAGCCATAATTTAATTCATTAATAGAAACTGTAGGTAGTTGATAAATTACATTTAACTTCCCAACCGTTATCAAAACCACACCCAGGTGTCGCTCATAGCAGTCCTGCTGCTAACAATATCGTTATATCTTCGATCATATACACCAAAGATACCGCACTCCATACAAATTCAATAAACCGTCCGTATGTAGAAAGTGGACCGCGAGAATACCGAGACTGTTTGACAATTAAATAATTATTTTTCTACAATTGTCGACCTTACCGCATTCAATTAAGGCCTATTGCAAGATCTAGCACGCGACTGTCAGTGAAACAGTTCATACCATATCATATTAAAAGCACTGTTTGTCCGGGCCGTTTGTCGTGCTTTGTTGGTGTATCTGTGGTATATATGATCGAAGCGTTATATTCAAAAAAATGTTTTATGTTCGTCTTTTTATCTGAACAGAATAATCTTAACCATAGAACGTTATATTTCGTTGTTTCTTTTTAAAGCGTTATTTCTAATAGTTGTACTACAGACCATTCATATTTATTTTACCTCTGACATTAATTTTCATGTATCTTATTAGTATTACT
Organism: Bedellia somnulentella; assembly: GCA_963576735.1. NCBI lineage: Eukaryota > Metazoa > Arthropoda > Insecta > Lepidoptera > Bedelliidae > Bedellia > Bedellia somnulentella. Next base: position 9,677,951 of record OY755195.1, read on the forward strand.
TACTGTAAAGTGTGTCTAGTGCTCCGTGGGTCTTTGCTTTTTTACTGTACTTTGTTGATAAGGATTCGGAGTAGCGCCAGAAAAAAAGTCTTATGGCTTGAGGTGAAATATCTGTGAACGGACTGTACTAGTCATAATTGATAAGTAAACATCAGTTGCAATAAGCGGAACTAGCGCCTTCTCGCGACAAAAAAACATCGTTTTCTTATTGCAACAGAAACTACAAAATACTCTTATAAAAGATGTCACAGCACTTGTTCTAAAGTAACAATTATTGTTCTCTACTTAATCCTCAAAAATGCTTTGGAATTTGATAACGATTAGAAGAAGATACACCTCGTTTGAAAAATCATAAAATAACTCAAGTTATACTGATATCATTAAAATGAACAACAAAATATATTTATGACAAATTAATCAAATATAAAATTGCTACAATATGCGCTCCCCCTGATTACGTATCTTTTGCGAGTGACGATTGTGTCGCAAGTTGCACGATTGTCGCTGTCAATGTCATAAATTTGTATGCGATTTGACACTTTTGACAGCGACAATATTGCAGCTGGTGACCCAATCACGGTCGCTAAAGATACATAATCAGGGGGCAGATTGAACAGGGAAGAATAAATTAAATATTTTAAGATGTACATGATGTTGTGTAAAATCAAACCTCGGTTTCACGATCTAACTTCAAAAATACTGATTTGATATCTCTGACTATCCTTTTTAAGACAAAAGCCGTGAGTATATATAACGTAGATATATGCAGATAAGAAACTGAAATCTTCAGTTTTTTTACATATTTATAAATTCAGCACAACCAACAGAAACGGTTGAGAATTACTGGCTTACATTTCTTCGAAAAATATGCATAAATTTATACAATGTATCAAACTAAAATCTGTACAAAATGAATTTATCACGGACGGTTATTTCATTTGTAATATAGGTAACGTTATTCATAACTATCACATTACTCTCGATCAATTAAAATTCAATAACTTAACAAAATTTTCTACATCAAAGTCACTTTGACAATCTACTTTACTAGTAGTAATAGTGTAGAGATATTACAGGGGGTCGACTCTTCACATCGAGAACGATAATAGTCATACGTATCTCTTCTAATCCCTATTAAAATTCATTTCTGTCTCGCTCACACGAAACGAATACTCGAATTTGACATTTCTGATATATAATACATGGTAATTTTAGTGTAGTGGCGGCTTAGAATAACACTACCCCATTTCTACCCGTGGGTGATCGTAAGAAGCGACTAAGGGTATAGGGGCTTTTTAAGTGATTTTTGGGCGATGTGGTTGGAGATCTGTCACCAAAAACATTTATTATTACCATCTTTTCCCCAATCAACTTCCAAAAGTGGCTGAGGAATTTCTCACTCCAAAGCTCTGGCTACCCCGTTAAGAGATTTATAGCCGTGAGTATATGTATGTATGTAATTTTCGACTAATCCAACGGTACCTACGTAGTTTGACTGTTTTTGTTCATGAAAACCTCATGTGTTGATTATTACTAATGAATAAGGGAAAGAAAAATTTCGACACCGGCGGGGATCGACGGGGGCGTATACCCGGAGGTCGTGGGTTCGATCCCCGCCGGTGTCGAAATTTTTCTGTCCTTTATTTATTAATAACCTTCGTATTTGTCGTTGGTTTCATCGACTAGAAAGCGCCAATATTAATATTGTTCTATACATTTCAAAATGTCAAAATCCCAATATTCGTTGCGTGCGAGGGAGATAGAACTAAATTTTAATATGGGTAGAAGAGATACGTATGCTAATGCTGTTGCTCTTTAGTAAATTAGCTGTAGTATTAAATGTGTAAATAGTGCAATTTTAAACAAGGCTTTGACTGAAAATCAGCGTATGATGAGTATATACTCTGCCATTTTTTAAGTGATTTTTGGGCGATGTGGTTGGAGACCCGTCACCAAAAACATGTATTATTACCATCTTTTCCCCAAACAACTTCCAGAACTGGCTGAGGAATTTCTTATTCCAAAGCTCTGGCTACCCCGTTAAGGGATTTATAGCCGTGAGTATATGTATGTATGTATACTATGCCATACGAGTGCTGAGTCAACGCCTTTTGGCAATGATATTTTTTTATATATATTTGTCATTGTCTTGTGTAAATTACCAAATAAACATTATTTCTTCTTCTTCTTAGTTATCGTCCTCGGCGTGAAGAATAGACCTTCAGTATGTAAATAAAACATAAATATATTAACAAGTTTTAGGCATCAATTCGTTGATGATGGTGTAACAGTCCTCCCACGGTACCACTTTTGCTTTTAATCTTGAATTGGTAGATTCAGCTTCTTTCTGTAGTAGTTTGTGGAGGGGGTAGCCTTTTCTTGGGAATATTGTTGACTGAAACAGAAAACCGTAGCCTTTAAGAATCATCGAGGTTTTAAATTAAGTTAAAAACTATGTTAAATCAACGTCAAATAAACTTAATTTAAATTGATAATTATAAAAAAGAAACGAGAACATCTTTCGACAACAATGAAGCACAATTTCGAATTATTATTTTCTGAACGAACTAAAGCTGGTTCGACATAATTAAATAAATGAATATACACATACGTATTGCACAGTTCAAGAAAAATACAATAACGGCTTTTGGTATGAAATACTACTTCCGCAATATATGTTATAATGTACATGTACATTACATTGTAATAATTAATTAATTTGCTGTGTAGTGTCGGCTTAGAATAGCACTACCTCATTTCTTCCGGTGGGTGTACGTAAGAGGCGACTAACGGTTTTGGGGTTTTTGAAGGATTTTTGGGAGATGCGGTTGGAGACCCATCACCAACAACCTTTATTTCACCATCTTTTCCCCACACAACTTCCAAAAGTGGCTGAGGAATTTCTGATTCCTTAGCTCTGACTACCCCTTCTAGGGATATATAGCCGTGAGTATATGTATGTATGTAAATTACATCCAAAACTAAGAAAAAAACATCTCAAAATCAATTTTTATCAGCGGCATTCGAATCCACAACCTGCGGGTTTAGACGCTAGTCCACCAACTAGGCCACTGTCGAAGTATTCGATTTCATATGTAGATGATGACAATGGCGATAGTTCAGAAGGCAGCGCTTAACCTCTGATGCCGAGAGGCGTGGCTTCAAATCGTGAGTGAATAATGTGTCATTTGTAAAGTCATATCTGTGGTTAATTTATCATCGTTGATAACGGTGAGGAAAAACATCATAAGGAAACCCACATGGCTGAGTTGTACTTAGTCATGTGACAGTGTATTCGTACAAAACGGCGATAGGCCTGCCCCCTATCACGTGAGTACACTGTCTAAGCAAAACATGGATACTCTGAACACTGGATAACAAAATCATTTGGTGTTCTACCGTAGTACCTCTTCCACCCCTCCTGTTATACAACATAAACATTTAATAACAATATCCATAAAAAAAAAGTTTTGCCGTGTAGTGTCGGCTTAGAATAGCACTACCCCGTTTCTACCGATGGGTGTACGTAAGAGGCGACTAACGGTATTAGGGCTTCCCCATCACCAACAACCTTTACTTTACCATCCTTTCCCCACTCAATTTTCCAAATGTGGCTGAGGATTTTTTTTAATTCCTTACCTCTGGCTACCCCTTTAAGGGATTTATAGCCGTGAGTATATGTATGTATGTATAAAAAAAACAAACCTACCTCACTAGGCAGCACAATCGACGGACAAAAATCATTCCTCCCGTCCCCCGTATACACTATACGATCGTATGTGTCCCGGGAGGCACACCACTTGGCTATAGCTAGTGATTTGCACAGATTGGGCGGACAAAATTGGCAAGCGTTCTGACGCATACATGGCTCTATGAATAGCCGGCCATTTTGGAAGAACGCACGATTGGTTATCACTGATTTTACTGCTTGCTGAAACGACGATAAAGAAATGTATTTATTCATCGAACGGTAGGGAAAAAATTATACAACATATAACCGACGTTATTAGTTTACATTGTGGTAGGCAGAGACTATCGATCACCACTTTTCAATTGTAAACCTTATAAATTTGGTATATATTGAACGATTGCCGTGTAGTGTCGGCTTAGAATAACACTACCCCATTTCTACCCGTGGGTGATCGTAAGAGGCGACTAAGGGTATAGGGGCTTTTTAAGTGATTTTTGGGCGATGTGGTTGTAGACCCATTACCAAAAACGTATATTATTATCATCTTTTCCCCAATCAACTTCTAAAAGTGGCTGAGGAATTTATCAATCCAAAGCTGTGGCTACTCCGTTAAGGGATTTATAGCCGTGAGTATATGTATGTATGTATGTATATTGAACAATATTTTCATTCATACCCTTTTACTTGGAGGGCGTATTACGATCAAATAGATAATGTGCCCAATACGGCCGACGCGGCGTCCGAAGTCGAAGAATAAAAGGGCATGTATGGCATAACAACTTTTGCAATGATTTCACATACATACGGCTATACATCCCTAATAGAAAAAAACATTTTTCAGACACTTTTAGAAGTTAAGTAGTTAAACTAATGTAAAATAAATGTTATTGGTGAAAAATCTCCAGCAACATTGCACAAAAATCACTTAAAATTCCCCAATACCTTTAATTGCCTTACGACACCCACAGGATTAAATGAGTTGGTGCTATTATTAGCTGTTCTTGTCTCATCTGCTATTCTTAAATACCATCATGTCCCCTATCAACTTCCAAATGTGGCTGAGGAGTTTCTAGCTCTAAAGCTCTGGCTACCCCTTTTTGGGATTTATTGCCGTGAGTATATGTATGTATTCTTAAATACCCTAAGTTGTCTTGCAAATGCCACGGAAAGGAATAGGTTACTGTTATCCTTAACCCAGATAACCTATATTAACCTAAAAACTTACATCTAGTTGATGCACCCCCAACCAATGCTCGACGAAGACAGAGTTAGCGTCCGACACGACGATGACCTCCCACCCTTGGTGCGAGAGAGACGACAACAGTGTTTCCATCCCGCTCGTCGGTCGCATCGCGGCGATGGCGGACAAGATGTCCTGCTCTGAGAGGCCGGCGGTGAACGCGTGTTCGAATACCTAGGGTAAATGTATGAGATTAAGGTTAAGAGGGATGGGAAATAGTAGTGAATAGTGCCTATCTACCGGGGCAGAGCCTAAGCACCTCTGTGGTCTCACGGTTAAGCGCTTGGCTTCAAGTATGGAGGTCTCGGGTTCGATCCCCGAGGGGTAAAACTAACAAATTTAATTAGTAAGATATAACCCAATTTGGAAGGATATTGCAGACTTGAATCACTCGATAATCCGAAAAATTAAGATGATTTCGTGCTTTGGAGGACACGTTAAGCCGTCGGTCCCGGCTACTATCACGTTAGTAGTCGTTAGTCTGCCAACCCGTAATTGGTCAGCGTGGTGGACTAACGACAAATCACCCTATATAGGGTAGGCTCGAGCCCCTTGGTGGGGACATGAGTATCCAGTATATATACAGATAGATAACCTATACAAGAATGCGTACTATATAGTTAATCTAACCACGGTAGTATACAAATAGAACTAAGTTAATCTGTTGCGTTTAGCTATACTAATATTAGCTTAATGTTATCATCCGTTTACTATTAATACGTTTTTACATCATTCTTATCTGAACCTTGGAAGCTCAATGGAGAGAGCACCACAAAAGAGGCAGAGTTGCCGTAATGGGCCTGCAATAGAGTTAAAATGGCGAAAGAATCATTTATGTTTTTTGTGACTATGTATTTTTCCTTGTTAAATACAAAAGTGCGAGTTGAACTCGCGTGAAGAGGGTTCCGTACGATGTTGATATTGAGTGATTTACCATGTTATTTTAATATCATGGACTTCTTATAGGTTTTCCTATAATCTATAAGGAGAAAACTAATTTCTGTATTTTTTTCAAAATTTTAGGTTCAGTAGTTTCGGAGATAAGGGGGGGAATGGTAAATTTTCGTCTATTTTCTTGAATAATTTGGAAACTATTTATTTTATAATTACAAAAAAATACATTTAAGATCTTCTCAACAAGACCTTTCATTTGATATGCCACACGATGCACTTTTTTTTTAATTTTCTTCTTCCCCTCCATTAATGACCCCCCGTATACAGATTTCATCTGGTCACGTCACACGTGTGTTTGGGTCACAGGAATTGATATGTGTACCAAATTTCAACTTAATCGGTCTAATAGATTCGGAGATAATTGACTGTAAGCGACGGACGGACAGACACACGCACGAGTGATCCTATAAGGGTTCCGTTTTTGTATTCAGACGTACGGAACCCTAAAAATACGTTATGGTTATAATAAATCATGTCTATATTATCAAAAATTATCATAACCTTGATAGGTTAGTGAGATTACAACCGCGTCTCATGCAGGAGACGCGAGTTCAAATCTTGAGTTGACCCTACATCGATGTGTCTTTTTTAATTCATAATTATGGTTAATCTACCAGTGAAATAAAACTATGTGAATTAGTCCAAATGACTAAGTTATCTATGGTAAAAGGTATCTATAGAGCTAATGTGGAAGGTTATGTTACTAGAGGACGGCCACGAGAGACACACTTGGACCAAATTGAAAGTGTGCTCAAAAAGGCAGGCGTCCGAAGTATGAAGAATAAAAGAGCATGTATGAAAAGATTGATGGATGTAGACGAAGCAAGAGAGGTTTGCCAGGATCGTACGAAGTGGCGATCGATAGTCTCTGCCTACCCCAATGGTAATTAACGGCGTGAGTATATGTATGTATGAGTAAGTTATATGCAGATATGTGGAATAATCTTACAAAGCCATGATAGGTTTGTCTTCTACGTTCTATAGGTGCACTACTATCTTAGCAAAAATTGGGACTGTTCAAAAGAATCAGTACCTCTTCAACACCTTTCGGGGATAAATACCGATAAGAACAAATGGTTACATAGAATTATATATATATTATATACCAATTTGTCTTATCTAAGTCATATGTGTGATTAAGTTATCATGATTGTTAACGGTGAAAAAAAAACATCGTGAGGAAACCTGAATGGCTGAGTTGTACTTAGACATGGGACAGTGTATTCGAACAAAATGTTTTAAAGTAAAGTAAAGTTTAGTTTTAAAGTAAGCTTGTTTTGTGTATCTACCCAGATAACTAATTTATCGATTTCACCTTCCAAAGGTTGTCTGGAAGAGATCGCTTTTAGCGATAAGACCGCTAATTGTACCTCACTGTAAACTGTATGATAATTTCTTTTGTAAATTTGTGTTTGATGTAGAGTTATTCTATTCTATTCTAAAACGGCGATAGGCCTGCCCTATCAAGTGAGTACACTGTCCAAGCAAAACGTGGGTACTCTGAACACCAGGTGTAGATGCCACGTGATGTTCAGAAGTATTAGTACTTCTTCCAACCCCTTTGGGGATATACGGCGTGAATCTATGTAACAGTGCGTGAGTTGAGATCATTATTAAAAGTCAGTGTTATAACACAATGGACAATGGCTGTCAAAAGAAATATAACTTTGTAAATATTGACATACTTCTTCAATATTTTGTCAAGATTTACGATTCCGTGATACTGACTCATTCTTCATGCGTTGTCGCGATTGGGATAATTACTATCCTAGTTCTACTTATAAGCCTTTTTTGTACATAGCTAGATACATAAATACCTATTGCTATTTAGTGTCGGCTTAGAATAGCACTACCCCATTTCTTCCGGCTGGTATACGTAAGAGGCGACTAACGGTATTGGGGCTTTTAAGGGATTTTTTCCTTAATTTCAACAACCTTTATTTTACCATCTTTTCCCCACGCAATTTCCAAAGGTGGCTGAGGAATGTCTCATTCCCTAGCTCTGGCTACCCCTTCAAGGGATTTATAGCCGTGAGTATATGTTTGTATGTATGTATAAATACCTATATCATATAATAACTATTTATGCCGGCAGTGCCATGCCGTACGACACCCGTGGGTAGAAAGGGGTAGTGACATTCCAAGCCTTTTTTTTCGAAAGGACTGGTTGCTGCTGGGCCTGAAGACTGTGGGACTTCACCATGACTTTATGTGTTTGGGCAGCTGAGGCCCGCCCTGGCGGGGCAAAGGAGTGTACCTTAGCGAAATCGGTCCATTCTAAGCCCGCACTACACGAATACTTTCAAAGAAATTCAAAATAAAGAAAGAAATGAATTTCAAAGGATAGAAATAATTGAAGAATAAATTAACTTGTAACATCAATAAGATAAAGTTTATTTATTAGTAGTCTCTGCCTACCCCAATGGGAATTAACGGCGTATGTATGTATGTATGCAACTCTAAAGTACATCTGCCTACCCTTACCACCCACAAAACGCTGTTCACGCGTCAATATGACGTCACAGTTCAAGGTCGTTGGATCGATTCCGCTGAGCAGTGCCAAGCGTGTTGGCAATGGGACGGGCTATCAGAGACGGACTTGGGTAATCACATTACATCGTATTAAATGTTAAAAAATAGCCTAAAATGATTAGCTATGTAGTATACTCACGGCTATAAATTAGAAAGGAAGTAAACAGAGGTATAGAATTCGAATTTCGTCAGCCACCTTTTTTTTAAAGTTGAATGGGGACAATATGGCGAAATAAAGGATGGTTCCAGTTCAAAACGCTCAGACGCCTCTTACGACAAACGCAGGAATGAGTGGGTTAGTGCCATTCTACGGCAACATTACACAGCTGGCTATACTTTTATTCTGATCGAAAACCAGTATAGCAAGCACGAGCGCTATTTTATCGACACGATAACGGTTAGAATGAGATGGCAGTATACGATACTAAGTAAGTGCGTAAGAGATGACTGCTTTATCCTACGCGATAACTAGTTTAAACACCGCTCGTACCAGCCGGGCTGGAGGCCTTGCATGAGCGCTATTTTATCGTCACGATATCGGTTAGAATGAGATGACAGTATACGATACTTAGTAAGTGCGAAAGAGATGGCTGCTTTATACCACGCGATATCTAGTTAAAAGGTCGCTTGTACTAGCTATGCAGGTTATAATTTGCTTCCTAGTAGTGAAATTATTTCATCATAATCGGTTCTGTACTTCAAGAGTTAAGGCGGCTACAGTCATACAAACTTAACCTGTTTATAATGTTTTACATCTAAAATTTCTGTGTAGTGTCGGCTTAGAATAGCACTACCCCATTTCTTCCGGTGGGTGTACGTAAGAGGCGACTAACGGTATTGGCGCTTTTAAGGGATTTTTGGGCGAGGCAGTTGGAGACCCATCACCAACAACCTTTATTTGACCATCTTTTCCCCACTTAAGTTTCCAAAAGTGGCTGAGGAATTTCTAATTCCTTAGCTCTGGCTACCCCATCTAGGGATTTACAGCCGTGAGTATATGTATGTATGTATGTATGTAAATCTAAAATACGGCTCTGGTCTTTCTACGACATCAAAACGTTACACATTTAAACGTTGTCACGCCTTAATATTATGGTTAATACATCCGTATACGAATAAAAGAGCATGTATGAGAAGATTGATGGATGTAAACGAAGTTAGAGAGGTATGACATACATACATACATACATATACTCACGGCTATAAATCCCTAAAAAGGGTAGCCAGAGCTGAGAAATAAAAATTCCTCAGCCACTTTTGGAAGTTGAGTGCGGAAAAGATGTTAGTAAAAAGGTTGTAGGTGATGGGTCTCCAACCGCATCGCCCAAAAATCCCTTAAAAAGCCCCAAGTCCGTTAGTCGCTTCTTACGTACACCCACCGGAAGAAATGGGGTAGTGCTATTCTAAGCCGACACTACACAGCTATGTCAGGATCGTATAAAGTGGCGATCGATAGTCTCTGCTTACCCCAATGGGAACTAATAGCGTGAGTATATGTATGAATGTACATTAGCACAGCATGCAGCTAAATACAATCCAAAGAAAGTCAGAATTTATAAATGTTAGGTCCCTGAAACACTTTTTGCATTAGAAAATAGAAAAGGTGGTTTGCTGATAAACTATTACCAACAATCCATCGACATGCCAATGCGTCAAAATTATATCCAAACTCGCAAAAGGATAGCCAAACGGTATTACGCTATTTATTTCAACCTGTGTAAAAAAGCTGTGTAGTGTCGGCATAGAATAGCACTACCCCATTTCTTCCGGTGGGTGTACGTAAGAGGCGACTAACGGTATTGGGGTTTTTAAGGGATTTTTGGGCGATGAGGTTGGAGACCCATCACCAACAACCTTTATTTTACCATCTTTTCCCACTAAACTTTCCAAAAGTGGCTGAGAAATTTCTAATTCCTTAGCTCTGGCTACCCCATCTAGGGATTTATAGCCGTGAGCATATGTATGTATGTATGTATCAATCACCTAAAGTCCTTTTACTTGTAGTCGCTTTTCGCGAAACGAAAGGAAAAAATGAGTAAGTGATATTCTAAGCCAACACTACGGAGAAAAAATATTTTTTATTACTTGATATTGTAATGTTTCTGCCTCTCATCAACTAAATAAACCTTATATCTGGCTACTCTAGTTATATACTACAGCCGTAATTATATGTAAGAAATGACGAGCGTTTCTACAAATACTCATAAAATAAGGACATTATGTCGATTATGTAATAGTTGCTAACAGAAAAGTTTTTCACGATTATTAATTAAATTAGAATGCATCTGCTAACCATCCGCAGAATGGCGTCACGCTGATACAAAGAATAATGAATATTCTTCATCCGCTTCAATATTGAAACTAAATAAAACATTTGACTTTCCTTTCGTATAACTATTTTATATAGTACTAATATTTCGTATTACGTTTACGTAATATGGAGCAAGCCTATCGCTGTAAAATGACTTTGAACTTTTATGGTCATATAAATGTTTATTGAATAGTTTAAATCTTGTTGTTCATGAAAACCTCATATGGGGATTATTACTAATAAATAAAGAATAAATAAAAAAAATATATAATAAAGAAATAAAGTATTGAAGAATTTTGCGCTGGCAGCCATTGACACGGTAGCTCAATTGGCAGAGCGACGTCGTTAACAATTTGCTGTGTAGTGGTTTACGTAAGGATTTTTTGGCGATGCGGTTGGAGACCCATCACCAACAACCTTTATTTCACCACCTTTTCCCCACGCAACTTCCAAAAGTGGCTGAGGAATTTCTAATTCCCTAGCCTTGAAGGGGTATCAAGGGATTTATAGCCGTGAGTATATGTTATTTAACAAACAAGGAACCAACACACAAATGATAAAAATTGGGCCATTTGACAGAAATAATTTTTTTCACAAAAATTCCTATAAGCTAGAGTGCCATTCAAGTAGGTATTCATTTTAATATTTTGTATAACGGCGCAACTAAACCCCATTAAAGTTCATTAAATTTAAATACGACATCCCAAGAAGCATATCTGACAGAACAGAAACGAGATGAGAGAATGAGAACCTCATTTTTTTAAGTTGGTTGAAAAATAACATGTGACGTACAGAAGTATTACTACTATCTGCCATCCCTCAGGGACTGACAGCATTAACATTAAGTAATTTATTTTTCAAATTAAATCACAACTGATAATTTAAAACAACAATTTTTTTAGCAATTGGTGTGTCAAAAAACTGTTTTTCTTCTGTTTAAATAAAGGGCTTTTAAATTACAACATACCTATCCTCACATCTGTAAGTCACAATAAACAAAGAAATAGGAATCTACCAGTTCTCAATCACTTTCATAATATATTTGTAAACACTATCGGTGATGCTAAATCTTCAAGTAAATTGCTTATCACTTAAAATGCCTAAATCCTTTTAATTGCCTGGGACTACACTCAAAACAAGCAAAGGGGTTATGGTTTACTTGGCCAATATTGCATGGCATTACTTACTACATAATTGGAATGGATAAAAAATAGTTTGGTCCGATTTTAAGTCAAGCAGTGTAGTGTCCCCTTAGAATAGCACTACCCTATTTCTTCCAATGAGTGCTCATAAGAGGAGACCAAGGGAATCATAAGGTAAGGTATGTTAGGGTAAGGGTTAAGACATTAATTTCACCATCTTTTCAGTGGGGAAAAGATGGTGAAATTAATGTCTTAACCATCTCACATCATTCCAAAAGTAGCTGAAGGATTTTCTGATTCTAAAGCTCTGGCTACCCCTTTTTGGGATTCATAATAATAATGAATAATAAAATCATTTATTTCAGACAAATCAGTCTATAATCTGTCCATATATCCATAGTCCATATATCTGTTAGTGAAAAGACATATAAACTATGTTAGCAGAATTTGAAATTTATGTTACTCACACATGGAGTGATGACCAATGATTTAAAATTGGACTATCAACTCTGTCCGCAATGATCTCCAGGAGCTTGTTTATGGCCATGAGTCTATGTATGTATTAATATTGAAGTGTACTTAATCTGAGAATCATGTGAGATGTGTATGTACATGACCCACTGTCACACATTTTGATGCCTATAGCTCAGACCTAGGATTATTATATGTCAAATAGCCTTGAAACTGTTGGTATATATTAAGATATATATTGTTGATATGACTTAATAATTGTATGGTATTAGGCTCTTTTTTGAAATAAAGATAATTTATTATATTATTATTATAATTACTGTGTGCCTGGATAGGACTACGATAGCAAAATGAAATGGCCTATCAATCAGTAATAGCTATAAGACACAAGTTTATTTCACATATAATTGTTAGTATTACATGGTTAATGTTTGATTTATTAAAGTTTGTTTTGAATCATTTTGATTTATATTATTATAGTTTTAATTAGACTCATTTACTCAGAGGGGAGTGCAATTTTATGATTAACTTTTTACAATTAATTTAAAGTATTTTAATAATTTAAGAATAAATTCTTACATAAGGTTAATTATAATTATATGAAATCAGAAGACAATTAATTACCTAATTGTGATTTCAGTGAATTTTTAGTTATATATTTCTTTATTTATTTTTTTCTATACTATTTAAAGAAAAAAAACTTTTTTTATGTTATTAAATAAGAGAAACACTTACATCGCTCATATAAGGTGTCCAATCATTAGTACTGGAGTCAAATTCTGGAGGCTCTTGTTTCTGTGTCAGTTCTCTTATTATCGTTGCATCAGAATCATCTTCAACTATTGTACGATCGAAATCAAATACAGCGAGAGAAGGCATGACACGGTATAGTTTTACCGAAGTTGCTTCAGTACTGAATTAAATTTTCATGTTGGCCATTAGTATTAAGTTAACAACAGTTTGTTAGGTTTTCAAGCGACATTTCTGAAGGTTTTCCATTTGTGTTTTTATCACTGGAAATTTGAAATCTGAAATTTTAGTGTTTAGTTTTGTCTGAAAGTTAAAATGACTGTACTGTACTGACCAAGGATACTCTACACTAGGGATCGGCCCTGTGGTACTATATCTTTATAACGTTATGCAAATAATAATCATATCGCAACAGAAATATTCCATATGCCGTTTTCTCTTTCTAACCTTCCGAGCTTAACCTTTTGAAAAAGAGAGCAATACATGTTTCCTTCTTGTTGTTAATGGCAAAATTTCGTCAAGACGTTTCGATTATGATAGCGCATACCTAGATCGGCCAACTTAATTGCCATTTGATCTGTCAAGTTGCTTTGTAAACAAAAGTGTTGATTGCGTTTATTGTGTTTTGGACATTGATTTATCAAGTTTTAGACCAAAAAATTGCACAGGCAATATAAGTGCACAATGCCTTGTTGCTCTATTAAAGATTGTGGCGCCCGTAATAGCGAAAATCAGCCTCAATTAACTTTGCACAAGTAAGTAATTATTTTCTTTCTTTTCACTTCGGTCAAGTGTATTTTTTGGTGTATTTCATGCTTCCTCGATGTGATCAGAGGAAACTTCATGATCATTGTAATATTTTCGCCATAAAAGGCTTAGTTTTCATGATTTCTTCCAAAATTATTTCCTCTCATTGTTTACCTAGTGATGTGAAACACTGATCATTTAGTATTATCGATGTTTAAGTACTATCAGATTCGGTTTAAGTTGGTTGGTAGGTTAACCTATCAAAAATCTAAATGCCTCCCAAAATGTAGGTAACATTATTTTTATAGTTTACACTTGTCTTCACATTTGTTACTTTGAGGATTGATTACTAACATTAAATAATTTCAGGTTTCCTACAAGTGAAGCACGGAGAAGAAAGTGGCTTGATGGTATTGGCTTTGAAAACATCAACCATCGGCATAAAAATTGGCATTGCATTTTAAAAAAATGGTATGGTTTATCATAAAAAAATCACGAATGAAAAGGTTTCATTCAGAACGTGTTATAACAAATTGACGTTATTTAAAAATGAATAAATGTGACATTTTTAATTTAAATACGTTGTTTTTTTAGTATTTAAATGTACGATCTTGCAATATAAGTCAAGCACTCATCAATATTTTGTTGTACGTGTACGACAACTGTGTAGTGTCGGCTTAGAATAGCACTACCCCATTTCTTCCGGTGGGTGTACGTAAGAGGCGACTAACTGACTTTTAACGGCGTTTGAAGGGAATTTTGGGCGATGCGGTTGGACATCCATCACCAACAACCTTTATTTTACCAACTTCTCCCCACTCCCAAAGGTGGCTGAGAAATTTGTCATTTCTTAGCTCTGGCTACCCCATCTAGGGATTTATAGCCGTAAGTAAGTATATGTAATGTGTACGACAACCGATTTAAAGTCGTCCTTGAGCATATGACACCCATGATTAATATCACTGAACCACTGATCGATGCACTGCTTTTAACTTACCCCACGCCAAAAATCGTAATAAATTATCGCTCGAAAATGCTCATGAGTTAAATCCATGGTGATGTGTGATCCATGGTGGTGAAACGAATGTTTAAAACTGGTCTTAAAATATCTAGATCTAATTAAAAAGCATTTGCCCACTGTTGAAATACATTATTTCTACATAAACATGTTGGCAAATTTATCGATATTTTTCTATTCTGATTCTTGCATATACAACCCTAGGTCAGCCATTTTAAGTGCCAATAGGCCACGCCCCCTGCTACGCTCCGAGAGTGTTTAGGGCCGATCCATAGTGTAGAGTATCCTTGGTACTGACTGACCAAAAGTGACAGTTATATTATCAGTTTGGTCGGGTCCGCGAACCGAAATATAAATGAAGATAATACAATTCCACAAAGTACTAATTTCTTTGTAGACTTGTATCCTTGATTTGAAAAATATATTTCAACGTAATATTCAGTAATACATATAAATAATTTATAAAAAAAACCATCGGAATTTTCTTGAATTAATATTAACAATTCCAGAACATGTACCTCGATAGGATTCCCCATTAACCCTGATACACGTAATAAAATAAACATGTAGAGAACTCTGTTTTAAACTTTGACTATGAACACTATAGACAGAGTCATAATGCAACGGGAGAGTACCTCTTTTAGATAGCAATATTTTTCCCTGTAATGTTGCGATCACTAGAAAACAATTACCCCAAAATACTATAATCACCATTCTAAAAGCTACTTTTTAATTTAAAATTGATTACGTCAATTTATTGTTACGTCGTTTTATTTATTGTAAAGGTTTACTGTTTACTATATTATTTCCTGCAATCATATAATTATACATACTTGCTCCTAGTATTATACAATCTTTTTTGTTTAATTTTACCATTTATACTGATGTTTAATACACCGTGAAATCTAAAGCATTGTACTCACTATCAGGACTAAATTTTTGTACGGGACTAACTTTGTTACTGGACAAAAAAAAACAGCTGTTCCATAAGTGCAAGTTATGTAAATATCATACGGGTCATCATGGGTATAGTGGGGTCTATGTTTGTATTTTGAAAAATAAAAGACAGCACTATTTTGTACATGAGTTTTATTGCATTATTTACTATTGACCTTTAAACAAAATCAGTTTCGTGTGAAAATTTCGAATTCATTCGTCTATTTCAGTCACATTTTTCAAAAGATGATGTATTCGTACATCTAAGTATTTTATATTTGGTTGATTTCCAATTGCATCTTCCAGTGGCCGCAATCCATTTTTCTCGTAGATTCGGGTCTTTAGGAAAACTGTAATGAATACGAAGAAATTAAATAAATATAACAAATTTATTACTTACTAATTCCGTAGATAACAATTGGCAATCATTCAGCGTCGCTATAGCGCGACGAAATACATAATATACTCACTCATTAACATTAGTTTACTAATTTGAAAATTTTACCCTAACGACAGGGTAGGATGAAAACGTGAATTATGGGAACACTGAGATACTGCATATTTTTAGGTTATGCTATTAAAAAATTGCTCAAAATAACTAAAGAAAACGCTAGTAATCTAGTTCAACGTAATTAACATTTGAATCACTTTTTTTCTGATCGCGCAATGTATTTATTATGTATTTATCTGTAGAAAAACATTAAAAAACTCACTCACTTGTGGAAAGTCAATCCTTCGATGTGTTTTTCGCTGCGGCTTCCGCAGCCAAGCACGCTACACCCAACCATACCTCACTAAATAATAAGTTTGACTAATGGAGTCTCTTTTATCACAATAACAATATACAAATGAATAAAATCTTTCTCAAAATCAAAAGAAAACCAAAATCGCTCACAAGTCGACGCTTTGTTTGTCAAGCTTTAAAAGCGTGACATCAACAAAACGGGTTACGCGATAGAGATGACAATAAAGATTTTGTGTCTCTTTTTAACATATAAGAACTTAAATAAGGGCTTCTCTTTTTAAAATGGATGACGTAACATCGCTCTATCTATAGTGTTCATAATCAAAGGTTTTAAACAAAACGATTTTTAAAAATCTGATTCTATGAGTAAATTGGTACATGTTTGTTGTTAACCTACACATCTCTAGAATACATGGCAGAAAAATTAAAAAGAAGTATTCTAATGGACTGACAGTTATCTGTCAATACCTTATCCTTCGTCCGTCTCCGTCAGTCAAAACTGATAAGTCTAACCTCCAAAGTGGAAAATAGTCGACTTTTCGGATAATATACTTAACATACCTTAAAAATGGCATCGTTAAAAGTGTTAACATTCGGAAATCTTGTGAAATATGTGACAGAATCATCATTGAAGAATGCCCGTTCCAATTTATACAGGTGATCATTGCATAACCAATTTTAGAAATAACCTTAAAAGGAGTTCTTTTTAGATAATTTAGAAGTTTTCCCCTTTTTCTACTAAAAATTTTATGATATTTACTTAAAAATAAAGCGTTAGTTTGTAATTTTATGAGGAAAATACATTGTAATTTATTGCATCATTTTGCTAATGTCTCAGACATAATCTTCCTACCACCAAGCAAATTCCCATTATTTCACTTTTGTTGAAGAATAATTTTATCTATAGAACTATATATTACCTGTCATCTGTAAGAAATTGTAGGCGAAGAGGTGCAAAAACGAAACTACCTCTTCTATTCTAAAAAGATTAGAAATTTCATAAGCTGAAATCGTAGTCTAATTAGATTCATGATACGATACGCAATTCTTTCTTTCCTTATTAAGTGTTAGATATGCACTATTCCTTATAATCTAGAAAATCAGTCTTGTCTATCATAAGAAATTATCATATGTACTCATGTTTGTAAAAACTAGGAGTTTGCGACCATTATTAATTAGATCTATGATCCAATTATGCCTTAGTCTACCATACTGGATTACTTCTTCCTATCACTACTAGAACCTTGAACATGACGGGACCTTGACAGGCATGGGGTGGATTGAGTCAGTTGACTAGGGCCAATAGACAGCGAACATTATTACAAAACAAGTAACATAATAACCAAATTCATTGATCCTATTAATACTTAAAAATGTGAAAGTTTCGATGTTTGTGTGTTTGATGAAAAAAGGCTCCTTAAGTACATAATGTATATGAATGAAATTTGGCAGAATGACCCAAATTATAACATAGGATACTTATCCCAGAAAAATTTGACCTATAAAATATTCACGCCTGATTGAACTAAGAGTACCAGAACAAAGGCATGAAGCTTTGTCATAAGCAAATTTCACTGTACAAAGTCTGTTGGGCCAGTTATTAAGTTGAGATCAAAATTTAGTTCTATTTGGATGTGATGATCATTTTTTAGAATGTTATATCTGTAATGTTAGTTATATAATTAATTATTTCAATTTTTAAATCGAATGATGTGGTTAGCCTATAATTGGTGTATTTAGTTGATATGTGTCATTTCAATTCTAGTACTTTTTAAGACTGTTTACTATTTTCACTGTTGGCAATCCGTAATAAATAAATAAATAAATAAATAAATGAAACATTGGTGACAATTTTACTATAAGCAATTCTTCAAGCACCAAATAATTCACTGACTCACTAAAATAAAATAAGTTAAATGGAATCAAATGCATTGAAAACTTTTCCCACATGGCAAAATTGTACTTGGTCATGTGACAGTGTAATATTCAATAGCTTTAGTACCTCTGCCACTCTTTCAGGGTTATAAAGCATGAATATTTGAGTGATTAGTAAATACTGATTAGCTAAGTTTTATTTGCAGATCTACAACAGTTCGACACTGCTCAACAGAGAAGAAGACAGCAGAGGTGGAACCAGAGAAGCAGTACCCGCAGACTCTGGAGGAATGTCACAAACAATTGGAAACCCTAACTAGCGAGGTGACCACACTTAAAGATCAAGTGAAGGATTATGAGGTAAGTTTACCTTATTATCTTTCATTGCACTATATATGGCTATGAAGGTTTTTTGTTGTTAATGATAATTAGAGGTTGATGCAGTCAGAACTATTTTTTTAAATTATAACCATTATCTATAAAAATAGTTCAGCAGTTGGTGATTGTGAAACTCTGGTTTTGGAATTTAGATAGTTTATTAAGTAATTCAAAAAGATTGGTTGGTATACATAATCATAACATAAATGTTCACGCCATTGGCAGAGGTACTAATACTTCTGAACATCACGTGACTTTTTCACCTGATGTTCAGAGTACAAACGTTTTGCATGGACAGTGTACTCACGTGATAGGTGGCAGGCCTATCACCATTTCGGTAGGAATAGTTTACACTTAATCAAAACTAGAGACTAGTATTGGCATATAAAAAGACTTTATTAATAAATTATTTCATGTAAAAGTTTCTGAAAATGCATCTTATCTTTTATTTAGATACAAACCAAATACATTGTTTCAATCTAATTACATGGTGAAATCAGTCTACCCAGACTTGTACCTTGACAGAACAATGCCTTCATCATAATATAAAAAGCAAAGATTATTCTATATCTATAGAAAGTCACAAGCTTTGATACACACACTGAATTGCTCTTGAAATATATAAAACCAGAGCTCCTTTATTTCTACCTGTATATTTGATTAAAAACACATTAAATTAGTACGTACTATAAAAATTGTAACATACATATATTCAAGCCATCAGTTTCCCTTAGAGTAGGCAGAAAATATTGATCTCCAGTTTGTATGATCCTGGCAAACCTCTCTGGAATCTTTTTATACATTCACTTCAATTCTTCAAACTATGGACGTATTTTTGAGCACATTCTGTCTTTAATCCAAATGTTCCCTGGGTGAATAAAGTTATTAGTTCAGTAGTTGGTACATATAGTTTTAGGTATGGTAGGGTACAACGCATTAGAAGAAAGACGTAATTTTACTTTAATGTTGCATACTCTAAAGGTGTTAAGCGGGAGTATGTATAATCCTACTATACTAGGCACATAAAATTTGGCGTTACCTATTGGGACTTTGAGGAGACGACGGGGAATACTGTTTAAAATTCCTCAGTCACGGACGAATTTGTTGCTAGAGAGTCCTATAAGCAATATATCGGAAGAGGTGGATATATTTGCGTGTTCTTGGTTCTGCACTAAAGTTTTTATGTTATGATAAGTTGAAGAAGTATATAATAACATACATACATACATATACTCACGGCTATAAATCTCTAGAAGGGGTAGCCAGAGCTAAGGAACTAGAAATTCCTCAGCCACTTTTGGAAAGTTGAGTGGGGAAAAGATGGTGAAATGTAATCGCACTAGGCATAACCTGTAATGATTTAATTTTTTGTTAAATAAATAAATGAATATCTGTTTATATTTTAGGACAAATACAAGCGTGCGTTGGCTGACGCAGAAAATGTTCGGAGGCGAATGACCAAACAGGTTGAAGACGCCAAATCGTTTGCCATACAGAGTTTCTGCAAGGATCTCCTTGATGTAAGTTATTTTATCATTCGGCACACGTTTATGTTATGTATAATACATAACATATAAGCTATGTGTCTGCAATTCGGTATGCAAAGTTTTACTAAAGTGATGCTGATTACGAAACCATTACGAGATATTATGTTTTTAAACAATATTTTCTTGAAGCTAAATCAATTAAAGCTAAGATGACTGTTGTTTTATCAAAAGAGTGTAGCAGTGTTTGACCTTCAATGTCATGTCAAAGACTAATAAATAAAGGAAAGAGAAAATTCGACACAGGCGGGAATCGAACCCGCGACCTCGGGTATACGCCCCGACGCTCTGCCAATTGAGCTACCGTGTCAATGGCTGCCAGCGCGAAATTCTTCTATCCTTTATTTCTTGAGCCACATGAGGTTTTCATGAACAAAAAGATTTAAATCATGTCAAAGGCGTTCGTTTTTGCAGTTTATTAGTAAAATATCGAAATTCGTAGGTTTGTTTGGTATAATATCGTAATAATTTTATTTGAGATCACAAATTCGTGTAAAGTTTTGCGATCAGCAACATTTTAATTAAACATTTTGCTTCATTTGCATGTCGCTACGTGATTTTGTCGATCGATGACGTCATCAAGAACAAAGTTGAACAATCTTTATGAAATCATAACTTTACAATTACTCATTTAATGTGAAAAATGTTGAAATTGGACTTTTATTTTTGTGTTCGCTATCGAATAAAAATATATAATAAATGAAAGAAAACACTTTGCATACCGAATTGTGCAAAGCAATCCAATCACAATATAAACCATATATGACGACGTCTGTAGCTGACGTTCTCGGTCCGGAGTTCGCGCGTTCGATCCCCGCTGAGACAAAACTTTTATGTGATGAGCATAAATGTCTTGGATGTTATATATATGTGTATTATACATACATATACTCACGGCTGTAAATCCCTAGAAGGGGTAGCCAGAGCTAAGGAATTCGAAATTCCTCAGCCACTTTTGGAAATGTGAGTGGGGAAAAGATGGTAAAAATAAAGGTTGTTGGTGATGGGTCTCCAACCGTATCGCCTTAAAATCCCTTAAAAGCCCCAATACCGTTAGTCGCCTCTTACTTACTCCCACCGGAAGAAATGGGGTAGTGCTATTCTAAGCCGACACTACACAGCAATTTGATCCATATATTTATTCCATATATGCACTAGCTGTACCGGAAAACGTTTATTAATTTTACCGGCAATTATTTTAAGGGAATATCTAATCGATAAAATAAATGATAGGGGTGTACAACACATATCAGTTAGGAGTATGAAACATATTTATAAACCTATTCTCAGACCTAAGTGCCGTGTAGTGCCGGCTTAGAATGTTGCTACCTCTTTCTACCCACGGGTGTCGTAAGAGGCGACTAGGGGTATTGGGGCTTTTTATTGGATTTTTGAGCGATGCGGTTGGAGACCCATCACCAAAAACCTTTATATTTACCATCTTTTCCCCACTGAACTTCCAAAAGTGGCTGAGGAATTAATAATTTCTTAGCTCTGGCTACCCCTTCTAGGGAAATATAGCCGTGAGTATATGTATGTATGTAATTTAAATCGGCTCAGCCGTTTTGGAGGAGTTTGTTGACAAACACTGTTCCTTGAATTTTATTTATTAGATACTAGCTGACCCGGCAAACACTGTTTTGCCATATAAATAATTTCTATGTACTTTAAAATTACTAAAATGATTATTAAAAAATGAGAAGTAATTACTGTGTATGCCATTTAAAAATTAGGTTTGCAAGAAATAACCGCTAATAAATCATGTGGTTAGCATACAAAGATTTTGTTAGCAATAATTAAAATCAGGCTGCAATTCGTGTTCTGCAAATAATCATGACAATGGTCTGTAATTTAAACACAAACTGGTGGCGAGTTTTATTTTGTATCTGCAAAATAAACAGTCACTCCGCAGAATAATTACTTGGGCAGCAAGATTGTACATTAGGTCAGCAGAGAAAACATTTCTACATGCAACTTATTTGACTGTATAGCATATTTTAAATTTGGATGGCAATTTAAATAATTGTTTTGCGTATTTATTGAAAAATCAGTTATAAAATCGCTACTAATTGTGAAGTTTTCGACGCACAGTGGGAAAATTTTATTGATTTTAAGAAACAGAATTTCAGTAAGTGGCTTGTCCCACTGCCAATTGACACAAAGGAATGAAGAGAGGAAATATGTGACTGTCCAGCTTTTTTTAATTTCTACGTATGTAAACACCTGATTGTCTTAGCGATCCGCTTAAAGCATGCCTCCAATTGGAGCAAATAATATTCATTATATAGGGGAAAAGAGGAAACGTGGCCGGCCTTCAAAATCAAAACGAGCATTAATTATACAATAAATAAAAAAAAAAGTTACTGTTTCTTGAATATTATAATTATAAAACTAAAACGGTTTCTTTATTATTCCATCAAAATATCTCTGCCATAATACTAAAAGTAACCTACTAACTGAGAGAGAATGAATAAATGAATCATCAGTAATTAAGTGATGCGCCCATTTAGTGCCTTTTCCTAGACTAATTTAAGCGGCACTAAACTGATTTTTTTGCTTTTTCTCTGAGTGCTTACCAAAATTAAATTAACTACAGGTCACTCATTGCAGCTTTGATATATACACAGCTGTACAAAAAAAATACTGCTGTTCAGAATGATATATATTGCAGACTGATTTATTAATATTTGCTGAACACAAGTTGCTGTCCAACTATCAATTTTAGCTTACCAATTAAATATTTCTGCTCACAAATATGCCAATACTTTGCTAACCGTTTAAATAACACCCTTAAAAAATAGGGGTTGGTGGTAGAAGGGTATGAATTGAAGGGGGAACACCTGAAATCACAAATAGATAAGATATACATACATATACTCACGGCTATAAATCCCTTAACGGGGTAGCCAGAGCTAAGGAATTATAAATTCCTCAGCCACTTTTGGCACTTTTGGAAGTTGAGTGGGGAAAAGATGGAAAAAATTAAGGTTTTTGGTAATGGGTCTCCAACCGCATCGCCCAAAAATCCAATAAAAAGCCCCAATACCCTTAGTCGCCTCTTACGACACCCGTGGGTAGAAAGGAGTAGCGACATTCTAAGCCGGCACTAGACGGCAATAATTGATAAATATATATTTTTATTTATCAGGTAGCGGACACATTATCGGCGGCTGCCGAGTCCGTGCCGTCGCCGGACCCGTCGCCCGCGCTGCGAGCCGTTTGCGACGGCTTGCGACTTACCAAGGCGCAGTTGCATCAGGTATGAACATTTATCTATACTATCTATACTAATATTATAAAGAGGAAAGGTTTGATTTTTTGTTTGTTTGTTTGTTTGAATTGAATAGGCTCCAAAACTACTGGACGGATTTGAAAAATTCTTTCACTGTTTTAATGCTACACTATTCCCGAGTGACATAGGCTAAATTTCATTTTCAAAAAATTAGGGATCCTTACGTAAACTTCAAAAATGTAACCCAAGGTGTTAAAGAAATACCAAAAAAAATCCTTACATCGCGTGCGCTGCGAAAACTATTGACAATAGAATAAAATTATGTACTACAATTTTATAGAACACATTATTATCTAAAAAAAATGCCCAGACAGCATGTCTCTAACTATTATAGTTATCTCAAAACAAGTGTCATTATATAAAATTATTTAAAAATTAAATTAAAATCCTGCTTTAGAAAAGGCTCTTTATTTGTACCTATCTAATCCTTATAAAAAACGTATATATTATTTCAGACTAATTCAATACCCTTATATTACTTTTTGAATTATTCAATTCGAACATTCCATTCGAAAGTTATCTCGAATTAAAAAAATAGATAAAACTCCGCTCGATTAGCTATGCATAGTAAGTTGTTGCAGGCGTCACGAAGGGGTACGGGAGGCTGCTTATCAAAGAGTAAAAGCAAAATTTGATTTTAGCGACTATTATCACTGGCCCAGCAGCCGGTCAATTAGCTCATATACCGAGGATACCGATGATCCCAACTGATCTGCCAATTCCATTTAAACGGCTACAATTTCCGGTTAAAACATCTTTTGCTTTAACAATTAATAAGTTCCAAGGCCAAACCTTCAAATTAGTAGGGATTGACCTGCGAAAGAATTGTTTTACTCACGGTCAACTGTACGTTGGCCTGTCGCGGGTGGGAGCTCCTGAACATCAATTTATTTTGCTGCCCCAAAATACAACAACGTCAAATATTGTTTACAGGGAAGCTCTAACTCTATAAATTGAATGGCTTTTGATGTAATTACTCATTATAAAAAATAAAAAAAATATATCTAAATATAAATACAAAAAAATATAACATACATACATACATATACTCACGGCTATAAATCCCTAGAAGGCGTAGCCAGAGCTAATGAATCAGAAATTCCTCAGCCACTTTTGGAAGTTGTGTGGGGAAAAGATGGTGAAATAAAGGTTGTCGGTGATGGGTCACCAACCGCATCGCCCAAAAATCCCTCAAAAGCCCCAAAACCATTAGTCGCCTGTTACGTACACCCACCGGAAGAAATGGGGTAGTGCTATTCTAAGCCGACACTACACAGCAAAAAAATATAACATAGCTTAAAACTTAAAAAAAATATATTAAAATAATAATACATGTAATAAAATAAAAAACAAAATGTTAATGATAATTCATGCCCGAGCGAAGCCGGGACGGGCTGCTAGTTTTAAATAAATATGAAAACATCAATTTAAGAATGTTACCATGTATATAATTACCTCATACATACATTAACCCTTTAAAAGACAGAGGGCATATAGCGACCACCATAATTTCAACCTTACCTAGCTTCAAATAGAAGTAAAATACCATGAATTTTTGATCTTACATACATACATATACTCACGCTGTTAGTTCCCATCGGGGTAGGCAGAGACTATCGATCGCCACTTTGTACGATCCTGGCAAACCTCTTTAGCTTCATTCACATCCATCAATCTTTTCATACATGCTCTATTATTATTCATACTTCGGACGCCTGCCTTTTTGAGCACACTTTCAATTTGGTCTAAGTGTGTCTTTCGTGGCCGTCCTCTACTAACATTACCTTCCACATTAGCTCTATAGATAACTTTTCACCAATTTCCTATCATCCATCCTCGCGATGTGCCCAAACCATCTCAACATTCCTTTTTCCATCTTTCTTACAATATCATCTTTTACACTACACCTTTCACGAATCACATCGTTCCTCACACGATCACATAACCTTACATTACAAACTTTTCTGATTTTTTATCATACCTTGTCTTATAAAGGGTTAACTCATAATTACAAGCCAGCAACAGAATAACAATTACATAAATTATACTCTTGGCTATAAATCCCAGAAAAAAGGTAGATACAGCTTTAGAGTTATCTGCTCAGCCACTTTTGGAACTTGAGTGAAGAAAATAATGTAAATTAAAGGATGATTGCTGATGATTATTCAGCAACATCGCCCGATCACCTATTGCAATACCGGCGGCTATTCTTTGCCAACATACATACATATACTCACGGCTATAAATCCCTTGAAGGAGTAGCCAGAGCTAAGGGATTAGAAATTCCTCAGCCACTTTGGAAATGATAGTGGGGAAAAGATGTTAAAAATAAATGTTGTTGGTGATGGGTCTCCAACCTCATCGCCGAACAACCGCCGTTAGTCGCCTCTTACGTACACCCGCCGGAAGAAATGGGGTAGTGCTATTCTAAGCCGACACTACACAACAGTTAACAATTAACCCGTAATAGGTCTTATAAAAGAACCACACATGAAAAATAAAACAGAGGTCTTGCCTTGACTAGGGATTCGACTGTGTTCCCTCTGCATTTGTACCTCGTCTTCTTCCTACCAAACAATTAAAGTTATATGTACTCACGACCATAAATCCCCAAAAGGGATCCTTGTTTTTTGCATCTACCCAAATAATTAATTTATCGATCTCACCTTCCAAAGGTTGTCTGAAGGGCAAGCACGAGCCATGTTTAAACTAGTTATCGCGTGGGATAAAGCAGCCATCTCTTACGCACTTACTTAGTATCGTATACTGCCATCTCATTCTAACCGTTATCGTGTCGATGAAATAGGGCTCGTGCTTGCCCTTCTGGAAGAGATCGCTTTTAGCGATAACACCGCCAATTGTACCTCACTGTAAACTGTTTGATCTTATTATTATTTTTGTAAATTTGTGTTTGATGTGCTATAAAGAGTTATTCTATTCTATTCTAATTCGGCTTAGAATAGCACTACCCCATTTCTTCCGGTGGGTGTACGTAAGAGGCGACTAACGGACTTGGGGCTTTTTAAGGGATTTTTGGGCGATGCGGTTGGAGACCCATCACCAACAACCTTTATTCTACCATCTTTTCCCCACTCAACTTCCAAAAGTGGCTGAGGAATTTATAACTTCTCAGCTCTGGCTACCCCTTTTAGGGATTTATAGCCGTGAGTATATGTATGTATGTATGTCTTTTCTAAAAGGGGTAGCCAGTGCTTTAGAGCTAGAAACTCCTCAGCCACATTTGCAAGTATCATTGGTGATGGGGCTCCAACCGCATCGCCCAAAAACGGCTTAATAAAGCCCCATACCTTTAGTCTCCTCTTACGACACCCGTGGGTAGAAAGTGGTAGTGACATTCTAAGCCGAAACTACACGGCAATTTATCATATTAAATTATTAAAATTACATCTTATCTTATTGCCGTGTAGTGTCGGCTTAGAATAACACTACCCCATTTCTACCCGGGGTGATCGTAAGAGGCGACTAAAGGTATAGGGGCTTTTTAAGTGATTTTTGGGCGATGTGGTTGGAGACCCGTTACCAAGACATTTATTATTACCATCTTTTCCCCAATCAACTTCCAAAAGTGGCTGAGGAATTTCTCATTCCAAAGCTCTGGCTACCCCGTTATGGGATTTATAGCCGTGAGTATTTGTATGTATGTCTTATCTATTTGTGATTTCAGGTGTTTGCTCGACACGGGCTGGTACCAATTTCACCGTTGAAGGAGAAATTCGACCCCAATTTACACGAAGCACTTTTCCAACAGGTAAATTGTTATATTGCTTAGTATATTTATAAAATACAATTAATTTTAGATTATTTTAATTATATTTTAGGTCGAGACTATCGATTACTACTTTGTTCGATCTTGGCAGGACTTTGTTCTCCTTATATTAATTTCTCATAGTAATATTTATCCATGACACTTCGGCTTTTATAGATTTCCTCACCCAAAGTCTATTTATTTGTAAGACCATATTCTTTCATTAAATATTATATCGTTCATAATATAAATCTCAAAGAGAGGTAGCCACAGGTGCAGAAATACAAAATTTCCAGCTACTTTTGGGTGTTGAGCCGGAAAAGATTATAAAATAAAGGTTATGGTGATGGGTGTCCAACCGCATCGCCCAAAAATCACTTAATAAGTCTCAATACCAAAAGCCGCCTCTTTCACCCTAGGGAAGAAATGGCTTAATGCTATTCTGAGCTACCACTGCGCAGTATACTGTGTAGTTAATCATATTGTACTATGCAATTAATAATTTTTCACCCTATTCTATTCAAGATATATATTTTCCAGGAAGTGGAAGGCGCAGAACCGGGTACAGTGGTAGCTGTCAGCAAAATTGGGTACAAACTTCACGAGAGATGTGTAAGACCGGCCTTAGTTGGTGTGGCTAAGGGATAAGATGTATGTTAGGATTCGTTCATTCATTCGTTCGGTCGTTTGGTCAATTCGTTGACCGTGTTTAGAATTCGTTCATTCATTCGTCGGTCAGTGTTGCTTAATAGATAAGTCAGTAAAAAAAACATGAATTTATTTAGGTATATTGGATTGGTAGTCAGATTATTTTAGCTAGTAAAGTTTATATCACATTGTTTAATCGTTGGTTTTAAAAGTTTTGTATTTCAAAAAAGGCATATTTTATTGTTTAAGAAACTTTGTGTGGATATGCGGAACATAAATGCATATTTTTTCTTACATATATATATATATATACTCACGGCTAAAAAACCCTAAAAGGGGTAGCCGAAGCTTTGGAATAAGAATTTCCTTAGTCACTTTTGGAAGTTGAGTGATGGAAAAGATGGTAATGTAAGGGTTGTTGGTGATGGGTCTCCAACCACATCACCCAAAAATCACTTAAAAACCCCGCCTCTTACGATCACCAACGGAAAGCCATGATTAGATTAAAAAATATTAGATTTTACCTTGACTTGTCTATTGGGTAGAATAGTTGATTTGTGTAATGCATTCTGAAGAAAACCAAAAAGCATTTCTATGTATTTATATATTTATACAATCACAGCAGCATGTTTATAAGCAAAAGGGTGGCAAAGTACTAAGTTTTTTTAACTTGTTAAATTAATATTTGCATTATAAAGAGAAAATGTTTGTTTTTTCTGTTTGTTTGTCTGTAAATAATTGGCTCCGAAACCAGTCACAAGATTATAGAAAAATCTTTTAAAACCTTTGCAAAATATTATAGTGGTGAGCGTGGATTACAGAAAACATAGATATTTCTAAATCAGCAGTACCGATGCTATATATTAATTGTAATAACATTGGGACTAAGTTAAACTGTCATAATTATGAACAGGAGAAGTATATTATCATTGTAAAAATTGCGCAATGGATTTCGACCAAGAAATTTTCATCTCATCGAAGGCTGTAGTCGTGTTTCCTAACAGAATGTGCCCTTCGGTTGAATTTAGTGATTGATATATTTTTGGGTACCTCTAACACGCCAATACGTCCCCCTAAAAACTTGGGTCTGTCATACTGACAGTTTCGGGTAAATGTAATTTTTTTAGATATTGGATTGAATCAGGCGTTACTTTGCGGAAATCCATAGCAATACTAATATTAATAAATTTCTTCGCTTAATTCCGCTAAATAATACCTGCAGTCTTCATGCAACATACTAACCGAGTACTCGGTGGTCAGCTGCCGAACTGTCTACTAACTGCTCGTCAATGACTCGTGTTGAGTCGAAACGCGTCGCATGTTTGTGGTTGCCTGTGGTTTTCGCTTGCGGGTGTGTGTGTGGTGCATTGTCTGCTTTTCGATTTCTTGTAAGTGGAAGGGCGGGCGGTGCACAGTGCATGTTGCATGAAGACTGCAGGTATTATTTAGCGGAATTAAGCGAAGAAATTTATTAATATTAGTATTGTAATTTTTTTATTTTTTACTTTTTTGGGATTTTCTCGGTAAGTATTTTTCTGATCTCGATGATTTTTTGGTGAACTGTTTTTTACTCTGAGATACAAAATCGCCCAGAATATTGTGAAATGTTTTCTTATAAACAGATGTCACAATTGCGAAATTCAAAATTTTACATTTATTTTTGACAAGAAGACGTGGAGCGGCACCTCCCGATTTTGTCCTGTTTATTGCTCTTCTATCCACCTACAATATAAATCGGACCAATACTTATCGAGAAACTCCCAAAAAAAAAAATGCCATTTAGCCGAAACTGTCACTATGACAGACCCAAGTTTTTAGCGGGATGTATAGGTGTGTTAGAGGTACCCAAAAATATATCAATCACAAAATTTAACCCAAGGGCGCATTCTGTTAGGAAACATGGCTACAGCCTTTCAAAGTAATCTTTAGAATACCAATTTGACGGCATAAAATATTTGTTGTTCATGAGAAATATCCTGTATTTTGTACTTTAGTGACTGCCCTTTCCAAAATTAATTATTGTATGTTTTGTAATTTTATCTTGTATGTTGACTGTGGTATTCATTTTGTCAATAATTTGATTAGAAAGATTGTAGAACTATGTATGTATAAATATAGAGGTTGAATGACTGTTGGGTCTTTGTTGATTGAAAATAAATTAGTTTAATATAAATTTGTTGTGTTATTTTATTTTAAATGTATAATATTTTTTTTTCCCCACTCATATTTTAAGGGGCTGAGATATTTATAATGGAAGTTCTGGCTACCACTTTGAGATTTATCGGCGTGGGTATGCGTAGATAGATATTATATACAGTATGCTACTAAAGGGGGGGGGTAATAAGTCAAAAGGTGATTTTTCCAAAGAACTTTTAATTTAAGACAATGTTTTTCTAATCTAAGTATATTTTGTGAGGAAAGCTGAGCTGATTTTAATTGGCAAAGAGAAAAATAAAGTTGGTCCTAAAGTAAAAGTTGCTCAGAATGCTTTCCCCAATAACCCCAGTTGGCTTTTGTTACACCTTTATCGTTATGTAACACTACCTAATTCAATGTAGTTGCTGAAAAAATTCAATCTCTGAAGAACCACATCTTTACAGGGAGGTACCCTGCCCTCAAAAAGGTTTGTGTGCATATGCACCTAAAGATATTTTGTCCTTAGTGTTAGTATCATCATGTTATCAGCTGACCATAAAAGCGTTACGTCGATTAGGGTTATGAGCATGCGCATCTTGCCTATATGGCTGGATCCGCACTTGCTACTTTTAGGGTGCAATTCCACCAGAGATGTGCGAGACAATGTTAATGAAGCGATACTCTTGGTGTACATAACATAAACGTTCACGCCGTTTATCCCCGAAGGGGTTGGCAGAGGTACCAATACTTCTGAACTCACATGGCAGCGCCATCTAGTGTACAGAGAAGGTACCCACGTTTTGCTTAGACAGTGTACTCACGTGATAGGGGGCAGACCTATCGCCGTTTTGTACGAATACACTGTCACATGACTAAGTACAACTCAGCCATGTGGGTTTCCTCACGATGTTTTCCCTCACCGTTAACAACCATGATAAATTAACCACACATATGACTTTAGAAAAGACAAATTGGTGTAGGCCCGACCCGGGATTTGAACACTAGTCGCTTGCACGTTAACCGGTGTTCTACCCATTGAGCTATCACGTCGTTTTTGTGTAGTGGTTTAAAAATACACTAACCCACCGTCTTTTCTTCCCGCGGATGTTCATGAGAGGCGATTAAGGTTACTAACTGATAATTGAGCTATGTGGGGCTTATTCCGTTTATCCACCCTAAAAAATCCTCCCTAAGGCGGATATTCGGAAACGCGTGTCCGTCTATCCACCCTGAATGGGGTGGATATCCGGAATTCATATAATATGGTTCTTCCGATTTTTCACCCCAAGTACAGTAATTTACAGAAACATACACAACACAAAATGGGTCCAAGGAACATCGTGAACATTAAAATACTTAAGATAAACATACCTACTTTCTTACTTACAGTTTGAATAAAAATATCTTACAAACTTAGGGTCTTTTTTCTGTAAATGACTGTACGTAGGCAGGGTAGATAATCGGAAGAACCATATTATATGCATTCCGGATATCC
The DNA here is from genome assembly GCA_963576735.1 of Bedellia somnulentella. Taxonomy (NCBI): domain Eukaryota; kingdom Metazoa; phylum Arthropoda; class Insecta; order Lepidoptera; family Bedelliidae; genus Bedellia; species Bedellia somnulentella. The sequence goes on from OY755195.1 coordinate 9,709,622, forward strand.
ACCCCGTTCAGGGTGGATAGACGGACACGCGTTTCCGAATATCCGCCTTAGGGAGGGTTTTTTAGGGTGGATAATCGGAATAAGCCCTATGTGGTTAGAGACCCGTCACCAGTCATCCTTTCTTTCACGGTATTTCTGATTCTAATTCGCTGTGTAGTGTCGGCTTAGAATAGCACTACCCCATTTCTTCCGGTGGGTGTACGTAAGAGGCGACTAACGGTATTGGGAGCTTTAAAGGGATTTTGTGCGATGCGGTTGGAGACCCATCACCAAGAACCTTTATTTCACCATCTATTCCCCATGCAACTTCCAAAAGTGGCTGAGGAATTTCTAATACCTTAACTCTGGCTACCCCTTTCTATGGGTTTATAGCCGTGAGTCTATGTATGTATGTAATGTTCTGACTACCCCTTTGTTTGGGATTAATACTCATCGCATTATTGGTGGTAGATTATACTTACATATACTCACGGCTATAAATACCTAGTAGGGGTAGCGAGAGCTTCAGCATAAGAAATTGTTAAGCCTCTTTTCGAAGATACATACATACATACATACATATTCTCACGCCGTTAGTTCCCATTGGGGTAGGCAGAGACTATCGATCGCCACTTTGTACGATCCTGGCAAACCTCTCTGGCTTCGTTTACATCCATCAATCTTTTCATACATACTTTTCGAAGATGAGCAGGTAAAAGATTGTAAAAAGAAAAAAACTGGTGATGAGTCTACAACCACATCGCCTAAAAATCACTTAAAAAACCCTATACCCTTAGCCGCTACTTACAAAACACCCACGGGAAAGAAAAGGGTGAACAGGGAACAACTTAATGAAAGAACAAAAATATGATCCCGTACTAAAATATTTCCATCAGCGTAGAAAGAAAAAGGCCATTAATTCAATCATTTTATTCATATTTACAACATCACTTATAAAATAGACAAATACATAAATAAAATTGATTTGTTGGACAGATTTAAATTTAATTTGGTATATTTTTAGTGACTAACCTTTCTAAGTTATGATTTCCTAGGTTTTGTGATGTCAATTTATACACGAATTATATGACATACATACATATACTCACGGCTATAAATCCCTAGATGGGGTAGACAGAGCTAAGGAATTACAAATTCACTCAGCCACTTTTGGAAAGTAAGTGGGGAAAAGATGATAAAATAAAGTTTTTTGGTGATGGGTCTCCAAACGCATCGCCCAAAAATCCCTAATACCGTTAGTCGCCTCTTACGTACACCCACCGGAAGAATTGGGGTAGTGATTCTACACTACTCAGCAATATATAAATATTAAATATATTCCCAGTTAGATTAATTTAGGAGGTTACGAATACTCTGTCTACTACACTTACTTTGGGAATAAATCTTTGATTACTTCTGACCATATTTACTTTTAAAAGGTCAGTTACTAAAATATACATAAGATTTATAACATGAAACATTGTATTTGATGTATTCAAGAATAGGTTTACATAGCCTATCACGTGATTTTATTCTGGCTATGAGTGGGCACTCTGAATGAAGTGAAACAGTTTTCATAAATTTAGAATTCATGTCCCCTTTTGAGGTACAAATCACTTATTTACTATTTGATTTAAATCACATTTCTTAATTTATATTTACATTCATTAAAATAATAAGAAAGATGAGGCCAGCTCTACCACACACTTTATTATAAAACATACAAACAAACAAATATTACCAGATATCGGTTAGACTGAGATGACATTATACAATACAAAGTAAGTGCGAAAGAGATGGTGGTTTTATCCCACGCGATATCTTGTTAAAACGTCGCTCGTACTAGCTATGCCGATACATTCAACTGAATCAGAAAGTCAAAAGTAAATTGTAGAGTATTATCTTAGTATGTAGACATTTATATTTATTATCACCAAATTTTATTTGATACTTTATAATTATTTAAAATTAAGTTCACATTTATTTGTCTTAATTAGAAATCACGTGTTGAAGATATTATTACATATTTTTGGAATTATTAAACAATTCACACAGTTATCTTATTTTATTAATACTTAACACCCCTGTCTCTGCCTACCCCAATGGGAACTAACGGTATCAGTATTTTCCACTGGGTAGGCAGAGACTATCGATCGCCACTTTGTACGATCATGTAAAATATTGTATCTGCAAACTAATCACTTAGTATCTCATTTAAGATGAAAACTTTGTATTTGAATACTAATAATTATTATTGAATTCAATATTAAATTCAATAATTAATAATTATAATTATTGAATTTAAGTAATAGTGGTATTTGTTTTTTATAATACACTTTTGACCTAATGCTTTAGCTGTAGCAACACTCATGAGAGCAGACTATGTCACGAAGATGTGAGAAACATCTATCTCATATATCTCATGGCAAAATTGATGTTTTAAATTAAACATACATACATATACCCACGGCTATAAATCCCTAGAAGGGGTAGCCAGAGCTAAGGAATTACAAATTCCTCAGCCACTTTTGGAAGTTGAGTGGGGAAAAGATGGTAGAATAAAGGTTGTTGGTGTGATGAGTCTCCAACCGCATCGCCCAAAAATCCCTTAAAAGCCCCAATACCGTTAGTCGCCTCTTACGTACACCCACCGGAAGAAATGGGGTAGTGCTATTCTATGCCGACACTACACAGCATAATATAAAAAAAATATACAAAAACAAATAATTCAAACTTCTCTACCTGGTACATAATCTTCATCATAATCATCCGGGTGTATCCTTTTAACATGTCTTTTCACATCATTCCGCTTCTTACTCGTATAACTACAACACTTACACTTATAATTATTCACTTTATGAGCATCTTTTAAATGTTGTTTAATACTATCTTCATCTTTACACTTAAACGCACACTTTGTACACAAAAATGACTTTTTCTTCTTCTTATGTGACTCTAGATGATATACTAGACTCATTTGGTGTTTCGCTTTATAGTCACATAGATGGCACCTGAATTTTTTCTCTTCTTTATGTTTTCTTAGGTGTCTGTCAAATGGTTTTTGCGATGAGGTCTGGTATGGGCATAAGGAACAAACAAGCATGGTTTTTTCTCTATTGCTTGAGTGAGTTTTCATGTGATCTTTTAGCTTCGCTTTAGATTTGGTGGTGAATTGGCATAAGTAGCAATATAGCTCTGATTTGTGTCCCCAGAATATGTCCTTCAGTTTCTTTTGTAGCGCTGCTTGTACCTGAGGGAATGAGAGGATTATAATTAGATTGGTTGCAACTTTTTTAAGTATGCTGTGTAGTGTCGGCTTAGAATAGCACTACCCCATTTCTTCCGGTGGGTGTACGTAAGAGGCGACTAACGGTATTGGGGTTATTAAGGGATTTTTGGGCGATGCGGTTGGAGACCCATCACCAACAACCTTTATTTCACCATCATTACCCCACTCAAATTTCCAAAAGTGGCTGGGGAATTTCTAATTCCTTAGCTCTGGCTACCCCTTTTAGGGATTTATAGCCGTGAGTATATGTATGTATGTTTTTTTAAGTATACGAATTGGTAATCTACGGCTACACGCTTGATAAATGTCACGTTACGATCAAGTGTTAACGTCTTATGAATTGTCGATTTTAGGCTTCAAGCATAAAAAAGTGTTACGAGTGTGCAAGTGAGAGCGCAGTATTTGCGATAGAGAGGCAAGAACGACCGATACGTTTACATATGAGAGAGACAGAAGAAGCATACATCCCACATGTGAACTAATTTTCAATATTCTACTTGATTGTTTTCTTATATTACTTGCCGTGTACTGCTGGCTTTGAATGTCACTACCCCTTTCTAACCACGGGTGTCGTGAGAGGCGACTAAGGGTATTGCGGCTTTTTTAGATACTTTATTTCTATCATCTTCTCCCCCATTGTGGCTGAAGAGTTTCTAGCTCTATGGCTCTGGCTACCCCTTAATTTGGCATTAAAGGCTGTGTGTATATGTATGAATGTTTTATCACCTTCCAGGACCCTTACCGTTTTTACCCTTAAGGAGGCCCCGCATTTTGCAGCTATTGCGCTCACTCTTACGTCAAATTTACTGAGAGTGACAGGGACGGAAAAAACGCGCGCGCAGGATAAATGTAGTTTATTTAGTTTTATTGAATAACTATAATGATTAAATGAAAAGTTAAACATCAAAGTTACAGATCTTAAAGCTACGCGTATATAGACACATAATGAGTTCACATGTATGTTATGCCAGTGGAGCCTATACGGTTTTTATGAAAACAAAGCATGTTCCAATTCAATTTTTTTCATCATATTTTTCAACAAATTATTAAAATGTTAAACATACAATTTTAACACCATGAACTAATCACCAACATATATTTTATTCATGTCTTATCAATATCATCAACTCAGACTTTATAGAATTTCCAAACAATCAATATCAACCTATTTTTCCGGGGACGCCCTTAAGGTACCATCATTACCCACCTCCGCGCATCTAGTGACCGATTTTACATTTTCGACCGTCTCATTCTATATTCTCTATCGAAAATTACCCTAGTTACCCTATTATTCGGGGACCAGTATTTCGTTGTCGTCCATCTCATTCCAAATTTTCTGTCACTAATTACCCTAAGGTGCCCTAGAGCTACCATCGTTACCCACCTCCACGTATCAAATGAACTGTTAAATCGGTGATAATTACTCTAGTAGTGGTGTTAAATTACCCTCATTGCCCTAAAGGTACCTCGTTACCCACCTCCACCTATCTAGTGACCGGTATTTTATTTATGTCCTTCTCACCGCTACCTTACTTCTAATTCAATTTTCCTGTACCCTCATTACCCTAAAGGTACCATAGTTACCCACCACCGCGTATCTAGTGAGCGCTATTTAATTTTCGGTGATAATTACCCTAGTAGCTGTCTTTAATTACCCTAGTTACCCAAAAGGTAGCACGTTACCCACCTCCGCGTATCTAGTGAGCGGCACGTCGTCCTCGTCCGTCTCGTCCGACACGTCCACTGTATCGATGTGAGGCTCTTGCAGGATCACGTCGCTCTCGTCAGATGATGTCAGGAGAGACACCGATTCCGTTCTGAGGGGGGGGGGGGGGGGGTAAATAATAATTAGCAACAAGAATAGTAGATAACTTAAGTAAAAAAATCGCTAATTAAATTCCACTAAAAACTTACAGCCAAAATAAGTTGTAACTACACCCTGATTGGTTGATTCATACATACATACATATACTCACGGCTATAAATCCCTAGATGGGGTAGCCAGAGCTGAAGAATTAGAAATTCTTCAGCCTCTTTTGGAAAGTTAAGTGGGGAAAAGGTGGTAAAATAAAGGTTGTTGGTGATGGGTCTCCAACCTCATCGCCCAAAAATCCCTTAAAAAGCCCCAATACCGTTAGTCGCCTCTTACGTACACCCACCGGAAGAAATGGGGTAGTGCTATTCTAGGCCGACACTACACAGCATACATCAGCATAAAACATGGTTGATTCAACGTTCTGAATTTTGTTGAGCATACATTTGCTTCACTGAATTCAATGGAAATGCACTGAACTATTTAATGATGTTAAAATTCTTGGCATCGTCTCTATTTAGCTAAGTTCTCTATGACAAGAACACAGTATTTATTAACAAAAAATGGGTGGTTTAAGAGGTGACTAAGATTGTTTGGGACTTTTTAAGTGGTTATTTGACGTTCGTTTCTATTTCTCCAAGAAATACTTCCAAAAGTGGCTTAGCAATTTCTGACTCTGCAGCAATAATAAAACTAAACTAATATTACTACTAAAAATAATATAGTAAAACAATTATACTTTAAAATGATAAAAAAACTCACTTCTTCTCGATGATTTCCACATCGCTATCATCATCAGACTGTTGACTCATCATCATCAGCTGCGCGGGATCCACGTCTACTTCCACCGTCTCCAAGATCATCAGGCAGTCAGGGCTTTCAGGGGGTGAGGGGGAGCCTATATGAATAGACAATGTATAGGTAAATTTTCAGACTTAAATATATTAAGTTTGACATTCAGATTTAGTATTTTTTCAGCCACTTTTGGAAGTTGAGTGGCGAAAAGATACTAAAATAGAGGAAAGTTGGTGATGTATCTTCAACATCGCCCATCAATCACTCATAAGGCCCACATAACCCTTAGTAGCATCTAACGAAATTCATGAGTAAACTGGATTAGTGCTATTTATAGTACTATAATACATGACATGATTGCTCATTGGGTAGAACATCGCTTATTGTGCAGATGACTACTGTTCTAATCCCAGGTCAGACCTACACCAATTTGTCTAAAGACATATGTGTGGTTAATTTACCATGGTTGTTAACGGTGAGGGAAAACATCGTGAGGAAACTCACATGGCTGAGTTGTACTTGGTCATGTGACAACGTACTCGTACAAAACGGCGATAGGCCTGCCCCCTATCACGTGAGTACACTGTCCATGCAAAACATGGGTACTTTGAACACTAGGTGACAATGTCACGTGATGTTCAGAAGTACTAGTACCTCTGCTAATCCGTTCGGGGATATACGGCGTGAACGTTTATGTTATGTTATTAAACACAAGTACTTTTCTAGAGCCTAACTTGATCTGTGTAATATTATATACATACATACATATACTCACGGCTGTAAATCCCTAGAAGGGGTAGCCAGAGGTAAGGAATTAGAAATTCCTCAGCCACTTTTGGAAATATGAGTGGGCAGAAGATGGTAAAATTAAGGTTGTTGGTCTCCAACCGCATCGCTGAAAAATCCCTTAAAAGCCCCAATACCATTAGTCGCCTCTTACGTACACCCACCGGCAGAAATGGGGTAGTGCTATTCTAAGCCGACAACACACAGCAAAATATAATATACTGTGGAATATACTTAATGGTTTAGTCTAAGTTAAGCATAGGATCTTTTGGCTGAAACATTTACTTACGTATAAGATTCGGTGCAACGTTGCAAATTATGGACTCTGGTTGTAAACTTTTCACTAAGCCATCTTGCGTGTCCTGAGAGTCTTCAGAAATATTAACAGAATCTATTGACTCTTTTGCTGTTTCCAATTTGTTTGTATCACTATTGTCTGATTCCGTTAGTTTATTTGCAATTTTCGCGTTACTAAAATCTAACGGTTTATCAGTTACAGTTTCATCTTTGTTAGGCTCTGTTTCTAAGATATTCGTATTAGTTATGGAATCATCTTTATTTACTTCTTGAGCAAGAACTGTATTTACAACATTTTTGACTGACTCTGATGCTTCATTTAGATCTACATGTTTTGTGATATCTGTATTATTTACTGATTTTTCAAATATTCTTTCTACAGCACCGATAACTTCTTTATCAGAATCTGTTTCTTTAGGTTTATCTTCATTCTTTTTAGCTTCAACTCCTTTTTCTATTTTATCAGAAACTCGACTAGTATTATCATCATTATCAGTTTTGTTAGCAGTTGATGCTAATTTCTCTGTATTTCCGTTTGCTTCTACTTTGTTGGTACTTTGGTCTTTTAAATTTCTATCAACAGACTTTTCTATACTTAACTGTGATTTATTTACATCATTATGTTTACTTTTATTATTGGTTATTCCTTGACTTGTTTTACTTTCAACTACAATATTTTTACCTAAAGTTATGGAATGTAGATTATGGCTTGGCGATAAAATATCATTTTTTATATGAGTATCTTTAGTTGTTGATATATCATCGGCTTTATTTGAGATTCTGTAAAAAATAAAATTCGTTAAACACAAAATATTCTCATTTGATTTCGTCATTGTATTATACTGTTATGATGGGATGAGAGAAGTATAGAAGTTAGTTACTGAATGTGCATGGAGATGTTCTATCACAATTTTATGTGTGTATGTTTATATTGTTTATTTATGTGTTAGTTTTAAGTTTTATATAGTTAAGTTCTGGTTTCAACTAAGAATTGGAGCTATTCACTTTTAGTGTTAAGAGCAAGCTCATTAAAATTTAGCCTTTTTTAGGTTGTATCTTTATGTACTTTTTGGTGAAATTGAATAAAAATTTTATGTTCTTTTGTGATTAATTTTGATTGTAATTTGTCTGTAAAAATACAAATATAATCTTTATTAAATATTTAAATATTAATTACCTTAATCTGCCCCGCTTTCCATCACAAAGCTTTGCGACTTTAGTGGCAACTATTTGCTCCTCTATATCAACATTTTCATCATCATCCAAGCTGGGTCTATTACCTATTTTATCATCACCACCAATACTGGGTTTATCACCTACTTGATCATCATCATCATTCAAACTAGGTTTATCGTCATCATCATCTTGATCACTAGACTTCGCTCGGTCACGTGGTAGGGAGTCGTCGGATACATAAGTGTCGACTCTGGCTCTTTTTCTTGACGATTTTCTCTGTTGAAATAGTGAAAATTCTGGGTGTCATATGATAATTAACTAACTTTGTTTTCTAGATTGATAAAACATTTATTTCCACTATTCAGTCAGACACACAAAGCATAAAGGTAGCATTTAGTGTGTCAGACACACCGTAAAAGACCCTTTTTAATCATCTTAAGTAATAACATAAACGTTCACGCCGAATATCCCCGAAGGGGTTGGCAGAGGTACTAATACTTCTGAACATCACCTGACTTTGTCACCTGGTGTTCAGAGTACCCACGTTTTGCATGGACAGTGTACTCACGTGATAGGGGGCAGGTCTATCGCCGTTTTGTACGAATACACTGTCACATGACTAAGTACAACTCAGCCATGTGGGTTTCCTCACGATGTTTTCCCTCACCGTTAACAACCATGATAAATTAACCACACATATGTCTTTAGAAAAGACAAATTGGTGTAGGCCCGACCCAGGATTTGAACACTAGTCGTTTGCACGATAACCGAGTGTTCTACCCACTGGGCTATCACGGTTGTTGTTCAAAGATGACAAGACGGTAGAAATGAAGTATTGTTTGTGTCGATTGGTTGGAATAAAGTATCATTGGTGTCATTGATGGGTCTCGAGGGCATCGCCCAAAACACACTTAAAATGCCCCATACTCTTAGTCGCCTCTTACGGCATTCGTGGGTAAAAGGGGTATTGACATTATAAGCCGGCCTCACGTGTCTTTTTTTTTTATTTAGTTTTTTATACTTCGTGTATATTATGTTATACTTTACCACATTTTTTTTATTAATTGAATACTGGAATCAATAAATTCTATATTTCCTTCAATAAGCAAAAAATTAAAGTTTTTATAATCATTGTTTCATAAAAAATAATAAATACCTGTTGTCTAAAACTAAACACACTGGGCACCACATTGGACTTGAGAATAATAGTTCCTTTGACCAATCTGAAGTCCGTCTCCAAGAAATGGCTGCTGCAGACCATACCATCTTCAATATCCGGAGAGCATCTGATCATCTTCAGCCAGCGCTGCCGAAGAACCTTCGTTTTTGGGATTCTGGAAGAACATAATATATTTATAAATTTATTCCAAGAAAAGATAATCATTACATGCATAGCCTAATGCGATAACATTTTAAATTAAATTTTAAATGGAAGTGATTTTATGAAAAGGCCAACAAAACAACGAAATATACAGAAGTGATCACTTTTAGTACATACATATACTGGGTTACACACATACATATATATACACATATTATACACATACATATATATGGGTTGTCTGGAAGAGATCGCTCTTAGTGATAAGACTGCCAGTTGTACTTTGGCTTTTTTACCGATCTTTTTTTTGTAATTGTTGTTTTTTTGTAATGTGCAATAAAGAGTTTTATTATTATTATTATTATACTCACGGCCACAAATTCCTGTTTATGGGTCTACAACCGCATCGCCCAAAAACCACTTATAAATCCACATCTAAGAACGAGAACTAAAATAAAAATAAAAATCTGCAACTTACTTATAAAATGACATAAACTTGTCTGTGCCACTGTCCACCCCACATCCGTCCACACAACATCGCATTATGACTACATCACTACACCTGAAACAGAAAGAAATGAAAAAAAAATCGACACCTCAAGCAATAGATGGCGCTAACACCAGTAAGGTGTAAAGAAACATGCAAATATGGGCTACTAGCCTGAAATAAATGATTATTATTTATTTATTTACAAATTTTCGAGCGAGTGGTCACTTGATACCATAGCTCAGTTGGTAGAGCGACGGGGACGTATACCCGGGTGTCGTGGGTTCGAGTCCCGCTGGTGTCAAAATTTTTTATTTGCTTAATTATCATATAACATAAACATAAACGCTCACGCTGTGTATCCCCGAAGGGGTTGGCAGAGGTACTAATGTATTTGCTTAATTGATTAGTAATAATCCCCACGTGAGGTTTTCATGCAAAACAAAGCCTAGAAATGGTAACATTTAATAGATATAACAATTTTATAACTATAAAACTGCAGAACAAAGTATAGATAGAGGTGTGAATAAAGAAAGAAGACCAAAAACAGAAGGTAGGAAGTACACAATAAAAGCTGCTAGTATATGTAGCTGACCCGACAGACTTCGTACTGTCAAATTTGCTTATGACAAAGCTTTTGGTCATTTTTTTTCGATATAAAAATAATCCTATGTTATATATTGGGTCATTATCTAGAATTCGGCCAAATTTCAATCATATACATTATGTGCTTAAGGAGCCTTTTTGCCTCAAACACACAAACATCCAAACTTTCACATTTATAATAAAACCTCAAAAATTGTAGCCTATGTGTTATTCTGATGTATAAGCTATAGCCTATGTGTTATTCTGATGTATAAGCTATATTGTGGTAAAGTTTCATTCAATTCCATTCAGTAGTTTTTACGTGAAAGAGTAACAAACATCCATACATCCATACTTACAAACTTTCGCCTTTATAATATTAATAGGATAATGTGTATGTATACATATGTTTTATGAAGCTGTGTAGTGAAGGCTTAGAACAGCTAGTGCGTGGGGTAGTCCCCATTTCTTACGGTGGGTGTACGTAAGAGGCGACTAACGGTATTGGGGATTTTTGGGCGATGCAGTTGGAGACCCATCACCAACAACCTTTATTTTACCATCTTTTCTTCACGCAACTTTCCAAAGTGGCTGAGAAATTTCTAATTCTCTAGCTCTGGCTACCCCTTTATCGAATTTATAGCTGTGAGTATATGTATGTATGTTTTTGTGATTTTGTAATGTTTAAGAGCTTACCTCTCGGAGTTCAATTGCAACTCAGCACCTACATTTTTACCACTTTTAATTTCAGTTTGAGTGACTACTTCATTTTGAGGATCTGAAAATATAAGAAAAAAATATTTACGTTCATATATCCGCAAAGGAATAAAATAAAAACGAATATGAAGTAAACATTTCTTCAAAATGAATAAATAAATATAATTGGATATTATACATACATACATATACTCACGCCGTTAATTCCCATTGGGGTAGGCAGAGACTATCGATCGCCACTTCGTACGATCCTGGCAAACCTCTCTTGCTTCGTCTACATCCATCAATCTTTTCATACATGCTCTTTTATTCTTCATACTTGGGACGCCTGCCTTTTTGAGTCAAAAGTCAAAGTCAAAGAAAGAAAGAGGTACTCAATCCGATTGTATGTATGTTACACAAATAGATTACGTTAATACTTGGTTCTACTTGGTTGCGGGGTAGGGAAGCAGAGGTACTTCTGAAATACATACATACATACATATACTCACGGCTATAAATCCCTATAAGGGGTAGCCAGAGCTAAGGAATTAGAAATTCCTCAGCCACTTTTGGAAAGTTTAGTGGGAAAAAGATAGTAAAATAAAGGTTGTTGGTGATGGGTCTCCAACCGCATCGCCCAAAAATCCCTTATAAGCCCCAATACCGTTAGTCGCCTCTTACGTACATCCACCGGAAGAAATGGGGTAGTTTTATTCTAAGCCCACACTACACAGCACTGAAATACATACATACATATACTTACGGCCATAAATCCCACATATGGGTAGTCAAAATTAGAAATGCTGAAGGACTACTTTTGAAACTTTAGTGGGGGTAAGATTGTAAAGTAAAGGAAGGTTGTTGATAGGCATCCAAGCAGATTGCCGAAAAAATAATTTAAAAGCCCCAATACCATTAAGACCTGGGTAGAAATGGACTAGTGCTATTCTTTAACTGACCAGGCAATTTATCTTTATCCAAAAACAGAGATGGTTTGCTTCCACTCTTGAGACCCGCTTTCCCTCTGCGGTTCTCAAAACAATCCTCATTGAAATGGATCGAGCAGACTTCAGAGGTCCTGGTGAGGGTACGGTCTGTGTCTCCTATGAGGTCTAACCATTTTCTCTTGTCATTTCTGTTTGAAGGGAATCTGAAAATTAAGCACAAAACACATTATGTACATTTCGCTGTTGCGCCATACAATCCGAACCAATTTTCAACTGCATCAACTAACATGAATTAATACATACATACAGACATACATACATCCCTTAACAGGGTAGCCAGAGCTTTAGAATGAGAAATTCCTCAGCCACTTTTGGAAGTTGATTGGGGAAAAGATGGTAATAATAAATGTTTTTGGTGACGGGTCTCCAACCACATCGCCCAAAAATCACTTAGAAAGCCCCTATACCCTTAGTCGCCTCTTACGATCACCCACGGGAAGAAATGGGGTAGTGTTATTCTAAGCCGACACTACACATTACATTACAATACATTAACTATAGAAAAGGACAATAATTATTTGTGGTTAGTAATAAATTATTGATAATCTATACTTATAATAATCAATAATCTAATTTCGATATAATACACATATAATAAAGTTTAACTTAAAGCAGGCGTCCGTAGTATGAAGAATAAAAGAGCATGTATGAAAAGATTGATGGATGCAAAACGAAGCTAGAGAGGTTTGTCAGGATCGTACGAAGTGGCGATCAATAGTCTCTGCCTACCCCAATGGAAACTAATGGCGTAAGTATATGTATTTATGTACACATATAAAAACACCATATAAAGTTGCTCTCGTCTAGATTCAAACCCTCGACATCTAGACCCGTAAGCTAGTCATCTACCAACTAGGCCACAGACATTATTTCTTAAAACATTCAAAGGCATACATGGCATATTAATATTTCCTCACATTGATTTCTTGCCAACCTCACACATAAAAAAGGCTAGGGCAAAAAGACAATATATATTATTTGAATGCTTAATTATTAACATTGTTACCATTTTAACCAAGCTTTATAATGTTGGCTTAGAATATCACTAACCCATTTCTTCCTGCAGGAAGAGTTGAATTAGTGTCTTGGTGCTGTTAAGCTCATCTTCTATAACTAGCTGAAGAACTAACTCTTTAGCCAGCCATTCGGAAGCTCAAGCAAGCAAGCATTTGACTAAAGAATACATTTGTATGCGAAGAATTTTGACTGAACATAACTACTACTACTAATAATATAGGGGGCAGGCCTATCGCCGTTTTGTACGAATACACTGTCACATGACGAAGTACAACTCAGCCATGTGGGTTTCCTCACGATGTTTTCCCTCACCGTTAACAATCATGATAAATTAACCACACATATGTCTTTAGAAAAGACAAATTGGTGTAGGCCCGACCCAGGATTTGAACACTAGTTGTTTGCACGATAACCGAGTGTTCTACCCATTCGGCTATCACGGTTGACTAAACATGTGGTCCGCATAACATGTAAATTTAACATACATACATAATGAAAACATCCAAACAAAAGAACAATTACGAAAAAGAAATAACAACTTACTTAAAAAAAGATCTAACAGGCTCTTCATCCCGGCTCCATCCACAAATATAACATTGCATTATGCTCCGAAGGTATAAACTGTTTAATAAGTTGCCAAATTCATGATTTTAATTGTACCACTGACAGCCATCTGTAACAAATGTATGTTCGTAAAAAGTCGCCAAATTCCAAAACTAAATTGTGTTATATATTATTTATATTTATAAATAGGTCTGCTGTGTAGTGTCGGCTTAGAATAGCACTCCCCATTTCTTGCGGTGGCTGTATGTAAGAGGCAACTAACGGTATTGGGTCTTTTGAGGGATTTTTGGTCGATGCGGTTGGAGACCCATCACCAACAACCTTAATCTCACCATCTTTTCCCCACTCAACTTCCCAAAAGTGGCTGAGGAATTTCTAATTCCTCAGCTCTGGCTACCCCTTTTAGGGATTTATAGCCGTGAGTATATGTATATAAATATTATTATTATTTTTAATGTTGATTTAATAAACTATAAGACTGCCCAAGCAAGCCTCAGATGTGTATTAATAGTATAAGAAAGTAGCTTATACTAAATCTGCTATCAGACAAGTTTCATCAACATCTATACAGCCATTTTGGAGACTAACTGGTGAATGGAATGGAAAGAATGGTTCCAGAGCACACAAAAGAGCCACAGACATTAATTTTAAAATTCTATGCAAGCCACTGGTAATGGACTACATTTATGGAATGGATGGATTTGAAGTTGATATTCTTTTTGAACACAATTTACCATACTATGTACTCAAATGTACTTAAAATATTGTATAGTATATTTGATATAATAATTATTATATATATAATATTTATAATATTGCTGTATAGTGTTGGCTTAGAATAGCACTACCCTGTTTCTTCCGGTGGGTGTAAGTAAGAGGCGACTAACGGAATTGGGGCTTTTAAAGGATTTTTGGGCGATGTGGTTGGAGACCCATCGCCAAAAACATTTATTTTACCATCTTTTTCCCACTTAACTTTCCAAAAGTGGCTGAGGAATTTCTAATTCCTTAGCTCTGGCTACTCCTTCTAGGGATTTATAGCCGTGAGTATATGTATGTATTTATTATAATGTTAATAATATTAATATACAAATTGTAAATAAGTTGTGTTTAGTGAAGTTCTGTTTAAGTTGCATATATACTTGACCATAATGATTTAAAGAGTTGTCCATTTGTTCCTCACCATAAAGGTTGACTGGAAGAAATCGCGTTAAGGCGATAAGTCCGCCTTTGTGTACATATACTGTTGCACCTATTCTGTAATATATTGTTTGTGTGTTGTTTTGTATGCAACATAGTGTTTAAATAAGTAAATAAATAATAAAGTTATTTTCACCTGGTGGTCAAAGTACCAATATTTTGTTTGTTTGATGGTGGGTAGGTGTACCGTAATTTTTTATGAAGATTAGACAACATATATTAAGCAGAATAAGTTACTGTTGCTATAAGGACATTTCAAGACTTTTATTAGAAATTCCTCAGCCACTTTTGGAAATTGCGTGGGGAAAAGATGGTAAAATAAAGGTTGTTGGTGATGGGTCTCCAACCGTATCGCCCAAAATCCCTTAAAAAGCCCCAATACCGTTAGTCCCCTCTTACGTACACCCACCAGAAGAAAAGGGGTAGTGCTATTCTAAGCCGACACTACACAGCAATATTTTCAGTATAACCATCAGAAAATAAATGTTGTATGAAAGAATTACCAAAACTGACCGAGAAGGAAAGTACATATACTCCATTATAATCTATAACTATTCTTTTGAAACACACAACCCATATTGAAACCATTTAAGTAAATTCTGCCACTAAATTTGACTTACAATAGGAATCTACTTTGAAAAGGAAATAAAGACTACTATATAGCGACATGATAGTCCAGTGGGTAGAACACCCGCCCGAAAAACAGAAGGGCGTGAGTTCCAATCCTGGGATGGGCCTACACCAATTTGTCTTTTCTAAAGTCATATGTGTGGTTAATTTATCATGGTTGCTAACGGTGAGGGAAAACATCGTGAGGAAACCCACATGGCGGAGTTGTACTTAGTCATGTGACAGTGTATTCGTACAAAACGGCGATAGGCCTGCCCCCTATCACGTGAGTATACTGTCTAAGCAAAACGTTGGGTACCTTCTCTGAAAACTAGATGGCGCTTGCCATGTGAGTTCAGGAGTATGGGTACCTCTGCCAACCCCTTCGGGGATAAAACGGCGTGAACGTTTATGTTACGTTTATGTTATACTATAAAGACGTTTTCTATCTACAAAGTTTGTTGAAGCAATTTCATAAAAATAAATAATAAATTATCCTATATATTTTGGGATATTTGTAACTAATCGCAGATTGTAACTTCAATCTTATTTTCTAAGCAATAAAGTCGATAACGCAACAGCAACAATAAAGACGCCAAATGAACATAATAATTGGTCAATGGAATAAATTAAGATTCTTAAAATTTATAGATGAAGCTGTAATGATAACTAATACTATACTATAATCATACATTTATTTACAACTCGAACATGATTAAAACAATATTTTTCTAAGGTTACAGGTGTTAATATAAAATGTTGTGTATTGTGCCAATACTATCTTTCTTTAAAAGGGTTGCTCATAAAATTTAATTAACTTAAAATTATTGTATACTTACAATTTTTACAAGCTTCAAATAATAATTCTTACTGAGGAATTAAAGCAACAAATTTTGTTTGAAAATACGTCCAAATAAAACCACAATACAACAATCCAATGAAAATTTACTTTGAAATAATGGCAACATGCCCAATACATGCTGATAGCGACTGCCAGTGTCAACTAAATAGTAGGGGAGGCCTGCATGCTAAATTTGCAGTTGCTCGAGCGTCGTAGAAACCTATTGGATTTGATAGCTCATGTTCCAAAATTAAAAGGAGTATATTACAAGTTTATATTTTAGTGGGGGAGAGCGTGCAAACATTTATAAAAATGTAAAAAAAAATAGTAGTATAGCAATACCTTCAGCCATTAACAGTATGAATGCGATTTATAATTCTGATAACCATTATATATTAATCTGATGATTAATGTAAGGGGATGTCGTTATTCTGGCCATTTTAAAGGAAATTTAACAACAATGTTCAGTCTTAACGCCTGCACAAATATTACACCAAAACACCATCGTGGGAACATTGCCGTCACCCGCATCACGCGCTTGAAGATTCTTGAACATCTTATTTCTTAACGTCACGCCCAAATCGTCAGATTATCCAGATATAAACTCTTCTAAATGTAATTAACCTACCTTTACTTAGTCTGAAGCGCTCGAGTTTTTGGAGGATTGTCTTTTTTTACTAATCTGACGGATTCCCCTCAGCATACCCCGCTATACGAAGGGTTCATACTCGATAGATGTACATCAAAGGGTACAAGGATTCTCCCTATATAATAATCTGATATGCTTGAGTCACTTCAAAAATTCCCGCTTCGCCTCCCCTACTAAAAGCAATGTTGGTGCTTATTGATTCTCCTTTTCTCTGTTACTTTGCTATTCTCTCTGTTCTCATGCATTGTATGTTAAAAATTATTGTTAATTTGTAAATATTATATTGTTCTATTCGTTTGTTTAGAGTAGTATCACACTTGTAGTAGTATATAGATTTGATCTGACTAGGCTGTTGTTACTAATTTTTTAAAGTTGTTTTTGGTTTTGTGGGACACATTATTTAAGTAAGCATGTAAGTTATAGCAAATTAGTAAATAATAATTTATGAATTCATTTACCAATCCTTTCCCCGCTCAACTTCCAAAATTTCTGATTTCAAAGCTCTGAAGCTACTCCCCGATAGAAAGAACTAAACAATTAGTTGGGGCAGGGTCTCAAAAACATAAAAAACCGACTTACGATGTATCGAGTAGCACCACTTGGCATTTGTGCTGGAACCACAGCCATAGAAATCAACCGTGTCAAGTGATAAAATCTTTATGCCGAAATTCTTTTTAACCCCTTTTCGGGTGTATAATAATGTTATGTAGGTAATTCAATTTTGGGCTTTATATTAAAACTCATTATATATTTTCATCATTTAATCGAATTATTTGGGTAAGTAACAAAATCAGCTTAAAATTTAACACTTAATCCAAATAAATCTTATATTTATACCTAAAGATATATAAGTCCTTCTCCATTCAAGGCACACAATAGTTTCCGTGAAACAGGCATCAAATATGTTACTCTCAATCTAAATTGTTTAATCAGATTTCACTTCTCGATAATACACATAAAAATAACATTGAAAAGTAAGTGTTCAATACTTTGTATAATATGAATGCTGATATTGTCATTGCTTATCCTATAGTCAGGGCCGGATTTAGAGGTCCAGAGGCCTCGGGGTAACAAATGAGCGGAGGCCCCCTCGCCCCAAATTATTTTTCTAATAAAGTAAAAAAAGTTTTTCAATAAATAAATTTATTGTGAAATCAATATAAAAAATATCTTACTAACTTACTAAAAAATGCTTACTAGTTGGAATTCGATTTTTATTCCGCAGTCTCTATTGTGGGGGCCCCCGTTTGTGAAGGGCCTGGAGCTTTCGTCCCGTCCCTAGATCCGGTCTTGCCTATCGTGTATCGTCATTTGCTAGCACGATAGTTAAACTACACTTTGCTGATTGGCGCGCCGAAGTAGTTATCGATCTGTCGCAAATACTGCACAAATTTTACCGTATGAACAACCCTGTGAATGAGAGTATGAGCCGGACATAGAAAACTTATCAAAATAGAGAAGAAACGAACACTTTTTTTCCGTAAGGGTTTCAGTTTATTGGCACTGACTTAGCGAAGCAAATATGTATGACTGAAAATCAGAACATGGAATCAACCTATCAGGGTGCAGGGATAACTTGTTTTGACAATTAGTTTTTAGCGGTTTTTTTTCAGAAATTTGTGTACTAAACTGCGTTTGGTTTCCGCTCTATTTAGTTTTAAGTTCTCTATGAAGCCGGACTTCTATACGCGCCACCTAGGGGTTATTTAAAAAATACTTTGACAAGTTTGACATTTCATAGTAAAAATGGCGGCAACGGCTACAAAAATATCGTAGGAAAACTTGGCTGCTTATCAATATGGCACATTTTGATTGTTCTTTCAAACTTTTGGTAAAGCATTTATTTTCTGTTATCGATCAAAGTTCACTCATATTATGAACAGTCCTCTTATGCCTATTCATGTGATACTTAGCCTTAAACTTCCTATAACAGATATCACACTCAAAATGCGATTCAGGTAGATGGTTGGATAACATATGATATTTTAACGATTGTTTTATCTTGTATTCAGCTCCGCACTCTTTACATTTATATTTGTTATCTCCGCTATGGATTTTCATATGGCTGGCTAGGAAATACTTGTGAGAGAACTTTTTATTGCAAATATCGCACTCAAATTTCTTCTCTTTCGGAACAGCTTTGCACGGATGCCTCGCCATGTCAGTTGACTGTTTAAAAGTTCTGTTGCATAATTCGCATTTAAACGGTCTGATGTTATTGTGGTTTCTGTGGTGGATCTCTCTGCTTTGGCGGCCTGAAATATTGTGGTTTATTTAATGTGCTTAGGTTGTATTAGAGTATTATGAAATATATATAATATAAATATATAAGACAAAACGCACTCTCAGAACGAAAGAGGCTCAAGTCAAAAATAGTGATTTTGAGTTATAACTTATAATCATAGAGAGACATAAAAAAGTATGTTCTTAAACAAAGGCACTTATTGCTATAGGGTCGAAAAATTTGTTATCCTGTTTTTTGATCAATTAGTGCCTTTGTTTTACTATTCATCGGATTGAGCATACCTTTTTATGTCTCTCTAGCGTAGTAACTCAATATCAATATTTTTGAGTTGAGCCTCTTTCGTTCTGAGAGTGCAAAAAGGTATTTATTGAAAAAAAATACATTAGAATTTACAGTGATTCACGCACTAGGCATTGCCTGTATCGCATGAATCTAAGGAATAAATATACAGATATTTTATACACAGATCAAGTTAATCCCAAACTAAGTAGAACTTGTATTATAGGATACTAACTCGACGTTATATTTGATGTGATATAATACGCGAATGAATAACATCCAAGACTAAGAAACAATAATTTATGCTAAACACGTAAATGTTGCTCTCAGCAGGGATCGAACCCGCAACCTCCGGACCGAGAAGCTAGTCACCTATCCACTCGACCACGGACGTCGTCAAAAACATGTCTTGTTCTGGATCGATATAGAAACATCTAGGTTTATTGTATGCAATTTTGTATGATACACTGACACCAGATACATACATATACTCACGGCTATAATTCCCTAGAAGGGCTAGCCAGAGCTAAGGAATTTCTAATTCCTTAGCCTCTTTTGGAAAGTTGAGTGGGGAAAAAGATGGTATAATAAAGGTTGTTGGTGATGGGTCTCCAACCGCAACGCCCAATGTTCCCTTAAAAGCCCTAATACCGTTAGTCGCCTTTTACATACACCCACCGGTAGAAATGGGGTAACGCTATTCTAAGCCGGCGCTACACAGCTACACCACCACCAGATATAAATTAATAACACCTATGACTTATATAAAGACACATTGGTGCAGACCCAACTCAAGATTTGAACCCACTCCTCTCTGCATGAGGCAGTCATCCCCACTAAGCTGAAGTGCTTCAAAGTGTTCAAGTGTGATCGGCAGCTACCTATATCTTCCAACAGGTGTCTAAAAGGCTACAAAAGGTATTAATGTTTTTAGGCTTAGAATAGCACTACCCCATTTCTTCCGGTGGGTGTACGTAAGAGGCGACTAACGGTATTGGGGCTTTTAAGGGATTTTTGGGCGATGCGGTTGGAGACCCATCACCAACAAACTTTATTTTTACCATCCTTTCCCCACTCTACTTTCCAAAAGTGGCCGAGGAACTTCTAGTTCCTCAGCTCTGGCTACCCCTTGTAGGGATTTACAGCCGTGAGTATATGTATGTATGTGTGTATGTTCTGGTAAATGTTGTTGGACAACCATCACCAACGCAACGACCTTTATTTAATAATCGTTTCCCCACTATACTTCCAATTGTGGCTGAAGAATTTCTAAACCTAAATCTTTAACTACCCCCTTTAAGGATCGAGAGCCGTGAGTGTATGTATGTAAAACGTATTAAAAAACACTAACTTGAAAATCCCTTTCCACAGTAATGGCATTGTAAGGGGTAGACGCCAGTGTGCTGGTTCATATGCCGTTTCAAACCGTGCTCCGTTGTGGATACGAACCCGCACTCCACGCATCGGTGGGCTTCCTTCTCTTTTTGATGCTGTTTTAAGCTGGAAAATAATATTTATCCATTTTACTGCTCTGCCAATTGAGCTACCGTGTCAATTGGGAGGTAGGAAACGCAAACACTACTTAAATGTGTAAAAGAAATAAAGGATAGAAGAATTTCGCGCTGGCAGCCAGTTGACACGGTAGCTCAGAGACTAGACAGAGACACACGGTGGCAGAGCGTCGTCGGGGCGTATACCCGAGGTCGCGGGTTCGATTCCCGCCTGTGTCGAAATTTTTCTTTCCTTTATTTATTAGTAATAATCCCCACATGAGGTTTTCATGAACAAAAGATTTAAATTTATCCATTTTAGTTTTGTTCTTAGTAAATTGGGATTTTTAATGCTGTATTTTGTATGCTACATACTTTATCAAAACATACTCACGACCATAAATCCCTAAGAGATGGCCAGAGATTCAAAGCTAGAAACTCCTCAGCCACATATGGAAGTTTGGGGAGAAGATGGTAGAAATAAAGTATCGTTGGTGATGGGTCTCCAACTGCAGCGCCCAAAAATCACTTAAAATAGCCCGATCCCGTAGTCGCCTCTTACGACATCCGTGGTTAGAAAGGGATATTGACATTCTAAGCCAACCCTACACGGGATTTGTATGCTGATACTGAATAAAGTTGTTATACCATACAATATACTCACGGCTATATTTCCCTAGAAGGGGTAGCCAGAGCTAAGGAATTATAAATTCTTCAGCCACTTTTGGAAGTTGAGTGGGGAAAAGATGGTAGAAATAAAGGTTTTTGGTGATGGGTCTCTAACCGCATTGCCCAAAAATCCAATAAAAAGCCCCAATACCCTTAGTCGCCTCTTACGACACCCGTGGGTAGAAGGGGGTAGCGACATTCTAAGCCGGCACTACACGGCTTTTTCTCTTTATCTTTACATATTTTAAGCTTCCTAGTATGCTTCACCTATGAACTATTTACTTACAGCGACTATTACATGACATGGTTAAAAAAGTATGATAAGGAGTAAATATCTTGTGTTTGTGTAAATGATAAGCTTGGTGTGTAGTGTCGGCTTAGAATAGCATCACCCTATTTCTTCCGGTGGGTGTACGTAAGAGGCGACTAACGGTTTTGGGGCTTTTAAGGGATTTTTGGGCGATGCAGTTGGAGACCCATCACCAACAACCTTCATTTTACCATCAATTCCCCACACTACTTTCAAAAAGTGGCTGAGGAATTTCTTATTCCTTAGCTCTGGCTGCTTCTAGGGATATATAGCCGTGACGTGAGTATATGCATAAGCTTAGTAAGTCTTAGTTAGCTTATCACAGTTCACACATTCACACATTCAAGGGTTTTATTTCCATTGAATATATTCTCTTAGATACTGAGGTAGTATAGTTAACTTGACGTTTAAATAACTGCCGTGAGTTCTGGCTTAGAATGTTGCCCTTTCTACCCACAGGTGCCGTAAAAAGCGACTAGGGTTGAAGAGAAGTAGTTTGCCAACAATACTTTATTTCTACCATCTTGTCCCCTTTAATATTCCAAATGTGACTGAGGAGTTTCTAGTTCAAAAGCTCTGGCTGCCCCTTTTTGGTATTTATAGCCGTGAGTATATGTATGTATGTTAAAAAAAAAAACAATGAAATTATGATTACCTTTGCTGAGTCTTAAAGGTAAAATTACAACAAGCACAGATAAACTTCTGATGATAATGTGTATAAATGTGTGTTTTATACACATGTTTTTGTTGAAAGTATTTGGTGCATTCATCACACTTATAATAAGATCTTCCTTTTCTATAATGATCCAACTTATGAATCGTCCAGTCACAATGATCGCTGAATGCCAACTGACATTGCTCACACATGAACATGTTTTTTTCATCGTTATGTTTCTGTTTATGGGTGAGCAGAGCCTCGTTACTATCGAAGGTCTCTTTGCAAATGGCACATGTGTATACCACTATTGCATTGTGCATTCTCATGTGATTGTATAAGCCCGTGAGGGATGTAAACTTTCTTGTGCATTTCTTGCATTTGATTTCACCTTGGAACTTCGCTTTTTTCCTGAAATAAGAATAAACATACTATGAAATGACTCAATGTGTGCTAAAAACCTTACTTCTTGGTTAAGAAATATAAGAACAAATAAAGATTTGATTTATTATGTAGATAAAGATCCGACTCATGGACTGAATTGTCTGAATAAGAATGTTATGTTCATGAAAACCTCATGAGGGTTAAGAAACAAAGGAAAGAAGAATTTCACATCAGTAATTACTTGACACCATAGCTCAATTGGCAGAGCGCCCAGGGCGTTGACCTGAAGACCCAAAGGTTGCGGGTTCAAGTCCCGCTGGTGTTGAAAAAATGTTTCTTTCCGTAATTGATTAGACTCTTAGACTGCCCAAAAGATAAATGAAAGATGTTGTGACAGTGCTGCACACAGGCATAAATTGTCCATATTCACATCTGCTTTGTCACTATTTCTTATTTTAAGTGTAATAATTTTTCATGAAATTCTGTCACAACATGGTGAGAACAGCATTTAGCAAGTTAATGTGTAGTGTGCTAAGCTCGCTTTAGCTTATTTGCCTTATCATACTTCAATCTCCCTTGCTACTTTTCTTTTGTTACCACATCCATCCCCCATAACATGAGGCATGTGAGAGTGAGAATGTCACAGGAGAAATTAAATAAATAATAATAAATCTTTATTTCAGGCCTCTACGTCTGGCCCATAAAATATAAACAAAACAAAATCAAATACAATCACATAAATTAATTATTTAAATTAATTTAGACAGATAATTAACAAAACATGCAGCAATTTAAAATAATAATGATAAAAAAATAATAATTATATAATGAATTAATTAGAAATTAACAATTTATTCAATTAATTAAATTTATAACAATCTTGACCAAGCAGGCACTGGCTTGTGTAGAGACATCCAGTACCTGCAATACTAACAGATTTCTCACTTCATAGCCCAGGCTGCCGCAGGCGCCAGGCTGGCTGCCCAGCTAACTGGCCTATGCACACTATTGCATTGGATGAAACAAGATCATGGGTGGATCCAGGTTTTTTCTTGGGGAGATCACAAAGGGCAAACACGTTTTCTGTTGAGGCATAAGGGACTTGAGTATAGAAAACATACTTTATTTTCTAATATTGTAGTTTATCGAAATGTATTCTAAGCAAAATGTGGGTACCTTCTCTGGACACTAGATGGCGCTGCCATGGGAGTTCAGAAGTATTGGTACCTCTGCCAACCCCTTCGGGGATAAACGGCGTGAACGTTTGTGTTATGTTATTATGTATTTGGCAGGGGCTCGCAGCTATAAGAGATAAACACTAGTTTTTTAAGCGTACACACACACACTGAGCTGCTGGGCCACCGACATTGTCAATGAAAGAATCATGTCTAACCTATCTATAAAAACTAGACCACCAACAAAAATCATAGACATATGTCGGTGGCCCGGCGGCCTCAGTGCGGCGCTTTATACAAACCTCCTTGTCATAAGATCTTCGTCCTCTGAAGACTCTGGTGAATCTTCCTGAATATCATCATCTTGAGTTGTTGACTTGCTTTCATCGAAACAGTCTTCAGTCTTAACGTCATTATGTAGTTTTTCTTCAATCGTGATTTCTTTTTCATCAAGTTTTGTATCGTCTATCTCCATTTTCGGTAATTCAATTCCAACGGCGGCGCACTGATTTTCAAGCACATTTTCCATCTTTCTTTAAATTCGTTGTCGCGACCACGCCCCGAGTAAGTAAAATGCTGATAGAGCAGAAAAATTAAATAACAATTTATCCAACCAAACCAGACATTACCAAAACAAAACATTGAAGGAAGAAGTAAGTATTCGATCAGCTGGTTGGTGGGTCGGTTTTGGCCTCAAAACTAAATTAAACGTTGGTACATTGGCCTTGTATCTGTGACAAAACAAAACGTGAAATCTTTAAATTAATCTTTAAAAACATATTTGCACTCACGCCCAATGATATTTTATAAAACAAGAGGTTGTTTATAATTAATCTTCAAGCTGAATTTTAAATTATATCAGTGTCAGCGCCGGAAGCGCCTCAAACTTGTTTCGGAACGCAATGCAAAACGAACCAATATTTATGTTTGCCTTTGCCCTTTCTCTTATAGTCACTTTCCTTTGAGTTTTTGCCTGTGTGTGAATTGTTGCTTTATAATGTAATTATTGAACTAACTCTCTTACTTTCTTTGTGTACTGTATAGTATTGAAAGAAAACTACCTGCAGTGAGTCACATTAAATAAAATATTCATAAAAACGTCAAGATTACGTCCAAAATGCAGGGCGTCAGCGCTCCACGCGAAGGAGCGCAACCAGTCATCACCACGAGTTCAACCATTCTAAATATGCGAGAAAAAGAACGATACATAGAAGATTTCGACTTCCCCTTTTGTGATGAATCCTCAAAGTACGAAAAAGTTGCCAAAATCGGGCAAGGTACCTTCGGAGAAGTCTTCAAAGCCAGGGCTAGAAATAGTAGCAAAAAATTCGTTGCCATGAAAAAAGTCTTGATGGACAATGAAAAAGAAGGTTTTCCTATCACAGCACTGCGTGAAATAAAAATATTACAGCTTCTAAAACACGAGAATGTGGTAAATTTAATAGAAATATGCAGGACTAAAGCAACATTACACAATAAGTACAGGTCAACGTTCTATTTAGTGTTTGACTTTTGTGAACATGATTTGGCAGGTCTTTTATCAAATGTGAATGTGAAATTCAGCTTAGGAGAAATAAAGAAAGTGATGCAGCAACTGCTCAATGGTCTATACTACATACACAGCAACAAAATCCTGCACAGAGATATGAAGGCAGCCAATGTCCTGATAACCAAGAATGGTATTCTGAAATTAGCTGACTTTGGTTTGGCGCGTGCATTTAGTGTGGCTAAGACTGGCCAGGTTAATAAGTATACCAACAGGGTAGTGACATTGTGGTATCGACCTCCTGAGTTACTTTTGGGTAAGGTATTCTCCACAAATGTACTAAAAATAATGATGTGTAAAAAAGTTCTATGAAGAATGTGTTACTAATCAATCAACAACAGAAAATTTTTGATACCAGCAGGACTTGAATGCCATAGTTGCTCTGCTAACTAAGCTATGGTGCCAAGTAACTACTGTTGCGAAATTTGTCTTTCCTTGCTTCTTAACTCTTTACTGGAACAACATTTGTCTTTCCTTGATTGATTAGTGAAATAATCCTCACATGGGGTTTCATGCACAACAAAGTCGCAAACCTTCCAGCGGTCGCACCATTGCGCCAAACTTAACCAGTTGCGCGCGGTATGTGATTCTGCAATTTTGCATGTCTAGTTTGAGAAAAGGGATAAAAAATTCATGAATTTGAGTAGCATATGATAAAAAGACGTAAGTAATAAAGTCTTTATATTTTAAAATAATTAAAAGGCCTCCATAAACTAAATTTTTTAACATACAACATTATTTAACTTTATAAATCCACAAAATAAAAAAGAAATGAAATTTTCTTTACTAATTTTAATTATTAATAACTACACTTTAATTATAACAGAGTTCAATCAACATTATCGTCAATTATAAAATGTAATAGAAACTTTAAAATCACATAATTTTTTTATGATACATTCTAGATATTTATATTGAATGGAATAAAACAAAATCTATCAACTATTTAGGCGTAGTATAATAATCAAATCTATCCATAATATAATCTTTTGGAAATGCACATTCTTGACATAGGCACATTGGATTCAACTTCATTCCTTTGAATTTTTAACACAAAAAGTCACGCGCGGAATCTGGGGCCGTAAATACAAATACACACATGTGCTTGCAGCGAACTGAGGGGTAGTACCTTACCCCCCTGCAGAGGATATCATGAAAGTGTGATTGTCTACTGTTAATAGTTTAAGTAAAATACTAAAATTATTTCGCTGTGGACTCACAGACCGCGCGTGACCGCTGGAAAGTTAAGTGTGTTGTGTGTGTTGAGATAATGTGCAACACAGAACATTTAGTATGTTTGTTTTTTTGCAATGTATATATTTATTTATTAATTTATTTTGTCTAATAACATACAAATTTGGATATAACACTGTATTACAAAAACATAATAGTTTAACTGAATACCGCGGACATACATAATTAATGAAACAAATAAAAGTTTTGCAAAACTATCCACAGTAACAATTTGTCATACTGTACAGTATGATGATAATTTCATTTGATTAGGGTGACAATTTTGACGACTCAATAAACTAATAAACTAACTCAAGAAACTTGTTATTTGTGCTGGCTTTTACATAGTTGTTTTATGAAAATTATAATTCAACATAAGGATGCAATAAAACCCATAAAACATATTTACCCAACAGAAAAGTTGAGTAAGCAATCAAACAGGGTGAAAAAAATTTTGAACTGATTATATTGTGTCCCGGGTTAAGTCCTGCTGGTGTCATTTTTTTTGTCCTTAATTGATTAGTAATATAAATGCTGTGTAATGTCGGCCTAGAATAGCACTACCCCACTTCCGGTGTACATAAGAGGCGACTAATGGTATTGGGGCTTTGAAGGGATTTATTGGCGATGCGGTTGGAGACCCATCACTAATAACCTTTATTTTACCATCTTTTCCCCACGCACCTCCAAAAAGTGGCTGAGAAATTTCTGATACCTTAGCTCTGGCTACCCCTAATAGGGATTTATAACCGTGAGTAAATGTATGTATGTATGTAATATAAATCCCACATGAGGTTTCCTGCACAACAAAATCTAATTATGATGAGGAAATAATTTCTATAACACTATGCCCTAAGAAGATTGCAAGGGAATACTGGCTAAATGCTTCTTCATTTAGCCTGTAGACATAATGTTACAAACAAGGTTTGCTTGATGGGTTGGTATATAATCATGTGTTTTGATGTTCACAATTTGAGATCAGTCAGGTGGAACAGGTTAGTTAAAGCAAAGCAACCATTAAAATAATTTGCTGTGTAGTGTCGGCTTAGAATAGCACTACCCCATGTCTTCCGGTGGGTGTACGTAAGAGGCGACTAACGGTATGGGGCTTTTTAGGGATTTTTTGGTGATGCGGTTGGATTTTTACTATCTTTTCCCCACTCAAATTTCCAAAAGTGGCTGAGGTTTTTCTAATTCCTTAGCTCTGGCTACCCCGTCTTGTAATTTATAGCCGTGAGTATATGTATGTAAAATAATTCCAGTGACACCCCAAGTAGGAATCCAAAACTTAATCTCTCCTATCTCCAATGGCATCCCCTCATCAATGGTAAAATATACCAATGGACTCAAATTATCTAACCAACATCTTTTATGTACCTATATTTTCTGAAGAAATAAATCATTATTATTTCGTTTCCAGGTGACCGCAACTACGGTCCACCAGTGGACATGTGGGGAGCCGGCTGCATCATGGCAGAAATGTGGACGAGGTCTCCCATCATGCAAGGCTCGACAGAACAGCAGCAACTATCACTAATATCCCAACTGTGTGGCTCCTGTACTCCAGATATATGGCCAGGAGTTGAGAACTTGGATCTCTATAATAAGATGGAGCTGCCTAAAGGACAGAAGAGGAAAGTTAAGGTGTGTTCATTTTATATAAAATCCGAAGACTCTCTTTTCTTAGGTAATATGTGGGGTTCATTTGTCTTAGTTTGTTGTTGTCAGGGGAAAAAAATCTCGTTTTGAGGCAGAGATTCCTTATATACATACATATATTCACGGCTATAAATCCCTAGAAGGGGTAGCCAGAGCTAAGGAATTAGAAATTCCTCAGCCACTTTTGGAAGTTAAGTGGGGAAAAGATCGTAAAATGATGGTTGTTGGTGATGGATCTCCAACGGCATCGCCCAATAATCCATAACAAAGCCCCAATACCCTTAGTCGCCTCTTACGACACCCGTGGGTAGAAAGGGGTAGTGACATTCTAAGCCGGCACTATACCGCATTCCTTATATAATCTTATTATTTTTTTGTAATTGCATTTACTGGGACAGTTCAACACCTATTTGTTTCTCACTATCCAATCCAGCTTCTTTGTAATTCACAACAATATATATTTATATATTACAAGTAACTGAATGTACGAGTGAATAAATGAGTGAATGCATTAGAAATGAGGTCCCTCAGAAAAGTTTGTAATGCGAGGTTATGTGAGGAGTGACGTGATTCGTGAAAGGTGTGGTGTTAAAGATGATATTGTAAGAAAGATAGAAAAAGGAATGTTGAGATGGTTTAGGCACATAGAGAGGATGGATGACAGTAAATTGGTAAATAGAAAAAAAAATTGAAAATGTTCTCAAAAAGGCAGGTGTCCGCAGTACGAAGAATAAAAGAGCATGTATGAAAAGATTGATGGATGCGAATGAAGCTAGAGAGGTTTGCCAGGATCGTCCATAGTGGCGATCGATAGTCTCTGCCTACCCCAATGGGAACTAACGGCGTGAGAATATGTATGTATGTATTACAAGTAACGCCATTGATATAATCTATGTACATGTATAACAAGCCTTGAACTCTACTTGCTAAATTAGGTCCAAGACACAGAATTTACCAGAATAACCCCAAATCAAACCCGATTGGTCATTTTATGTCTTACTTGTGAAAGAACATAACATAAACGTTCACGCCGAATATCCCCGAAGGGGTTGGCAGAGGTACTAATACTTCTGAACATCACGTGACTTTGTCACCTGGTGTTCAGAGTACCCATGTTTTGCATGAACAGTGTACTCACGTGATAGGGGGCAGGCCTATCGCTGTTTTGTACGAATACACTGTCACATGACTAAGTACGACTCAGCCATGTGGGTTACCTCACGATGTTTTCCCTCACCGTTAACAACCATGATAAATTAACCACACATATGTCTTTAGAAAAGACAAATTAGTGTAGGCCCGACCCAGGATTTGAACACTAGTCGTTTGCACGATAACCGAGTGTTCTACCCACTGGGCTATCACGGTTGTGAAAGAACTCTGATAAAATTTTAATGTATCTGGGGCATGGGCAAATTAAATGACATAAATAAGTGTATTTGTGTTTTTGTTTTTCAGGAGCGACTAAAACCTTATGTTAAGGACCCCTATGGCTGTGATCTGCTAGATAAGTTGTTACAACTGGACCCTGCTAAGCGGTAAGTAAATGTTTTAAAGGATATTTTACCGGTTTACCCTCTTTTACCTATACTTTTCTTTTGTATATAACAAAGGAGAGGTTTCCAGAGAGTCTATTCTTGACACCGAGAACGAAAATAGGCATGCTTATCTCTTCTAACCGCTATGAAAATTTATTTCTGTCTCTCGCTCAAAGCGAATATTCCGATTTTGAAATTATTATAAGTAAGTATAGATGGTGTCGACGAATCCAACGATACCTCCGTTGCTGTCGTTGGTTTCAACGACTAGAAAAGCGCCAATATTAATATTGTTTTATACATATCAAAATGTCAAAACCGAATATTCGTTGCGTGCAAGGGAGACAGAAATAAATTTTAATCTGGGTAGAAGTGATACGTGTGCTGATTATCGTTCTTGGCTTGAAGAGCAAACATTCAAAGCATCATTACTAGCAATTCTACTACTAGCAATAATTTATAGCTGATATATATCAAACCTTATCATTCTCTAGTGCTTAAAATGGCTAACATTTTGTTAACAAGGTCTTACAACACTCTATGGTATAATATATTACTAGGACTTTTATATGATGCCGCATAGCTAGTACGAGCGACGTTTTAATTAGATATGGCGTGGTATAAATAGCTATCTCTTTTGCACTTACTTAGTAATCTACTTACTTTAGTATCATATACTGTCATCTCTTTCTAACCGATATCGTGACGATAATTAGTGCTCGTGCTAGGTATCCTGAAGTAGATAGCTTTGATTCAATATATAAGATAAAAGCATCTTACTTCTCCGATTGCCGGACTAGAGACCAGGTGCTGTGATCTAGAAATTCAAAAAGTAATTTAATACCGTTTAATTATCTGCTGCATCTTCGCTTAAAATTTAAATAAGCTTGTGGGAACAGCAAAGATATACTGGCCAGTACACCCTGCTGTGTACCAACTTATAATTTGTATCTATGCTTAACTCGAAAAACATTTACACTCCGCGATGTAGGAATATGAGTGAGACGCTGCTATGTGCGTTTGAGTCCGCAGTAGTGTGCGCTCTAACATGACTCCCACAGTACTCCCCTCCTAGTCGATACGACGATATCAAAGCTAGGAGGTACCTATTACCAATTACCAAATTCAGTGTGAGCAATGAGGCCGGTGATTGCATGCCTGTAGATGCTCTGCTGAATGAGTGGTGTGGTGAGGTAAGCGAGGAATAGAAGTTGCGGGTAGATCGAGAAATGTAGTAGAAAGAAGCGTGTGTTCTTATCGAGGGGTCACCACTGTGGGAACAGCAAAGATATACTGGCCAGTACACCCTGCTGTGTACCAACTTATAATTTGTATCTATGCTTAACTCGAAAAACATTTACACTCCGCGATGTAGGAATATGAGTGAGATGCTGCTATGTGCGTTTGAGTCCGCAGTAGTGTGCGCTCTAACATGACTCCCACAAGCTTATTGTAACTAACCAACTCTACGTATATATACGCGTCAGCCATGGCAGATAGGTTCGGACTAGCTTCTCGGTCCGGAGATTGCGAGTTCGATCCCCGCTGAAACCAACATTTATGTGACAAGCATAAATGATTGTTTCTTAGTCTTGAATGTGATTTTTATGCGTAATATAAAATATATCGTTCAGTTAGTACCCCATACTACAAGTTCTACTTAATTTGGGTCTTGATATGTCCGTACATATTTATTCATATTATACAAATTTAAATACCCCATTTTCCTTCCAGATACGACGCGGACACAGCCCTAAATCACGATTTCTTCTGGACAGACCCGATGCCATGTGAGCTAGCCAACATGTTAGCCCAACACACCCAGTCCATGTTCGAGTACTTAGCCCCACCGCGCCGCGCCGCCCACCACCTCAGGCCGCACCACCACGCGCTCACCAAACCCAATATACACGACTCGGGGTACCAGGATCGCGTTTTTTAGGAGCGTTTTTGTGCGTGGAGAGAAATTTTCAAGCGTCGGACAAGAATTTTTGGCAACTTCTACAGGTTTTGATTGTGGTTTTGTGGAGCTTATGGTGATAAAAAAGAAAAATATAATAATAGAGTATTTGCATTAGTCGCATCACCCACCAGTTCAGGCCGCACCACCACGCGCTCATCAAACCCAATATTCACGATTCGGGGTACCAGGATCACGTTTTTTAGGAACATTTTTTGTGTGACCAGAGAGATTTTCAAGCGTCGGACAAGAATTTTTTGCAAGTTCTACAGGTTTTGTTTGTTTTTTAAAGGCGGGGTAATAAAGAAAAATATAATAATGGAGTATTTGCATTAGTCGCGCACCACCACGCGCTCACCAAACCCAATATCCACGACTCGGGGTACCAGGATCGCGTTTATTAGGAGCATTTTGGTGCGACCAGAGAAATTTTCAAGCGTCGGACAAGAATTTTTGGCAACTTCTACAGGTTTCGGTTGTGGTTTTGTGAAGTTTAGGCTGATTGTCAATAATTGACCAAAAAAATATACGAAAAAATACGAAAATTTGCATTAGTCTCCTTCTTAGATTGCCATATAAATAGTTCGCTCGCGTTAAACTCCACAAAAAGAAAATGTGTATATTTTCATCAAAGTCTGTAAATATTTTTTTATCTATAAAATATGTGAAGTTGAAGAAAATCAAATGTGTTTGGTTCCTTTAAGGAACAATAGGAATACTCCTTGTATATAAATAGTATTTTGTCCTCAAAAGACTGCCGTATCTAGGTTATTGTTAATGTATACTGCCTCATCTTTCGAGAATTATATAAATTAATATTCATGTTGGTAAAAAATACAACAAAAATACTTTCATACATTATTTTTGGTCTTCCAATGTTACTTTGTTGTTTGCTGTTATCAAAAAAATATTATTCATAACTCTAACATGAACTAATCCTGTGGTAATAGCATACTTGTCATTGTAGCTTTATCAAATTTACGATTTCACTATTCATGCATTTCATGTAATGCACTAAAAACTGGCTTGATAAGTCCGTGTGTGACAAATAATGCACCAGTGTATTTATCTAGATTCTGGAAATGATTATGGGATATCTGGTGCTGGGAATGATATGAATTGCTGATTGTTAAAAGGACACTTGTCACAGAGTTTTTTCAAGGTAAAAATTTACAGGAGGAGGAAAAAACTTTCCAACTATTTTATTTTTACGCATATATTTTTTACATTTGGCCTATTGTTTATTTAGGGTAAAAGATACAAAATAATGAAAATAACAAGGAGACACCACTTTTAGATTTTGAAAAATATGCATTTTAAATTCAGGGACAAGTGCCCTTTTTCAAATAAATGATGCAATGGGTATGACATGTGCCCTTTTTACAACTAATTGTATAATTTCAGTACTAATATTAAATGAAATAAAACACATTGTTAATTACAAAAAACTGTTTATTTATCAATTATTCCACTCTCCAATCAAAAATATTTTGCCAGAATGCCATAGCTTGTTCGGGGATATAATTTTCAAGCTTTTTTAGGTCATCCATTTTCTTTTTTGCTATAGGTACAATGTCTGTGTATAGTTTCTGAATGGGTAGTTTTAAAGAAGATACATTAGTTTTTCTTAAACTAAACTTATGTGTAACAAAGCCATTGATAAATTCTTTCACCATTACCATGTGAGGTTCATCAGCATTGAAATTAAATTCATGGTATTTAGAAATACTAAATTTTTCTTTAATTTGCCCAGGTAATGTATTACAAGCTATTTTTGTTTTGTAATAATAGTTTTTATACCATGATTGAAAGTTTAAAATATCACTTTGATTTAACAAATAAACAGTAAATTTTTCAGTTATATCAGAACAATTTAATATTACCTTTTCAACATAATCATCCACAGTATAAAATCTATCTATTGTTTTTAATTTTCTCTTTATAATACCAAACCCACGATCGCAGGGCAGAAAAGAGTGGCCCCTAATAGGAAAGTATAAGTTCACTCTTTTGAAGACTTTCAATTCAATAAGAGCGATCATGAATCTGATCATGGTATGGTTCTTATTTTGGCCTGCACAGTTATCGCAAAACAGATTTAGCTCATCATATTCATTCTCATTTATAAAATTATTAAAATAATGTAGTAGCATGGAACATACCTCATCCGGTCCTTTGTGACCTATACCTTCATGATAAACATAAGTATGTATCTTATCATTTGCAAAATTATATATACCAAATGTATTAACTGAGAGCTGTCTATAATAATAAATATCTTGAACAGGTATCCGTGGCAAATCCATAACAGCCATAAAATCTATACTCAAAGAAAGAATTTTACTATTTTCTTTAGAAGATTGTTTACAGTATTGGATTTTCTTGTAGAACTTTTTAGATCTATTTAAATGCACCATAAGTTCAGCTGTGTATGTCTTTTTAGAGTTTTCATTCAAACTTTTATTATGTAGCTTGGTTTTGATTGATTCACAGCTAGAACAAGCATCAACAACTGGTCTTCCGAATGATAAATTAAAGTTTTGAACAAAATATTGCCAGTAGAAGTGATATTTTACATCTAAATTAGGGTATTTTAGTGCGAAAAGTTGATGCATTTTTTTGATAGAAAGATCTGCAGATAAATAATATTTAACTTGCGAAGAGTAGTGTGATTCTTTTAAGGGAAAAGATGAAATATGTTCATGTATTTTAGAACACACACTAGATGGTACAGCGTTTGCACAGGGATGTTTACCACGTTGGTCACAAGGAATAATGTCTGATTCAAGCAGATTTGCAATCCTACGAATGCGCTTAGGAGTTACTTTATGTACATTCATGAAGGCTTTCTTACAAACTTTTGTCCTTTGACGGTCTACCATAATGAAATAGTGAATAGTTTTTTCTTTTGGTTTTCTATCTTGAGGCATAGTAGAAGTTCTTCCTCGTCTTCTTTGAATGGATTCAATTTCCATCAGTCTTTGGAGGTGTATGTCTTGTTCATTTTTGGATGTCATATTATAAAACGATATTAGTATATCCTCAATTAATGACCTATCAATCATTTTCATGCATTGCATGTGGCAGCTGGAACAAATATAAATAATTAAAAAGTCAGTTTCAGTAGATTTTATTAGATATTGAGTAGGTATTGATTTACTTTTGTAATGCTTACCAATTCATGTCGATGAAATCAGGATCATTTTAGGCGTTACAAAACGGCCTTTAGAATTTCTATAACAGTCTCCAGATATCCTTGCTTTTTTGATTACATTGCGTTGATATAATTCATCGTTACGAACACCTTTTTTCCGCTTTTTACCAAGGTTTTCTGACATATTATTGTTTTAAAACAAAATTTAGCAGCAAGCAAACAGAACAAAACAACGAAATAAAGTGAATGAATGGATGGAATGAAAAAACCACAAAATTTAGCGCGAAAAAAATGTCAGAGTGACATTGACATAAAACCACAGATTGATTGTTATTAGGGCTCATGTCCATGGACAAGTGCCGTATTAACAATAAACATTTTTTTTGTTGACTTGCCAACATTATGAATACTGAAGGGACAAGTGCCGTCTTTACACCAATCGATTCAAAAATAAATTTTCTATTAATTCCAACGATAAAAAAAAAATGGCCTAGAAATGGACATGTGTCCTTTTTACAATCAGCAATTCATATATAGCTGTGGGACAGTTAAAGTGTTAATATTTGATAACTACAATGTGTAGTATACAAAAATGTATCACAGAAACTTATGAGTATGCTAGTACTACAGAATTGATAAATATTCATGAGGAAATATTTCTCCTACTTGTTGGAGTAACATGTGTATAAGTCATAAATTCAAAAGGTTTGTAAATATAGGTTAAGTATTTTTTAAATAAATAAACATTATCTTTAACTTTATGGTTTTCATTTAACCTACATACATATACTCACGGCTATTGATTCCAAGAAGCGGTTGCCAGAGCTTCGGAAAATTTCTCTGATGCTTTTGGAAGTTGAGTGGGGAAAAGATTCTAAAGTAAATGTTTTTGGTAATGGGTGTCATACCGCATCGCCCAAAAATCACTTAAAAAGACCCTTAGATTGTAAGTTTTAAATTTAACGCAAGAGTATTTCAAAGAAAAACAAGTAACATTTGCCAATAGTCTAGTTTTTAAAATCACTTAGAAAGCCCCTATACGAACACCCACGGGATGTAATGGGGTAGTTCTATTCTAAGCCAACATGATACAATAAACATACATAACATAAACGTCCACGCTGAATATCCCCGAAGGGGTTGGCAGAGGTACTAATACTTCTGAACATCACATGACTTTGTCACCTGGTGTTCAGAGTACCCACGTTTTGCATGGACAGTGTACTCACGTGATAGGGGGCAGGCCTATCGCCGTTTTGTACGAATACACTGTCACATGACTTAGTACAACTAAGCCATGTGGGTTTCCTCACGATGTTTTCCCTCACCGTTAACAACCATGATAAATTAACCACACATATGTCTTTAGAAAAGACAAATTGGTGTAGGCCCGACCCAGGATTTGAACACTAGTCGTTTGCACGATAACCGAGTGTTCTACCCACTGGGCTAGCATGGTTGATGATACAGTAAGGGGAAACAAATATAATAATAACCGATAGAAACGTAAAATTTACGAATCCTTAGTATTGCGTTTCTCGTGACAACTAAATTAAGTGATTCTGCCGGTTCTTACAATCACATTTTCTTTGTACATCTCAGGCAGATTCTCAGCCGTATGGCACATTATCCTAGGAGTATTAATTTTCTGAATACCACGTGACATTTTACCTACATCTATCACGATGACGTCTGTAGTCCAGTGGTTTGATGGCCGGCTTCTGGATCACTTACTCCGGATTTCGCCTTGTTGCATTCTGCATTGATATGATAAGAATCTTAAACCTATAGAAGTTATATGGGCTTTTTATCATCATGTTAAACTCCATAAGAGTTGAGCAGTGAGTTTGAACTGTGTGATGCAGACCCATCACCAATAATCCTTAATTTTAAAATGCAAGAGATTTTAATTTTTAAAGTGGATAAGATTTTGATATCGCATTTTTTTTCAAAAGTGGCTGTCTAACTGGTAATTTCGAAGTTCTTTCTACACCATTTCGGTAATCATAGCAGTGAATTTATTTATGGATGTTGCTTGTATAGTGTTCCGTATGTATGTAAATTTCCGAAACTACGCAGTAAACTGAACACCTCATTTTTAAAATTTGAACTGCATAGTATATATACATGTGCATGCAATCACACACCTTCCCGGCCCGTTGTCATAAAAGGCGACTTAGGGTACTGGGTATTTTGAAGTGATTACTTTGTGCCACACTTTGTGCTTTGCACCAACAACCTCAATTTTAAAACCTTTTCTCAACTCGCCTTCCAAAGCTTTTTGGAAGTAATAGCTCTTCGGGCTGCATCCTCTTAAACAAAAAAATATATTTCATACTTCAAATTGCAATACCATAGAAGAAAAAATTTAATTTAAGTATAGCAACACTGGTAGTGAAAAAAAAAAAAAAAAGAAATTTAAAAACAAAAGTCGCCATTTTGTTTGTACCGCGTTTTCCGCAATCGCGTGGATTTTTCTTCCGATTTAATAAATTATTATACGTTTAATGTGCTTGTTTCGTCATGTCTAAACGGAGAATCGAAGTATTAGATCCTTTCATCAAGAAAAAAAGGTAAGTCATAGCTGTACATTCATCGAACCTTTATTCCTATTCCGCGCATGCTTTGTTATTATTTAGTTAGGTGTATTGTCGATTATTGTGGCGTTTTTTAGATTTATTCTTCAGTTTATAATAAATGTCTAGTATGGTTTCCTATTACTATTGCATTAATTTATTTTTGCAACCCTAACTTATGTCTTAAAAACCCCTTGTTTGTATACTCATTGCAGAGAAGAAAAAGCGGCTTCCGCTTCTAAATCGGGTTCTTCTGGAGAATCATCATCCTCAGGCACAGCCGAGAATGCCATGCCACCGACTAATACACCTGGCATTAACGCTTACACCGGTTTGCCACACTCCCAGAAGTATCATGAACTTCTTCGCAAAAGGCTTGGCCTTCCTGTTTGGGAGTATAAAAACGACTTTATGAGACTTTTAAGTCAGCACCAGTGTGTTGTATTAGTCGGAGAGACTGGGTCTGGCAAGACCACACAAATTCCTCAATGGTGTGTAGAGTTTGCTAGCACTACAGCTGGAAAGTCTAAGGGAGTCGCATGTACACAGCCTAGAAGAGTAGCTGCTATGTCTGTTGCTCAACGTGTGGCAGAAGAAATGGATGTTGCACTGGGACAGCAAGTTGGTTATAGCATTCGATTTGAAGACTGTTCTGGTCCTCAAACTGTGTTGAAATACATGACAGATGGTATGTTGCTGCGTGAAGGTATGTCAGACCCCATGCTGGAACAGTATAGAGTTATCCTTCTGGATGAGGCTCACGAGAGAACATTGGCTACTGACATTCTTATGGGTGTGTTAAAAGAGGTTATAAAACAGAGGTCTGACTTAAAATTGGTTATTATGTCTGCTACATTAGATGCAGGCAAATTCCAGCAGTATTTTGACAATGCTCCTCTAATGAATGTCCCTGGTAGAACACATCCTGTAGAAATATTCTACACTCCACAACCTGAAAAGGATTACTTAGAAGCTGCCATTCGTACTGTCGTTCAGATCCACATTTGTGAAGAAGTAGCAGGTGATATACTTCTGTTTTTGACTGGACAAGAAGAGATAGAAGATGCTTGTAAGCGTATCAAAAGAGAAATAGACAATCTAGGTCCTGATGTTGGTGAATTGAAATGTATCCCACTATATTCAACATTGCCTCCGAATCTGCAACAAAGAATATTTGAACCGGCACCACCAAATCGTCCTGGAAATGGAGCAGTTGGAAGAAAAGTTGTCGTATCAACCAACATAGCTGAGACATCATTGACGATAGATGGTGTGGTGTTTGTGATTGATCCAGGCTTTGCAAAACAGAAGGTGTATAATCCTCGGATTCGTGTTGAGTCGCTTCTTGTGTCCCCGATAAGTAAAGCATCAGCTCAGCAGCGAGCTGGTCGAGCGGGTAGAACTCGTCCAGGCAAATGCTTCCGTCTCTACACTGAAAAGGCGTACAAGAATGAAATGCAGGACAACACTTACCCGGAAATATTAAGGTGAACATATAGAGAAGTATACCAAATTATTTTGTATTTTTAATTTTAATATTTTGTTTTAGCATTGAAAATAATATGCAAATTGTATTGAAATGGGAAATAGAAATAAGAGACAATAATCGATTGGCACTCAATACAACATCAGTATGGAGTATAAGTCTCTTGATAGATTTTGGGTAATCATGGAAAAGTACAAAATTTATTAGCAAAAAAATATCTATATTGTTGTTATAGATCTATATGAACAGATTAACTAGTGATCCAGCCCCCATAGCATGAGGCATGTGAGAGCGAGTATGTCATGTGAGAAGTGAGATATTGTATGAGCAATCTGTCATTTTCTCACTTCTGTCTCTATGATCTGTCAGTATATTTTCATATTTTTTTCTTACATTATATGCTTGTAAAAGAACCCAGATAGTAATGAAAACATATTTCTGACCATGGTTAAGAAACAAAACTAACATTAAATCAAGATCAATAAAGTACTAGTAGATTATATTTTATCATGTGGTATTTAAAGTATCCGTTTGTTTCGATCAGTACAAGTTTTTTTAGTTAAGCCACCTTATTTTATAAGTCACTTGGGTTTTTATATTATTCATAACTTTTGTCTTATCCTATTGTCCTATCAACTTCCAAATGTGGCTAAGGCTATAAGCTCTGGCTACCCCTTTTTGGAATTTATGGCTGTGACTAAATATGTGTATGTATGTATAAGTGACTGGTAAAACCCTGCCCACTATAGTTATCCCCAGTTGGCAGTGCTAATGCCCGATCTTCCATCTTCCAGATCAAATTTAGGATCTGTAGTTTTGCAGCTGAAGAAATTTGGCATCGATGACCTGGTGCACTTCGACTTCATGGATCCGCCCGCCCCGGAGACACTCATGAGAGCCTTGGAGCTGCTGAACTATCTGGCTGCCCTTGGTGAGATGGATACTTTAAAAAGTTATATTGATGTATTTGAACTACTTGCGGCAGTTTTTACTTATATTATATTTTTTTATATTGTTTTAAGTTTAAGCCATGTTGGGACATTCTAATGTTTGGAATAAACGAAAATCAATAACACTTGCTAAAATAAGAAATCTGTAATATTTTGCCTTGATTTTACTGACATATTTGACTGCCCACTATCCATTTCCTTTAGTGTTATGTTCTATAGCCTATCTTTCTTATAAAGAATCATTTGGAATCCTATTTATTACCAACAAATAAATCTATAAAATTTATGGTATTGATATGAAGAATAAAACATCATGTATCAGAAGATAGATAGATGTAAATGAAGCTAGAAAGGTTTGTCAGCTTCTTACGACATCCACTCATAAATTGGGAAGTGTAAGTCAAAGCTGACATTTCAGAGCAGTCAGATATATTTTTTATTGATTTAATATTTTCTTATTCTTCAAACAGATACACATATCTAAACCACCTGCACCATATTTCCAGATGACGATGGAAACCTGACAGACCTAGGAGCTGTGATGGCAGAGTTTCCACTGGACCCTCAACTAGCCAAGATGCTGATTGCCTCTTGCAACCACAACTGTTCTAACGAAATACTGTCTATAACGGCTATGCTGTCTGGTCAGTATTATATATTCGTATATTATGATGAAAAGATAGGTCTGGCGTGAAAGATGATTGTAAAAAACATAGAAGAATTAGTCAGTATTATAGTATGTATAACTCTAATGTTCACTCCATATATCCCCGAAGGGGTGAAGAGGTACTAATTTTTGTAAAATAAACGTCGCTCGGCAATTGGCAGAGCGACGGGGGCGTATACCCGAGGTAGCGGGTTCGATTCCCGCCTGTGTCGAAATTTTTCTTTCCTTTATATATTCTTTATTTATTAGTAACTAGTGGATCGTCCCAGCTTCGCACGGGTAGCGTTGTTTTTTAAATATCTGAGGTTTCTTTCTTTAGTCACTGCTCAAGCATTGTGAAATTCAGCGCAATGTTTTCAATTTATTAAATTTATAGCACTCCCTAAACAGTGTAGTTTGGTGATTTTTAATGCGCTTTAATGAACGGTTCAGTATTTCCGTTTAATAGCAAATTTTATCTCTATCTCTAATCATCTAATCTAAAAAATAAATCATTACGTGTTGTAGGATGTAACTACTGGCGCCATCTAGTATGTTATATGTTATTGTGGCTTATTTTATGTATAACTTCGGTGTTTCTCTACCGATTTCTATGATTCTTTTTTTATTGAATAGGTAATAATGTTATCTTTTTTAAATTAGGGATGAGTGAGAGGTTTACAAACGTAAGAGTAAACAAATATAATCAGAATGTTCCGAACTGCTAAGCTATCAGGAATTACACGTGTTATTGTGAGTCAACCGTAAAAGATAGAAATAAACTGTTGAGGATTTTTTTTAGATAATTTTATGAAGAATATTTCCGTCATACATGATTTCTATGTAAGTTTAACCATTAAGGCTGCACACGCGACGGAAGATTAAAAAATGTAGTAACTTCTCCCGTTTTCCCCAAATTTCCCAAAATCCCCCTTTACTACTCTGCTGGAAAGTATACAAAAACCTGCCCAGGAGTATGGAGAATAATTGTACCAAGTTTCGTCAAAATCCGTCGAGTAGTTTTTGTTTCCATAAGGAACATACAAACCGACAGACAGACAGACAGACAGACAGACAGACAGACAGACAAAAATTTTACTGATTGCATTTTTGGCATCAGTATCGATCCCTAATCACCACCTGATAGTTATTTTGAAAATATATTTCATGTACAGAATTGACCTCTCTACAGATTTATTATAAGTATAGATAATCCCCACATGAGGTTTTCATGAAGAAACAGATTTAAATGACATTTTTGTCACCTGGTGCTTAGAGTACTCGCTATAATTACCAAATATGTTCAAACTATGTAAGGAACACCCTTTTGGCTTGTTAGGGAGATCATACATACAGACATAGAGAGGATGGATGAAAATAAAGTAGCGAAAGAGATATATAGAGCCAATGTGGATGGGATTGTTAGTAGAGTACGGCCTCTTAAAATGTTTCTTGACCAGATAGAAAACGTTCTTTTAAAGGCGGGGGTCCGAAGTGAGAAGAATAAAAGAGCATGTATGAGAAGAATAATGAATGTAGGGGAAGCAAGAGAGGTTTGTCAAGATCGTACTAAGTGGCGATCGATAGTCTCTGCCTACCCCAATGGGAATAATGGGCGTGAGTATAAGTAAGTAAG
Organism: Bedellia somnulentella; assembly: GCA_963576735.1. NCBI lineage: Eukaryota > Metazoa > Arthropoda > Insecta > Lepidoptera > Bedelliidae > Bedellia > Bedellia somnulentella. The sequence goes on from OY755195.1 coordinate 9,752,327, forward strand.
TAAGGGAGATCACTATGAACAACTTTTTCTGAGCTCTCGTCACGAATTGTACTGAAAAATTAACTTGCACTGATCAAGTTGGTCCCATACTAAATGTTAAGAAGTTTGGTATTATTCCATTATTTTTTATTATACTACTCCAAAACAATAAAAGAGCATGTTTGAAAAGAGTTTGCCGTGTAGTGTCGGCTTAGAATAACACTACCCCATTTCAAACCGTGGGTGATCGTAAGAGGCGACTAAGGGTATAGGGGCTTCTTAAGTGATTTTTGGGCGATGTGGTTGGCGACCCGTCACCAAAAACATTTATTTATTATAACCACCTTTTCCCCAATCAACTTCCAAAAGTGGCTGAGGAATTTCCAATTCCAAAGCTCTGGCTACCCCGTTAAGGGATTTATAGCCGTGAGTATATGTATGTATGTATGTTTGAAAAGATTGATGAATGTAGATGAACCCGAGAGTTTTCCTAGGATCGTTCAAAGTGGTGATTGATAGCCTCTGCCTTGCCTACCCCAATGGCAACTAAAGAAGTGAGTATGTACTATGAAACCTTTCCTCCTCAAGCCCGACTCGCACTTGACCGATGTCCACAAATCCTAACAAATAAATCAATTGCATCGTTCAACACCTTTTGCCTCTTCATTTGCGTAGGAATAAAGCAGATATCTGTCTACTAGCCAAGATTGCTCAAGGTAATATTGATTGTCCTGAACTCCTCAGTAAAATTTGCTTGAGAGTTCCTTCAAAAAAACTGCATAGCAATGATTTGCTTCATGTCCCCCCAGCCAAAACAAATTACAGACATAATGCCTATCTTATCAGATCTTGCAATGAATTTAATTATTATAATGATAAACTCTTTTTGGATCTATTCCATAACAGTATAGCTCACATTAAGCGATCATTTGTAAAGGACTCTTTTAAATTTTAGTATTTCAAATTATCGGTTGCTGTTGCTGAATATTGGTTTATCATTATCACATTATTTGTTACATTTTTCTTGCTGTTGTTTTATTAATTAGCCTTCTGTTTCTCTGTTGTTTTCGGTGTTCTTAATTTTTATGCGTATGTGGTAGCTTGTTATTGGCCTATTTCTGCCTATGTAATAATTTTATATTGTAAATTTAGCTGTAAGCCCCCCAAAGATAATAAAATAAATAAATAAAATATTTTTGTTACAGTGCCTCAAGTGTTTGTACGGCCCAATGAAGCCAGGAAGGCTGCTGACGAAGCCAAAATGAGGTTTGCTCATATCGATGGAGATCATCTGACATTGCTCAATGTGTACCATGCGTTTAAACAGAGTGAGTATTGCTTGTTATAAAAAAATATTCAAAAAAATACGTGTGGCACTCGGGGACTGCCGCGGTAAAGCTATTGCATAGCATTCTGTATCAACTTATGCAATTATAATTATTTATTTTTTATATTTTGATTTTGGTACTGTTTTTTTTATTATTCCTGCATTATTTTTCAAATAATAGATAGCGACATGATAGTCCAGTGGGTAGAACACCCGCCCGAAAAACAGAAGGGTGTGAGTTCCAATCCTGGGACGGGCCTACACCAATTTGTCTTTTCTAAAGTCATATGTGTGGTTAATTTATCATGGTTGCTAACGGTGAGGGAAAACATCGTGAGGAAACCCACATGGCTGAGTTGTACTTAGTCATGTGACAGTGTATTCGTACAAAACGGCGATAGGCCTGCCCCCTATCACGTGAGTACACTGTCTAAGCAAAACGTGAGTACCTTCTCTGGAAACAAGATGGCGCTTGCCATGTGAGTTCAGGAGTATTGGTACCTCTGCCAACCCCTTCGGGGATAAACGGCGTGAACGTTTATGTTTATGTTATTTTTCAAATCTTTCTGACGCTGATAATATGCCCTTTGACGTGCATTAGTCTTTTTTCTTCCGGTGGGTGTACGTTAGAGGCGACTAACGGTGTTGGGGCTTTTAAGGGATTTTTGTGCGATGCGGTTGGAGACCCATCACCAAAAACCTTTATTTTACCATATTTTCCCCACGCAACTTCCAAAAGTGGCTGAGGAATTTCAAATCCCCTAGCTCTGGCTACCCGTTCTAGAGATTTATAGCCGTGAGTATATGTATGTAGTACAGCCTGTGTTTATCAAAATCAATTCAGTACTTTTGTCACTACATTAGAACATGCAATCAAACATAGTGTTAAAATTAATAATATTTTCCTTGATTTAGCTGTGATAAACATTGCCGCCGTACGTAGAAAATTAATCATTATTGAATTAACACTGTTTTTTTGCAGATATGGAGGACCCCCATTGGTGTTATGACAACTTCATCAACTACAGATCACTTAAATCAGGAGACAATGTCAGACAACAACTCAGCAGAATTATGGATAGGTAATTTGTAATTTATATTTTTTTACATACATACACATACTTACGGCTATAAATCCCTAGAAGGAGTAGCCAGAGCTTCGAACAAAAAAAAACCTCAGCCACTTTTGGAAGTTGAGTGGGGAAAATACTCTTAAGTAATTGTTTTTAGTGATGCCCCAATACCCTTAGTAGCCTTTTACGATCATCCATAGGAAAAAATTGGGTTGTGCTATTCTATGCAAACAATCTACAGCAAATTAATTATAAATACATACATACATATTCTCACGCTGTTAGTTCCCATTGGGGTAGGCAGAGACTATTGATTGCCACTTTGTACGATCCTGGCAAACCTCTCTGGCTTCGTTTACATCCATCAATCTTTTCATACATGCCCTCTTATTCTTAAATATTATGATATATATAATGATTTATTTAATTATAAATACTAACTAGAAATTTATGTCTAAAGAGAATATGTACTTAAATGATTTTTTGTCTTTTTCAGGTTTAGTTTGAAGCGCACCAGTACGGAGTTCACTAGTAAAGACTATTACATTAATATTAGGAAAGCATTAGTACAAGGATTCTTTATGCAGGTCAGTTGGTTTTATTACTACATACATACATATACTCACGGCTATAAATCCCTAAAAGGGGTAGCCAGAGCTGAGAAATTAGAAATTCCACAGCCACTTTTGGAAGTTGAGTGGGGAAAAGATGTTAGAATAAAGGTTGTTGGTGATGTGTCTCCAACCGCATCGTCCAAAAATCCCTTAAAAGCCCCAATACCGTTAGTCGCCTCTTACGTACACCCACCGGAAGAAATGGGGTAGTGCTATTCTAAGCCGGCACTACACAGCTATACTGACACAATTAGTAATATTCAAGTGGAATTAGTTTATTTTTTTATAAGAAAGCCTAGTAATAATGGCACTTTGGGAGGCTAAAAACCTAACAAGGCTTTTTTTTGGTCTTTTAGGTTTGACATAACTTTTCTTAGTGGACTTCAAGTCTATAGGTCCATTTATTAATATTAAGTAAAAATGGATTTAATTTGAATGAGTCTGAAAGCATATATTTCCTTGCATAATTATATACCTTGAAACAAAACTTCATCTACCCTTTACATTAAACATAACAACATAAACGTTCACGCCGAATATCCCCGAAGGAGTTGGCAGAGATACTAATATCTCTGAACATCACGTGACCTTGTCACCCACGTTTTGCATGGACAGTGTACTCACGTGATAGGGCGCAGGCCTATCGCCGTTTTGTACGAATACACTGTCACATGAACTAGTACAACTCAGCCATGTGGGTTTCCTCGCGATGGTTTCCCTCACCGTTAACACCCATGATAAATTAACCACACATATGTCTTTAGAAAAGACAAATTGGTGTAGGTCCGAACCGGGATTTGAACACTAGTCGTTTGCACGATAACCGGTGTTCTACCCATTGAGCTATCACGTTCGTCTTCTTTATATTATTAATTAAAATTACCCATAATTAACCAAGTTAGTTTTAAGTAAGCTTAGTAGATTATTATGTTTTTTTTGGCCTTGTTTTGTGCATCTAACCAAATAATTAATTTATCGATCTCACCTTCCAAAGGTTGTCTGGAAGACATCGCTTTTAGTGATAAGACTAATTGTACCTCACTGTAAACTGTTTGATCTTATTATTATTTTTGTAAATTTGTGTTTGATGTGCAATAAAGAGTTATTCTATTCTAATTACTATATTTCCAGGTAGCCCACCTAGAAAGAACAGGCCACTACCTGACAGTGAAAGACAACCAAATAGTGCAGCTACATCCGTCCACTTGTCTCGACCACAAACCCGACTGGGTCGTTTACAACGAGTTTGTTCTCACCACCAAGAACTATATACGGACTGTTACGGATATCAAACGTGAGTATTTATTATATAAAATAGAAAGAAAAAGAAAGAAATAAAGTATTTAATTCATTGCCTAAGACCACATCTATAGCAAAGTACAAAAAATTCTCATTTTATTATCGCCAAATTAAAAGTACTAATTTACAAAAATAAAGAACAAAAAATCTGGCTCAGCATTATATAAAGACATATATGACATATTATACACAAATCAAGTTAGCCCCAAACTAAGTAAGACTTTTATTATACAGATATAAATGTACTATATTATATTGTGTAATGTAATATGATATAGTGCACATAAATAACATCCAAGACTAAGAAACAATCATGTATGCTCATCACATAAATGTTGCTCTCAGCGGGGATCGAACCCGCAACCTCCAGACCGAGAAACTAGTCACCTATCCACAAAATCGTTAAATTACATCTAATCACAGATTACCACAGTGGACACACGTAACTAAACTGTGACTATATAATAAATCTTGTCAAAATTCCTAAGCATGGAAAGGCTTGTAAAATAAAGGTTGTTGGGAAGGGGATGCCATATCGCACAACAATAAAAAAAAAAAGATTTTATTTACCTATTAACACATACAACAAAAAAACTATATAATAATACAGTGAAAAGAAGTTAAAAAAGAACAACTAATTAAATAACAATAAAAAAAAATGACAAAATGGTTACGAGCTACGGTCTTACCACTTAAAGCGTATAGCTCCGGTTTTCAGCTCTAACCAATACTTATAACTAAATGAAACTTAAAAACTAACTTAGAACTAAACACAAAATAACATACACACGTACAAATATACATACTCTAAGCCAATAGCTAATGTACAATATGTGGGTATTTTTGGGTACATGCGCCTTATACATAAAAAGTCAAAAAATTACTTAAAAGTCAAAAGAAAGCATTGGGTTAGTTAGCTGTACTCACGGCCATAAATCCCAAAACGGGTAGCCAGAGCTTCAGAGCTAGAAACTCCTCAGCCACATTTATAAGTTGATACGTGAGAAGATGGTAGAAACAAAATATGTTTGGTGATGGGTCTCCAACCGCATCGCTCAAAAACGACTTTAAAAAGCCCTATACCCTTAGTCGCCTCTTGTCCACCTGTGGGTAGAAAGGGGCAGTGACATTCTAAGCCAGCACAGTCATAGATGTCTATCTCTTTCTGGGTTTCTCCAATTCTTTTCATCTCCCTCACTATCTCATTCAATTAAAATCTATGTATAACAACCAAAGCACTAAGAACTGCCATTAAATATCCAACATCTTTTCTATTCCAGCGGAATGGCTGCTAAAGATAGCTCCGCAGTACTACGAACTATCAAACTTCCCCCAATGTGAGGCCCGAAGACAACTCGAGTTGGTCCAGAACCGGATAGATTCTCGAGTGCATCAAGACGGATTCTAGTAAGAGATCGGCAGAGTTAGCTCTTTGCCAAGTAGTAAAAGGAAATTAAATAGTTAAGTTTAGACTCACTAAGAAATCAAGACTAGCAGGGAAGTTTATGAATGTCAGAAGTGGGAGAATTTTATTTTATGAATGTCAGAAGATGGATAAAAAATATGATTATAAGCTTTACCTAATTTGGATTTGGAATGTATATCATTAGAACCTGTAAGAAATTATGTTCTACGTCAGATTAAAATTTTTGTGTATGTCTGGATATATTTCAAATAAAGCCCTGGTGACACCAAACAATTTTATTCATTTAAATAGTAGTAAGCTTTTAGAAGAAGCAAGCATTTTATTGTTACTTTGAATTTCTTTCTGTTAGATTCAGAATGTCATTAGGTATTATATACTAAAATTTTACACATACATAAGAGGTGTATTTACTAGAATCAAGACGTATTTTTAAACTACTTCCATACAGCTACTCTAGATATCTTAGTTAGTCTGATCTGAAGAGTATGTATGAGTCTTTAGACATTAATATTGAAAACTCCCAATTCGTTTGTCTGATATATTATATCAATATTGAAATACATTGATTGTCTCTGGTAGCTAGAAAGTACGAGCGTTATTGATGTCGTTAATATCAAATATTTTCGGTAGCCTACAATGCTAAATGAAAGTGGGTTAGGTAAATAAATATATACATACATATATATTTATACTCACGGCTATAGACCCCATAATGGAGTAGACAGAGCTTAAAAATGAAATTCCTATATAAATATATGTATGGACGAATTCCAGACATTCTAGTAAGATAAAGCTGCTCATCCTTAAATTTGGAAATGGGTAGCCAGAGTTAGTAAAAAACCTCAGTTTCTTTTAGAAGATAGGATATGGTTTTTGAGCAAGGATATTTAATTTGAATACACCGTATGGGGGAGGTTCTAGTTCTACTGACCACTTAATATTTTACCACCTGGTGTTCAGAGTAACAACTTTTTCCCCGAAGAATTTACCCATGTGATATAAATTAGGCCGATTTATCAGTTCACACTGCCACATTATAATTCATAATTTGATGTAAGGTAATTTTGTCCTAAACAGTCAAATCTATTGTTTTTGAATTAATATCTTATTTTGAATATGGGCACAATAAAGATATACTGGCTAGTACACTCCATTATCTGTACTAATATTATAAAGAGCTTAAGTTTATAACTTTGACAGTTAGTTAAAAGCGATTTGTCTAAAATACTGAACCTACCATGTGAATTCTATATAAGCTATACTATTCAAGAGACTATATACCATCACGCTAAATTTTATAAATGGTGATCAGTGATTGAAGAATCCATTTATATTAAAAAGATATCACTAAATGTGGTCAACTAGTTAAATACACTTACGAAATAAAACACTTTAGTACCGCGATGTCGTATCTCGCTATCTGAGTGAGATGACAATATATGAGTTAGTGAGTCCTCTAATAAGTCGCTACGTACATATTAGTTTTCCTTATTTGTTATTTCAGCATGTGTGACTATGATTATGTACAGATTATTAGTAAATACATGTTGTATTATCCAAAACAAATGTATATTCAAAATATAGTGTAGTTTTTTTTCACGACTGAACAAATTACAGTGTTTTTTATTCATACGGCGCTTATTTTAGAATTCTGGACCTTATTACTTATTAAATATATACTTACGGCTATAAATCCCTAGAAGGGGTAGCCAGAACATTGAAATAAAAAAATCCTTAGGCACTTTTGGAAGTGACGTGGGGAAAAGATTACAACAAAAAATATGTATAAACATATTTTAAAACAACTAAGAGAGCTATAAGATAGCTTATAACGATGTGTAATGAAATCTGCTGTGTTATTTATTTTCGTATTTAATGTGATTAAATGTTACTATACAAAATGCGAATATAAATATTGTATATTTTATAGACACTACTAACACACTCATCATTCATTGATCACTCTGTTAAACTTCCAAAATACATACATATACTCACGGCTATATTTCCCTTGAAGGGGTAGCCAGAGCTAAGGAATTATAAATTCCTCAGCCACTTTTGGAAGTTGAGAGGGGAAAAGATGGTAAAAATAAAGGTTTTTGTGATGGGTCTCTAACCGCATGGCCCAAAAATCCAACAAAAAGCCCCAATACCCTTAGTTGCCTCTTACGATCACCCACGGGTAGAACTGGGGAAGTGTTATTCTAAGCGGACACTACACGGCAAAATATATTACTAGGAAATAACTTTGACTGTCTCATTTAGCCTCAAACCCTTTTTTGATGTTGATGTGTATGAACTTTTGTTAACAACTAACAACAAAAAAATTAACAACTTAGTATTGCAGAATGGCGATATAAGATTTTTGACTTATAGCCAGGAAAACAATGTAATGTAGTGCTATTCTTAGCCGACATCACTCATCTAGATAGGTAGTTATACTAATCAATGTGTCTGAAATAGGTATTGCACTGTTTAACTAGAAGACATAATACATATGCATTGTAATATCTAGAATGCTTAGGAATTTTAATGTAATTATTTCGTCAACGATTTATTTGCCGAGCATTTATGTGGTAAAATTTTGGTTTTAGTAAATCCAAAATGTAGGGAGTTAGGGTATGGTCATACTAAAAGCTAATAGCTACTAGCTTCGCTAACATCATTAGCTCAGTGGGAAAGATATGTTTTAACTTTATAAGTGTGGGTTAAAACCTGGGTAAAGACAAATGTGTCTTTTTTTATAAGTAAATAATATTAACAATTCTAGTCTTGTTAATTTAATTTTTTAACCAAAATTGGACATACTTTTAGTAGGAAATTATGCATGATTGAAGTTAAAATACAGATTTTTATTTAATATTATGTTGCAATTTTTATTAATCTTATAGCTACTAGCTTTTAGTATGACCGCTCCCTAACAATCTTAGTGATTTATCGACAAAATTAGATATATTATTTTTATATGTTTATAATTGGGAAATGTATTTGGATGACCGAATATAGAACGCTGCGATATTTTGTAAGTTCTAATGTTGATTTAACTATTGATAAGTAGACATAGATATTCTGTGTAAATTTGTCTGTCTGACTGTATAAACCCGCTATGTGGATATTGTATTGAAAATAAACCAATGTCGTAGGAACTTGTTATTTTATTTTATTAAACATTTACCTTAATCAGATTTTAACGACACTTACAGCTAAAACAGATCTTTCCCACTGAGCTAATAATGTTAGCGAAGCTAGTAGCTATTAGCTATTAGTATGACCATACCCTAACTCACTACATTTTTGATTTACTAAACAAAATTATACATAAACATAACATTAACGTTCACACCGTATATCCCCGAAGGGGTTGGCAGAGGTACTAATACTTCTGAACATCACGTGATTGTTTCACCTGGTGTTCAGAGTACCCACGTTTTGCATGGACAGTGTACTCACGTGATAGGGAGGAGGTCTATCGCCATCATGTATACTCACGGCTAAATCCTAAAAAGGGGTAGCCAGAGTGATCGCGCCAGACATGTACTCGCGGCTTTAGCATATTCTATTTAGTCTGCGATTGGTAGATTTGATGGATTGCCAGTTGAGATATAACCTTAGTTGCGCTAGACTTTGTTTTGAGTTTTTGTATTGTAATTGAATTGTATAAAGTTTGAGTATTATCGTAATAATAGAAAGGGGCAGTTCATAGTATTTTGCATAGTGAAAGTGAATTTGTGAAGTGCGTTCAAGTGCGTTTGGCCACACGGTGAACTTTGAACCCGACATCAGCTGCCGAAGATATTCGTTGAATACGAAAGGAAGCAAGGAAAGATTCCCTTGGCCATGGAATCGTATAATTTAAATCTTTTTGTTCATGAAAACCTCATGCGGGGATTATTAATCATGAACAAAAAGATTTAAATTATGTGATAGTTAGGCGTTTTCAACATTTGCATTCTATCTGAAAAGGTAGACAAGTGGCCTTTCGAATTAGTAATAATTCGGAGGTAGGAAACGCAAACACTACTTAAACGTGTAAAAAGAAATAAAGGATAGAAGAATTTCGCACTGGCAGCCAACTGACACGGTAGCTCAGTTGGCAGAGCGTCGGGGCGTTTACCCGAGGTCGCGGGTTCGATCCCCGCCTGTGTCGAAATTTTTCTTTCCTTTATTTGTTCTTTAGTTATTAGTCATGGAATCGTATGTTGATCAAAGATTGAATGCATTCAGATCTCAACAAACTATCGAAGAATAACACCACTTGGAATAACAAAGGACTGAGCAACTCACCTTACAGCGGCAGGTGAAACAAGTTTGTTACATTAAAAACTAATATAACTGGTAGCAGAGACAATAATTGAACACAGAGTATAAAAATTAGCTATTCCTCACTGGCTTTTGGAAGTTGAATGGGAAAAACATTCTAAAATGAAGGTTGTTGATGGGTTTCCAGCAGTATTGCCCAAAAATAATTTTGAAAGTCTTAATATAGTAAGGGTAGTCATCTCGTACATTCTCATGGTAAGTTATGGGGTACTGCTATTCTAAGCTGGTATAAATCCTATTAGTATTATAAATGTGAAAGTTTAGATGTTTGTGTGTTTGAGGCGAAAAGGCTCCTCAAGTACATAATGTATACATACATACATACATATTCTTGCGGCTATGAATCCCTTGAAGGGGTAGCCAGAGCTAAGGAATCAGAAATTACTGAGCCACTTTGGAAGTTTCGTGGGGAAAAGATGGTGGAATAAAGGTTGTTGGTGATGAGTCTCCAACCGCATCGCCCAAAAATCCCTCAACAGCCCCAATACCGTTAGTCGCCTCTTACGTACACCCACCGGAAGAAATGGGGTAGATTTATTCTAAGCCGTAACTACTAATTTCGTTGGAGTTGGCTCGTCTTCAAAGCAACATACAGTCGTTTGTCACTTTGATGCGGAATCATAGCCATGTTTCGTCACCAGTCAGTATATCATATACGTTTTTTTCTCGCGTCCGTTGATTTATCTAACATGAATAGGCACCAATCCACCCGGCGGTCTTTCTGCTCATCGGTAAGTTTGTGCGGCACCCATCTCGAACAACGTTTACGGAGAGCAAGGTGGTCGTGCATAATGGTTTGCATTGCTGCTGATCCAATCCCTAGTTCTCGCTCTAGCTCTACATAATATGTAATTCGTCAGTTTTCGCGTATGAGTTTTTCGACTGCACGAACGTTTTCTTGCGTGACCGCGGTTTGCGGCCGTCCTGTCTTCGCTTCATCTTCGAGACATCCCCGTCCTCTGTTAAATTCAGCAAACCAATTAAATACTGTTGCTCCGGAACAAGCAGACTCACCAAAAGTAGAAGCCAAAAGTTTAAAACATTATTGAGGCTTTAATCCTTTTAAATCATAGCGCAAACATCACGTCGTCTGAGCTCCATTGTTGCAAGTGAATTCTCGCCAGATTCTCGAAAAAACGATGGTCATTCAAATATATAAAAGAAATGTGTTCTATAGGCTCTAACTGTTCGTGTGTCGTTCTATAGAACTATGTCAATAAAAAACCAGCCTATACGATGGTGTATAGCTTGCCAGTGTCAATTAAATGAGAAAAGAGTATCTAACTTCTATTGGCATGCCCCTCGTATATAACTGACTCCTTTAAGACGGGAACATATTATATTATAAAAAGTTAGAAGAGGTACGAACGAAATAATCGTTTCCGGTTTGCAGAGTTAACTTGACCAATATATGTGAGATTGCTGTTTAGTGTAGGTTTAGAATAGCACTAGCCCATTTCTCCCCTTGGGTGTTAGTAATTGGCGAGTAAGGTTGTTGGGGCTTTTTAAGTGTTTTTTGGGTGATACTTACTACATTTAAGTTCAAAAACCGGCCAAGTGCGAGTCGGATCGCGCACTAAGGGTTCCGTACTAACATATATATAGAAAATCCCGTTTGTGTGAAAATCATGGGAGCCAAATTAGGTAAGTAATTTGATTTATGACGTTTAAAAATAGAACTACGGGCTAGATCTCATTCAAACCATTTTCGTTTGTAGTTTGTATAGTAATACACATCATATATTTTTTTCAGTATTATCATGCCCATATTTTAGAAGTTACGGGGGGGGGACACACATTTTAGCACTTTGAAAAAGTCTCTCGCGCAAACTATTCAGTTTTGAAAAAAATATATAAGAAACCTCAACATCATTTTCAAATACCTTTTGATAAATACCCCACATGTATAGGTTTGGTGAAAAAAAAAATTTTGAGTTTCAGTTCTATGTATGGGGAACCCTAAAAATTTTGTTTTTTTTTCAGATTTTATTTTAAAATCTTAATGCGGTTTACAGAATACATCTACGCACCAATTTCCAATAATGTAGTTCTTATAGTTTCGGAATAAACTGGCTGTGACATACGGACGGACGGACGGACAGACAGACAGACATGACGAATCTATAAGGGTCCCGTTTTTGCCATTTGGCTACGGAACCCTAAAAAGTGGCTGAGGAATTTATTTTTCTTAAGCTGTGGCTACTCCATCTAGTGATATATAGCCGTGTGAATATGTATATATGTGAGGCAAAGATGAAATGCTTCTCTATTATGTGTATAAATAAAACGAATATTACAATCGAATGTGTATTTATTAAAAAACATAGCTTAACTTACAGCTAATTGTACCTTATCTACTTAGTCAAGTGCTAACTCAATACTTACAAGAAACTTAAAAGAAAATGGAATCTTTGCAGTTTTAATCAGATTTAATTTTGGGCACAGTAAAAATATTCTGGCTAAATAGTCACCAATTTAAAATATAGTTTTTGACAATCTAAATGAGGCCGGTAGGTAAATGAGTGAGAAAGAACTGTCACTAAATGCACAGATATAATAATTAACGTTATTAATTAACACGTTAACACGAAAACGTTTTTACGAAGTGGAAAGAATAAAAGAGCATGTATGAGAAGAATGATTAACGTGACAGAAGCAAAAAAGATTTGTCAGGATCGTACAAAGTGGCGATCTAGAGTCTCTACCTACCTAATGGGAACGGGCGTGAGTATAAGTTAAATAACATCGGGTAACAAATGTTGAAACGATTGCATTTTTGTTTAATACTACGGTATTTTAGATATTATAAGTATTGAGTATTACAGCGGTGTATGTTAGCAGTTAGCAGGTTTGTTGGGTGACACGCGGCACACGACGCCTTTCAAGTCCGTGAAAGCCTCTTCATGGATTTTCTGGTCGAATTTCTGAAAATAAAGAAAAAATATAATTTTAATACAAGCTTTGTTCTGATTAATCCGTTTATATTAATCATAAATAACATATCATTTACTGACTCCATTATTTCTCATTAGGGTAGGCAGAGACTATCGATCGCTACCTCTTACGATCCTGACAAACCTCTCTAGCTTCGTTTACATCCATCAATCTTTTCATACATGCTGTTTTATTCTTCATACTTCGGACGCCTGCCTTATATAACATACATACATACATATACTCACGGCTATAAATCCCTAGACGGGGTAGCCAGAGCTGAGAAATTAAAAAAATCTCAGCCACTTTTGGAAGTTGAGTGGGGAAAAGATGGTAGAATACAGGTTGTTGGTGATGGGTCTCCAACCTCATCGCCCAAAAATCCCTTAAAAAGCCCCAATACCGTTAGTCGCCTCTTACGTACACCCACCGGAAGAAATAGGGTAATGCTATTCTAAACCGACACTACACAGCTATATCCTATCCCTATATATATGCCTTATATAGCGATAGGAAGTTACTTAGTTATTTAAATATATTTTTTTGATTTCGTAAGATGCGACAAAGGGCATTTGTGATTTTAAGTGATTGTTGGACGATGTGGCTGTTCCTTCCTTATTATCCTTCATTTTATCATCTCTGCCACACTCAAGTTCCAAAAGTGGCTAAAGTTTTTTCTTATTACAAAGAAAGGGCTAACCTCTTTTAAGATATTTAGCCGTGAGTTTGTGTTATGTTATGTTTCAATTACAAATGCCACCAAAAGAAGTAAATGCATAATATAATTTAAATCGTTACCTCATTGATGACAATCGTCGGCACAAATGATAATGGCCTCTGGACAGCAGCCGACTGTAATAAAAATAACATTATTACACCTCTTATATGACGCATCGGCTATACACACATTTTTTGTTACCACTTTGTATTCTTACAAAACGGCGATAGGCCTGCCCCCTATCACGTGAGTGCACTGTCTAAGCAAAACGTGGGTACCTACTTTGGACACTAGGTGGCGCTGTCACGTTGTTCATAAGTATTGGTACCTCTGCCAACCCCTTCGGGGATAAACGGCGTGAACATGTTTAACTTACTTAATGAAACCCAACTATCTTAGTTTCCTCACAGTGTCGGATCTAAGGGGGGCCAGGGTATGATAAGATCATTTTAATGTACCTTCTAAATCAAATAAAATAAAATAACTTCTTTGTACCTCCGTCTCTTATGCCCCTTAGAAATAGTATACGACTTTTTCCTTCACCGTAAAAACTAGATAAATGAACTTCAATCGATAGAAAAGTTATAGCTAATCAATTAAGCAAATAAAATTTTCGACACGAGCGGGACTCGAACCCTCGACCTCGGGATTATTTATTGATATGTTTGTTAATAGTTTATTATTATATAACTAGATATAACAATGACTGGATTGTTGTATTGTTTGTGCAGATTAACGCATAGTTATCAGTTTCACCATGTTGTTGGACATCTATCTCACATGACTATAATTTATTGACCTCTCCATTCAAAGGTTGTCTGGAAGAGATCACTTTTAGTGATAAGAATTTGTACTTTTGTTATTTAATTCTGTGTTTTTGTAAATGTTTCTCCATATTTGATGTACAATGAAGAGTTTTGTATTCTATTCTATTCTATTAGCAATAATCCACACTTGAAGTTTTCATGCAAAACAAAACATGCATACCTAAGAAAATTTATAGCTTTTTTCTTGTTTTGCCCTATATTAGACAAGCTAAGGGCAAGCACGAGCCGTGTTTAAACAAGTTATCTCGTGGGATAAAGCAGCCATCTCTTACGCACTTACTTAGTATCGTATACTGCCATCTCATTCTAACCGTTATCGTGTCGATAAAATATCGCTCGTGCTTGCCTGCTGCCAACCTTTAAGCTAAAATATTTATGTTGCATGTATATTCCCTCACCTTATCTCCGTAGGCGGCTAGCAGGCTGTCCCCTTGTTTGGACGAAGCGCATCCCTTGATCTTTGTTGATTCTACCTCTTTCTTCGCTTGCACTAAACACTGGAAAATAAATTATAATTTTGGGTTAGATAAATTGAAATTAATTAAATAATTGCTCTAGTGTCGTCGGTTTAGAATTGCACTACCCCATTTCTTCCGGTGGGTGTACGTAAGAGGCGATTAACGGTATCGGGGCTTTTAAAGGATTTTTGGGCGATGCGGTTAGAGACCCATCGTCAACAACCTTTATTTTGCCATCTTTTCCCCACACAACTTCGAAAAAGTGGCTGAGAAATTTCTAGTTCCTTAGCCCTGGCTGCCCCTTCTAGCGATTTATAGCCGTGAGTATATGTATGTATGTATACTCACTGTGTCCAGCGACTTGTCAGGGTTGGTCTGTCCCATCAAACAGATCACGATGTCCATCTTCTCAGTATCGGACAGACCCTTGTCCTTCAGTATGCATGCTTGGATCTGGGGACAAATATAGATCCTATTAATATTATAAATGTGAAAGTTTAGATGTTTGTGTGTTTGAGACAAAAAGGCTTCTCAACTACCAAATGTATATGAATGAAATTTAGACGTATGCTAGATAATCACCCAAGTTATAACATAGGATACTTTTTATTCCGGAAAAATTTGAGCAATAAAATATTCACGCCTGATTGAACTAAGAGTACCGGAAAAAAGCCTTAAGCTTTTTCATAAGCAAATTTGACAGTACCAATTATGTCGGGTTAGCTAGTTATAAATAAAGGTCGAATTTTATATTTAATTTCACGGAAATGAAGAGAAGACGTCACATTACTTAGCCATGTGGGTTTCCTCACGATGTTTTCCCTCACCGTTAACAAACATGATAAATTAACCACACTTACTTATGACTTTAGATAAAACTAATGGTGTGGGTCCGATTCGGAATTTAAACCCTCGTCTTCCCTGCATGATAGGTGGTGGTTTTCCCACTGGGCTATAACGGTTACTCTTTATAATTCGGTATGCAAAGTTTTTTTTTTGGTATTTATTTAATATTTTTATTCGATAGCAAACACGAAAATAAAAAACTGATTTGAATATTTTTCATTTAAAATGAGTAATTGCAAAGTTATGATATTTTAAAGATTGTTCAACTTTTGTACTTAATGACGTCATCGATTGAAAATATCACGTAGCGACATGCAAATAAAGCGAAATGTTTAGTAAAAATTTTGCTAATTGCAAAATATTTCACGAATTTGTGATCCCAAATGAAATTGTTACGATATAATTAATACTAAACAAACCTATGATTTTCGATGTTTTATTAATAAACTGCAAGAACGAATGTCTTTGACATAACGCTGAAGGTCACATACTGTTACAGTTTTTTGCTAAAATAACGGTCATTTTAGCTCTGTTTGATTTAATTTCAAGAAAATATGTTTTAAAAACATAATATCTCGAAATGGTTTCGTAATCAGCACCACTTTTGTAAAACTTTGCATACCGAATTGGACGTAGTTAAGCAGAAAGGACTGAACCCACGAAAAGTAGTTTTCGAGATATAAGCGTTTGAAGTTTGAATTTTAGTGTTATTTGCATACTGTGGGTTAGGTTAGGTTAGGGGTTGTCCATTAATCACGTGATCTTTTTTTAGCATTTTTTAACCCCCACTCCCCCATTGGTGATGAGTAGTGAGGTTTAAGACCACCCCCCTCCCCCTTCTCAACATCACGTGTATTTTTAGTAGCTACAACAAATCTTAAAATTTTCTGAATATTATATTATTTTAAATACAGGTAAGTATAATCGTACAAAACGGCGATAGGCCTGCCCCCTATCACGTGAGTACACTGTCTAAGCAAAACGTGGGTACCTTCTCTGGAAACTAGATGGCGCTTGCCATGTGAGTTCAGAAGTATTGAACGCGTGAACATTTATGTTATGTATGTTATAAACTATAATCTTATTTTATTCTGATATTAAGGACCATAATAAAAATGTGCCGCTTAATATTTATTTAAAAATCGCGCGTTTGACGAAAAATTAAATACACGAGATATCTTACTACACCCCCCCCTCCCCATTGTGTTATTTTCGTGATTTTTATCAAACCCCTCCCCCCCCTTTCAAACACCATTCCTAATGTTGGTCTATGCGCGCGCATGAGAAATCGTAATTTTAGTGCGTGATCCTTTTATGCACATCATTTAGAATAACATAACGTATAAAGAAAAGCCTTCATAGGATAATCAAGTCATATTCTTTGCTGTGTAGTGGCGGCTTAGAGTAGCACTACCCCATTTCTTCCGGTGGGTGTACGTAAGAGGCAACTAACGGTATTGGGGCTTTTAAGGGATTTTTGGGCGATGCGGTTGGAGACCCATCACCAACATCCTTTATTTTGCCATCTTTTCCCCACTCAACTTCCAAAAGTGGCTGAGGAACTTCTAGTTCCTTAGCTCTGGCTACCCCTTCTAGGGATTTATAGCCGTGAGTATATGTATGTATGTATGTATAGAAAAAAAAAGCGTTGAACACCAACCTAATTATGTTTTTTCTGTCCCAAATGTATGCTTTTTCTTACTTTAAAATTATTTAGTTCTCCACATAATGTGTGTAGATGGGATGATAGTAACCATACCTTGTTTCCGTAGCACTCGTCTTCTCCGTGGTGACAGCTGAACTGCCATTTGCCATTGATCTTGTCATGCTGCAACAATATTGATATTATTATTCTTATATATCGTGAATTACATACATTAACTTACGGCTATAAATCCCTTTCAGATCAGAAATTCCTCAGCCACTTTTGATAGTTGCGTGGGGAAAAGATGGCGGACTAAAGGTTGTTGGTGATGGGTCTCCAACCTCATCGCCCAAAAATCCCTTAAAAGCCCCAATACTGTGAGTCGCCTCTTACGTACACCCACGGGAAGAAATGGGTAGTGCTATTCTAAGCCGACACTAAACAGAATATTATATTATTATTATTAATAAAAAGCTATTTTAAACTAGTGTCGGCTCATATAAAGCACTAACCGTATTGGGTATATCCGGGTGTCGTAAGAAATGGCTTAGACTTTGGGGAATTTTAAGTGAAAGTTAAGCAATTTCTACCATCTTCTTTATAGTAGGGGAGCCCAAGAGGGGATTTTGGGTTTTATTTAAGCCCCACAGAATAATATAAGGGAGGAGACCTTGCACCCTGTTACGAACGACCACCACTATATTAACCCTTAATATAGAAGGGTGCGTCTAGGGTAGCCAATC
This sequence comes from Bedellia somnulentella, assembly GCA_963576735.1. Classification (NCBI taxonomy): domain Eukaryota; kingdom Metazoa; phylum Arthropoda; class Insecta; order Lepidoptera; family Bedelliidae; genus Bedellia; species Bedellia somnulentella. The sequence goes on from OY755195.1 coordinate 9,770,536, forward strand.
AGATTAGTAAAAAAAATCTGTCCTCAAATTAATTCGAGCTCGTCATATTAATAGAAAATAAGTTAATTACATGGTAAAAAGCGTCAATTTCAATATTCTGACGATAAAGAGCATATATCATATGAACTTTTTTCTTTAGCCTCTTGGGCTCCCCTACTATTATAAACTAACATCCAAAGCTGGCGAAAGAAATTATAATTATGAAGCAATGGAATGGCTATCCCTTTTTGGTATTTACAGTCGTGAGTATATGAATGTATCTGCAAGTAGATAGATATCACTATGTAAGTTTATGTTGATATATGCCAAAAGTTGGTCCCAAATACCGTATAGTGTCGGCTTAGAATAACACTACCCCATTTTTACCCGTGGGTGATCGTAAGAGGCGACTAAGGGTACAGGGGATTATTAAGTGATTTTTGGGCGATGTGGTTGGAGATCCGTCACCAAAAACATTTATTATTACCATCTTTTCCCCAATCAACTTCCAAAAGTGGCTGAGGAATTTTTCATTCCAAAGCTCTGGCTACCCCGTTAAGGGATTTATAGCCGTGCGTATATGTATGTATGTATGTTGGTCCCAAATGGCACCAATCGTGACAGAGCAAAGAAAGTTCACACGGAATACTAAAACAGTGAGAGGTTATGTTTCTCACATACTAATGCCCTTATTGTCCGTCCGTTTGACTTTCTAAAACACAGTTGCGATTACCATTTACACGATAATAATGTTTGTGTGTGTATGTGTGATCTTATTGTTGTGCTAATAGTGAAATGGTCAAATTGAAAGTGATAATCTAACAGTATTTGTTTTTGTGAGTTGATTGTTATAGCTATTTTGTGTGTAGTGAAGGCGAAGAATATGACTTGATTATCCTATGAAGGCTTTTCTTTATACACAGTGTTATTATAACTAAAATTTATAGCTGTGTAGCGCCGGCTTAGAATAGCGCTATCCCATTTCTACCAGCGGGTGTACGTAAGAGGCGACTATCGGTATTGGGGCTTTTAAGAGATTTTTGGGCGATGCGGCTGGAGACCCATCACCAACAACCATATTATACCATCTTTTCCCCACTCAACTTTCCAAAAGTGGCTGAAGAATTTCTAATTCCTTAGCTCTGGCTACCCCTTCCAGGGAATTATAGCCGTGAGTATATGTATGTATGTTATTCTAAATGATGTGCATAAAAGGATCAGGCACTAAAATTACGATTTCTCATGCGCACGCATAGACCAACATTAGGAATGGTGTTCTTTTCCTAACCCTCTATGACAAATAGAGTGATATTAACGTTCTAGGAGAAGTTCAAACATGAAAGGAATTCATAAATTCAAATCTCAAATTGCCTGCGAATTTTAGTTACTAAATTTCTGGTAGACTCCTTTACGGTGATTAAAAAATATAGCAATTATGCTCATAAACGAGCTCATATCGTATGATAGATGAAACTGCTCAATTCTCTGTATATATCTCTAAACGAGTAATTTGGCTAATGTGTTGATGTGATGAGTTTCTTTCGGGTTCTTTTGACAACATCTTCCGAATTTGAAGTAGAGTTAGATTAAACTACATAACATAACATAAACATTCACGCCAAATATCCCCGAAGGGGTTGGCAGAGGTACTAATACTTCAGAATATCACGTGACTTCGTCACCTGGTGTTCAGAGTACCCACGTTTTGCTTGAACAGTGTACTCATGTGATGGGGGCAGGCCTATCGCCGTTTTGTACGAATACACTGTCACATGACTAAGTACAACTCAGCCATGTGGGTTTCCTCACGATGTTTTCCCTCACCGTTAACAACCATGATAAATTAACCACACATATGTCTTTAGAAAAGACAAATTGGTGTAGGCCCGACCCGGGATTTGAACACTAGTCGCTTGCACGTTTACCGGTGTTCTACCCATTGAGCTATCACGTCGTTAGATTAAACTCTTAAGTTATTTTTAACATTGAAAAAACAGAGTATTTTTTTTTACAAATAATGTATTTTATCTTCATCCAGAATAGTGGTAGAGATAAGCTGTGTAGTGTCAACTTAGAATTGCACTACCACGTGGGTGTACGTAAAAGGCGACTAAGGGTATTAGGACTTTTTAAGGGATTTTTGGACGATGTGGTTTGAGACCCATCACCAATAACCTTTATTTTACCATCTTTTCCCCACTTAACTTCCAAAAGTGGCTGAGGAATTTCTTATTCCTTAGCTCTAGCCACCCCTTCTAGGGATTTATAGTCGCGAGTATAATTTATGTATATATTTAGGGTAGATAGAGCTACTCACCGTGGCTTTCCCATAGGGCACCAACTTGACCTTGACGATGCCGCGGAGGTCCTTCCACACCGGCGCTAACTGCTGGGTTATGAACCTCTTACTGTCCGGACACAGAGACTCGTAGTATACCGCTATTTTTACCTGGAAAATAGATATGCAAATATTAGTAATGATAAAAATGTTAAATGTTAGAGGACGAGTTATATCTTTTTACGAGGTTCAATGTATAAATAAATAAACAAAAAATATTTTATTATTACTATTAGCCATTAATGTCCCACTGCTGAGCAAAGGCCTCTCTCCCCTTCTTTCACTCCAGACGGTTTTGAGCGGTCTCCCACCATTTCTTTTCCCAGAGACCTAACTCGTCACTCCATCTTTTCCTTGGTCGGCCACGCTTTCTCTTTACACCGGGAGTCCATTGCGAGGCAGAGTTGCGCTCAAAGACAAAATTTATAGATGTATGTAGCTCAGAAGGCGGCCCAATTGAAGTGGGATTGGGCCGGCCACGTTGCTCGAAAAAAATTTTATCATATAAAAAATAACCACATGATTTTTTATCGAAATGAGGCTTTTGTCGTCATATTTTGCCACATGGTTTACACGGGGAAACCCTATTCATGAATCATAACCAGGCCTCCCAGTATCAAAGGCAGTGTTCTTCCCACTGAACTATACTACTACCCAAGATACTTATACTCACGCCCATTATTCCGATGGGGGTAGGCAGACACCATCCATCGCAACTTTGCATGACCTTGACAAATATCTCTTGCTTCACTTACATTCATTATTCTTCTCACTTCGGACCCCCGCCCTTATAAGAATGTTTTCTATCAGAATAGCCAGTACGAGCGCTATTTATCGTCACGATATTGGAATGAGATGACAGTATACGATACTAAGTAAGTGCTAAAGTGGCTGTTTTACATACATACATATACTCACGGCTATAAATCCCTAGAAGGGGTAGCCAGAGCTAAGGAACTAGAAGTTCCTCAGCCACTTTTGGAAAGTTTAGTGGGGAAAAGATGGCAAAATAAAGGTTGTTGGTGATGGGTCTCCAACCGCATCTCCCAAAAATCCCTTAAAAGCCCCAACACCGTAAGTCGCCTCTTACGTACACCCACCGGCAGAAATGGGGTAGTATTATTCTAAGCCGACACTACACAGCAAAAATGGCTGTTTTATCCCACGCGATATCTAGTTAAAAAGGCGCTCATTCTAGCTGTGTGGTCCAGAAACGTTTTACGAGGCCGACCTCTACGAACTACTAGCAAGATAACTTACTTTATCATCAGACTTCTTGTTCTTGGCCAGCACACCGCAGACCAGCACTAGAGACAGAATCAGTATGGCCCTCATTTTGTTCTGGAACAGAAAATTCAAAGGTTAGACATTAACAGACTCATGCGCTCACATTATCAGCGCCTCATTTTGATAGTAAGACTATATTTCTCATTCTAAGCATAAATTCATATTAAAAGTTGGTACACAGCGGTTTGTACTGGCTAGTTAATCTTTGCTGTCTCCACAGGTTTGCATTAATCAAACAGTACGAAAAAAGACCCACAAAAGAATAAAACACCCACACTGAGGGTATATTCTCTCTCTTTTTAGGGTAACTTTATATTTACAGAAAAATCCAGGAGATCCTAATTGTAAAACCATTTGGGCGTCAACATGTATCTTAAAAATAGATAAATATGTATTTGTAATGTACACAAACCGCAATATTATATATATATAATTTATCATGGTTGTTAACGGTGAGGGAAAACATCGTGAGGAAACCCACATGGCTGAGTTGTACTTAGTCATGTGACAGTGTATTCGTACAAAACGGCGATAGGCCTGCCCCCTATCACGTGAGTACACTATCCATGCAAAACGTGGGTACTCTGAACACCAGGTGACAAAGTCACGTGATGTTCAGAAGTATTAGTACCTCTGCCAACCCCTCCGGGGATATTCGGCGTGAGCGTTTATGCTTTATGCTTAATATATATAAAAAACCATCTAACACCACAATTACTAATTCCAATTTCCAATTACAATGTATGTTACTTTTAGCTCGCTGTGTACTCTAAACGGCTTGACCGATTCTACAGAATATGTGTTGTTAGATGCGTTTTAATTATCTTTTGTTTAGAAGTTTCATGGGATATATTGTTTGCTTTGAAATAAAAAAAATGTAATGTTAGATTGTGTGACCGAGTGAGAAATAGTGTTATTCGTGAAAAGTGTGGTGTGAAAGATGATATTGTAAGAAAGATAGAAAAAGGAATGTTGAGATGGTTTCGACACATAGAGAGGATGGATGATAGAAAATTGGTAAAATGGATCTATAGAGCTAGTGTGGATGGTAATGTTAGTAGAGGTCGACCACGGGGAACACACTTGGACCAAATTGAGAGTGTGCTCAAAAAGGCTGGCGTCCGAAGTATGAAGAACAAAAGAGCATGTATGAAAAGATTGATGGATGATGACGAAGCTAGAGAGGTTTGTCAGGATCGTACAAAAGTGGCGATCGATAGCCTCTGCCTACCCCAATACCCCAATGTATGTATGTTTGAAATACTGCATTTCTTCGCGTATCACATAGACGTAAGTCGCGCGAATTTCATATAAAATCAATTATATTCTACAGTATTTTATATGAAATTCGCGAAAAAAAGCATGCGTCCGAAGTAAGAACAATAAAAGGGCATGTATGAAAACATATATGGATGTAAACGAAGATAGAGAGGTTTACCAGGATCGTAAAAAGTGGCGATCAATAGGCTCTGCCTACCGCAATGCAAATACCCCAATGGGAAATAATGGTGTGAGTATATGTATGTATGTAGAATATAATTTTACCGTAAGTCAGTAACGAGACATGCTAAAGACACTAATCCGAGTAAACGTATGTGTTAATGAAATAATAAAAAACCAAGTTTCGAGTGGCCGTGTGAAAATTCACAAGAGTTTAACAATGAGCTTATTGAGGCCAAATTAGATAAAAACACGTATTTACTCAACTCTGTGTGTACTTGCGATTTTATAGTTGTATATTTGTGTAGGTTAGCAACTTTGAGCTAAAATGGGGATGAGCCGCAAAACCGAGATAAATACGAGTAGGAACGTGCCAGCAAATAAAAAAATATTTTTTAACCAAGCTTTTTTTAGGGGTACACTTTTCTGCTCATCAAAACAATTTTTAATGCACACCTAAATTTCTAAATAAGCATCAAATCTCAGATTAGGTGCACAAATAAGGATATTTTGAAGCAACATCAGTTTTTGGTTAGATTGGGTTAGACTATTGATATATCGTTCATTACTAGCCCTTTTTTACATTTACCGCTATTCATCCCAAACATTTTAGCAAGAGCTGAACTAGAAATTCCTCGGCCACTTTAAAAAGATGTATCGGAGAAAAAATATAAAATAAATTATTTGGTTTTGTGATGAATCTAGCCACATGGCCCAACAAGAACTTTAAAGCCCGATACCCAAGGGGAGAAATAAGTTAGTGCTATGCTAAGCCGACATACACAGCGACGCTTAAAGTACAATATAGTGTTATTTCCTCAAAACTATTGTACCTTTCTAGGGGCTAACTTGATCTATATAATTTTATTTATACTTGTTTTTATTTAAAAAGTAATTGCAAATATTAAGTCACACACGTTCATTCATACCTCCTCCAAAACATATTGGCTCTGCCTACCCCTCACCACTCATCAAGCTCCCATGAGTCACATGACCGCATACCACGTGACCTCGGCCACTGCACGCCGCTTTCCAAGGTCAACAAGTACCACTTTGTCTTACTTTATTTAGTACGAATGTGAATGGGCGAGTACTTGTAATGGTAGAAATAAATAATCTTTATTTTGCTTTACTTATTCTGTTTTAGTCACGGTTATCCCGTATAGGGGCAACTTTTTAAAGTATTGTTAGTTACTAGTACTATATTATTGCTGTGTAGTGTCGGCTTAGAATAGCACTACCCTATTTCTTCCGGTGGGTGTACGTAAGAGGCGACTAACGGTATTGGGGCTCTTTAAGTGATTCTTGGGCGATGTGGTTGAAGACCCGTCACCAAAAACGTTTATTATTATCATCTTTTCCCCAATCAATTTCCAAGGGTGGCTGAGGAATTTATCATCCCAATGCTCTGGCTACCCCGTTAAGGGATTTATAGCCGTGAGTATATGTATGTATGTATGTTAATTATGTAGTATTTAAGTGTTAATTATTTTTATTCAAAAGCTCTGGTTTTGGTTCTTTTTTTATAAAAAAAAGGGTATCGGGGTTTTTAAGTGATTTTTGGGCAATATGTTTGGAGATCCATCACCAAAACATTTATTTTGCACTGTTTCCCTACTTAACTTCCAAAAGTGGCTGATAAATTTTCTGACTCTGAAGCTCTGGCTACACCTTGTAGGGATTTTTATAAATCCCTTGAAGGGGTAGCCAGAGCTAGGGAATGAGACATTCCTCAGCCACCTTTGGAAGTTGCGTGGGGAAAAGATGGTGAAATAAAGGTTGTTGGTGATGCGTCTCCAACCGCATCGCCCAAAAATCCCTTAAAAGCCCCAATACCGTTAGTCGCCTCTTACGTACACCCACCGGAAGAAATGGGGTAGTGCTATTCTAAGCCGACACTACACAGCAGTTTATATCCGTATGTACTTATAATGATTGTGAATGATGTAAATATACTCTTTTCTTTTTTCTTAACATTAAAGGACCTCCTTTATAAATGCGCGATAATTTCATAACCTCGTACGAAATCTCAGACAACAAATGAGGTGTTCAATGATATTCTATGAGGGCATTAAACTATCATTTACTTTATGATTGTTTATGATCTAATAAGTTATCAGTTTCTATTAATGATGATGGGCTTAACGTTGTTATACAACAGTTATGGCAAAAGGACATATCTTTTGATATAGTTTTATTAAAAAAATAAATGAACACTAAAATGAAATAGAATACAGCAGACTTATTTAAAAAAAAAACTCGTGTAAAGAAGATGCCACAATGATCTTGATAATGGACTCTAAAATACATCACACAACAATCACCTAAAAATCTCTTAAACACTTTCTTGGTAGTGATACAGATACGTTAGTGCTATTCTAAGCCGACTCGCCACAACTATGTATAGTGTACATGGATGAGAAGACAAGTCGAGATCTTAATCTATAGATTAGAGTTAGTGGGTCGGAAGTAGTAATGTACCATTGACACGACACCATTCGGTTCTTACGAGGGCTGCTATTTATGTATCCGGAACTGGCCACTTACAGAACAATAATTTAAAAAGTAATTACATCATTTAAAAATAGAACTCTTTAGCTTTAGAATACATTTATTTTTATGTGACTGTCAATTGTTTTCACATCGTAGCGTCATTTTGAAAATTGCGTGTCTTCACCACCATGGATTTAACTCGTGAACATTTTCGTGCCATGATTTTTTACGATTTTCGGCGTGGTCTAACTCAAAAACAGTGCATCGATCAGCTTACTTCAACTTTTGGGGATGAAGCACCCTCAAAGACCACTGTGTATCACTGGTTTAGCGAGTTTAATCGTGGACGATCTAAGCTTACTGATGAAATTAAAGAAGGTCGCCCTAAAACGGTCGTTGTACCTCAAAACATCGATGCTGTCCGGGAACTAATAACTCAAGATCGTCATGTTACATATCGTGAGATAGAGGCATCTCTGGGCATTAGTATGACGAGCATACATAAGATACTTCATGAACATTTAGCTGTAAAAAAAATTTGCTCCCGTTGGATTCCGCACAACTTGAGTATTGATCAAAAACAGGCTCGTGTCGATTGGTGCAAAGAAATGTTAAAAAAATACAACCGTGGTGCGTCAAAAGCTGTTTATAATATCTACACAGGTGACGAATCTTGGATCTACGCTTACGACCCCGAAACTAAGCAGCAGTCCACGGTGTGGGTGTTCCAAGATGAGCCGAACCCAACAAAAGTTATTCGTGCAAAAAGCACATTGAAGCAAATGGTCGCTTGTTTTTTTGGTATAAATGGCCATGTAGCTACAGTGCCTTTAGAGAATCGTAAAACTGTTAATTCGGAGTGGTATACGACCATTTGTTTGCCGGAAGTCTTTGAACAAATAAGAAAGACTAACCGACAACGTAGAATCATTCTGCATCACGACAATGCTAGCTGTCACAGGTCGGCCGTCACAACTCAGTTTTTAGAAGCTCAAAAGATCGAATTGACAGGTCATCCGCCGTACAGCCCTGATTTGGCACCCAATGATTTTTATTTATTTCCAAATGTGAAGAAAAAATTACGTGGTCAACGTTTTTCGAGCCGCGAAGAGGCAGTCGATGCGTTCAAAATGCACGTTTTGGAGATACCTCAGTCTGAGTGGAAAAAGTGCTATGAAAATTGGTTTCAACGCATGCAAAAGTGTATAGATCTGAGCGGCGAATATTTTGAGAAGCAATAAAACCATATTAATTGATATATGTTTGTTTCTTTTTTTTATTCCGGATACATAAATAGCAGCCCTCGTACTCATGCATGCACTCTTGAGCAATTTACCAGTTATAAGAATTGATAAACTTGGCTAATAACAAGTATTCGCAAATAAATCGCACCTCCGTTCAAATAGCGTCACAACTCAAAAAATCAAATTGTTGAAAAAAAAATTTGCGAAATTTTATCTTTCTCTTTTTTTTACTTTTCTGCACTTATTACGATAACTAAAAATTAAACTTTTATTGAAACCATAAATATGCCAGTTTTGAGATAACAGTTTTGATGTTTGGCAAACGTGATGATAAAATAAAAGGGATTTAACATTTTTTTGAGTTGTGACACTATTTGAAACGGGGTGCGAAATGTATGTCAATTACTTCAAACAATGTACTTACTTTAAACAGAATATAAAAAATCCGTTTCACAGATGTATTAATTATCATTTAATTAAAACAACTTCACTCCTCAGCCTAATTATTATAACTGACTGTTTATTGTTGGTATCAATATCAACTTTAACTTTAAGAAAACAAAGCCGTTTGATTCAACTGGCGTTTGCTTATCATAAAACTTATTGAATGCGTATGTCTGTAATACTAGCTTTTAATAAATATATATGACTACGTATGACTGCCTCCGTGGTCTAGCTGTTAAGCGCTTGGTTTCAAGTACGGAGGTCTCGGGTTCGATTCCCGAGGGGTGGTAACCTTACAAATTTAATTTGTAAGATTTAACCCAGTTTGGAAGGATATTGCAGGCTTGAATCACCTGATTATCCGAAAATTAAGATGATTCCGTACTTCGGAGGGCATGTTAAGCCGTCGGTCCCGGCTACTATTACGGTAGTAGTCGTTAGTCTGCCAACCCGCAATTGGCCAGCGTGGTGGACTATGGCCAAATCGCCCTATATAGGGTAGGTTTGAGCCCCTTGGTGGGGACATATATGGGCTGTGAGAGTGTTAGCTAAGAAGTGTCGATTAAGAATAGCATTAGTAGTCGTAAGCGGCGACTTTGTGGTTTCGGGGATTTTTGAATAATAGTTGAAAAATGTATCATGGTTGTTACCGGTGAGGGAAAATCGCGAGGAAACCCACATGGCTGAGTTAAAGTTAGTCATGTGACAGGGTATTCTTTAAAAACGGCCTTAGACCTGCCCCCTATCCTATGGGTACACTGTTCAAGTAAAACAAGGGTACTCTGAACACCATGTGACAATGCCACGTGATGTTCAGAAGTAATACCTCTGCCAACCCCTTGGGGATATGCGGTGTGACCGTTTGAGTTTCAGTGAATTTTACAATCATTTCCAAATTTAAAAAGTGGTAGTATCTAATACTGAAATTTCGGCAACCCTTTTATGAGATTTATAGCCGTGAGTACTACACTCATATATATATACATTATATATATTTTATAGTAAGGTTAATTTGCGATAATTATAATGTGTTAATTATGCCTAGAGTACAATCATTATTTGTGTCGTGAATTTATTTATCATATAGTTCCTTTAAATTTTTGGTTAATGTTAATGTGATGCAGCCTCAGGATCTTACAAATTACCGATCAATATGGTTTCTGCCTACCCCTACGGCAATTATTGGCGTGCGTTAGAATAAGCCTTTTTATTTTGTTACGTAAAGGTTTAATATTACTATGTGTCGACATACCTAGAGTAGATGTGTGCGTCATTCAATATTCATATCGAAATGAGCATACGCAAGCAAAATACAACAACATTTCACAAACAAACATACAATAATATGTGTTATACAATAATAAGAAGTAGTGTAGTGTGTAGTACCGGCTTAGAATGTCGCTACCCCTTTCTACCCACGGGTGTCATAAGAGGCGACTAAGGGTATTGGGGCTATTTATTGGATTTTTGGGCGATGCGGTTGGAGACCCATCACCAAAAACCTTTATTTTACCGCCTTTTCCCCACTCAACTTCCAAAAGTGGCTGAGGAATTTATAATTCCTTGGCTCTGGCTACCCCTTCTAGGGAATTATAGCCGTGAGTATATGTATGTATGTATGTACAATAATAAGACACTATTTCTTCCCCCGGATGTCATAAGGTGACTGATGATTACTGACTGATGTGGCTGAAGACCCACCACAATCATCCTTCATTTTATATTTTTATCCCACTCAACTTCAAACATTATGTAGATTTTTGCTAATTTAGATGCCCTGGCTACCCCGTTTTTGAGATTTGTAGCCGTGAGATTATGTATCCATATATGTTAAATATTATATAAATATTGAATAAATATATTGAAGTCTATAAATCGATTGAAGGGCTAGCCAGAGCTAGAGAATTGAAACTTAAGGAATATATAAATTTTTTAATTGAATAATATATCAAACCATACACAAATGTATGCCGCAAACGAAGCCACAGAATGAAACAAGTGAGTCCATAATTCACTTGAGTTCACCAACAGTCAATAAGTACTGAGATCGTGTGTTGACCTCCTTATCGTTGAAAGGAGGTCTGATAACTTATATTAAACTAGGTGGATAACCTATTCTGTGGTCGCAGACTCTAAAAATAAGTCACCAGATACCTATTTAAAAAGCTGTGTAGTGTCGGCTTAGAATAGCACTACCCCATTTCTCCCGGTGGGTGTACGTAAGAGGCGACTAACGGTATTGGGGCTTTTAAGGGGTTTTGGGAGATGCGGTTGGAGACCCATCACCAACAACCTTTATTTTACCATCTTCTACCCACTCAACTTTCCATAAGTGGCTGAGGAATTTTTGATTCCTTAGCTCTGGCTACCCCTTCTAGGGATTTACAGCCGTGAGTATATGTATGTATGTATGTACATATACTAACGCCATTTTTTCCTATTGGGGCAGGCATATTCTATTGATCACCACTTTGTACGATCCTGACAAAACTCTCTAGCTTCGTTCACATCCATCAATCTTTTCATACATGCTCTTTTATTCTTCATACTTTGTGCGTTTTTCACTTGGTCCACATGTGTCCTCCGGTCATCCTCTACTAACATAACCATACACATTGGTTCTATAAATATCTTTTACCAATTTGAAATCATCCATCCTCTTTATGTTCTCAAACCATCTCAACATTCCTTTGTCTATCTTTTTTACAATATCATCTTTCACACCGCACCTTTCACCTTACTTTTTGGGGTCTTTAAACACGTTTTAAAAAAATATTGGGCGATGCGACTGGATACCCATTACTAGACATCATTTGTTTTATATTATTATATATGCCCTAGACAACTTTCGAAAGTGACTGAAGAATTTCTAATTAGACATACATACATACATATACTCACGGCTTTAAATCCCTATAAGGGGTAGCCATTTGAAATTCCTCAGCCACTTTTGGAAGTTGCTTGGGGAAAATATGGTAAAATAAAGGTTTTTGGTGATGGGTCTCCAACCGCATCGCCCAAAAATCCCTTAAAAGCCCCAATACCGTTAGTCGCCTCTTACGTACACCCACCGGAAGAAATGGGATAGTGCTATTCTAAGCCGACACTACACTGCTTCTAAGCCGACACTACACAGCTAATTAGACAACATTTTGAAATACATTTCGAGATATAAGCATTTCAAATTTGAGCTTTAGTTAGCTTTCCAGAGTTTGAGATAGGTTTGGATTGTAAAATAAACAGTTTACGTAAACTTTTTATACGGGTTTTCGCAACTTTATATATTTAACCCTCCATAATACATTAGGATGCTTAACTCAATTTTGGTGAAAGTGTGGGTTGAAGACCGATTTCCGAATTGAGTATTCCAGCTGAGACCAACTTAAGTATCGTTCTGTCGCATTAACAACTAAATGAGACAAAACGATACTTAAGTCTTAACAGCTTGAATACTCAATTCAGAAATCGGGCGTAAGTCTTTTCTGCCTAATGACATTCAGCCGTGAGTATAGTTAGTAGATTGGCAGGTATACCTATAAATACAGCTAAGGGGTCAGGGTCAGGATAATGTAGATGGCGTTTAGAGGTAATAAAGGTTAAAAACCTCTTATCACCTATACACACGACTATAATATCCAAAATAGGGTAACCACAGACTATATAGAGATAGGATATTCAAAGCTTCAGAATTAGAAATTCCTCAGCCAATTTCGGAAGTTGAGAGTGATGAATTATAAAATATAATAGATATCCAGGTGCAACGTCAAAAATAACTTAAAAAGCCCCAACTTTCACACAAATCCATACACCTGCACATATACAAGTTTTTATATATATATTTATTGATATATTAGAAGGCTCTAGTTTAGGTTTTAGTAGTACGTAATAAAAATACAACAAATAACTTAAGGCAACTTTTGTAATTGGAATAGATAGTAGTACCACTTGGTACTTACCAGTGTATTTGGAGGACGGCGTTTACTGCTGCGACACAGTTTTCTAACTAATGCAGCGGTATTCGTGCACATGTTGTTATAAACTATTGTATAATTCCAATAAATATGTTTTTTTAAGCTATTCTAAGAATTTAATTATTCTGTTTATCTGTATTCTGAATAAACCCACCACAAGACCCACACTTAAAGTAAAAAATAATAAACTTTATTCAGAATAACGATAACAGGACGTCATTGTACTATGATTATTTAGATACTTTTAAAATTAAAAAATACTTATATTAATAATTATTCACTATTTTAATTATAATTGAATCAGGCGTTACTTTGCGGAAATCCATAGCAATACAAATATTATTAAAAAGAAACAAGGTAAGCCTGTCAACACGTAATGAATTAAAAAAACGCAGATGATTTTGAGTTATATTACTATTATATATTATAAGTATATTTTTTGTGTCGTTTAATATTCTTTTTATATAATTTCGGAAGATAATAACATAATTAAATTTTCAGCAAATAGCCCAGAATATTTTTTTTTATATGAAAGCGGTTTTTGTTTTGTATGTATTTTACAAAGTAAATAAAAGTATTTTTTGTTTTGACGTTTTTAAAATAATTAAAGTAATAGGGTGTTTTTGAAAATCGTGTATATTATTTACACACTTAACACAAAAAATCACTATGGTTTTTTTAAACCAGCCATACATACATTTCATGTAGTATAATTATTTGCATTCTCTTTCGTTACAGATTTATTATTTAAGTTAATATTTTATTTGTATACATTTAATATATTAATTTTAAGTTTTATTATTAAATGGAAGGTACCCACATAAAATTTACGCAAAAAAACGATTTTCTTATAAAATGGTAAATAGTTAGAAAATATTGGGAAATAGTTTACCTTTTACTCTCAAACCTACTGAATGAGTTCGTTCAAGCCGATTCTAAACAGTTTTATTACAAACCGTGTGAGACTGTGGCACGAGAATTGTATATTATGTTAGATATGGCAACTATTTTAAATAAGGTACTATAATATGTTTTACTACCTCCTTCAATTTAATTTAACTTGCTAGAATATTTTATGGCTGACAAGGGCTTTAGTTTCAATCAATATCTTTTATTGTTTCTAGTGCGACGAAAATAAAAACTACCTAAATATAATGGATATTTTATTTGACGCATTAATGATTACATTTAATAGATGTTCGAATTCGGTCGATAATTGATAAGTAACTATCAAAAAAACCAAACATTTATATATTTTCAACAGAAATAAACCAGACTCAGTAAATTTTTATACAGTTATTATTTTTTAAAAACTTATTGATATTTTTTTAATGATTATTTAACAAAAGCTTACCTTTAAAATTTGTTCCGTTAAAAAAAGTTGCCTCGAAAAATACTTTATTTTTTTTACAAACGGAGGCGCGCGCTTACTTCGCTTTCAGCCAACTAACTAACTGGCCAGTTGCAAAACTGCGAACACGGGAAAAACAAACAAAAAACACAATGACCAATTTAAAACATGCGGCTCTGACTTTCTAAATTAAACTTTATTGTCTTGTAATAAGAGCGTTTTGTGTCGTATCGCAATTACTGTGTATGTTGGTGATTTAAAGTGATTTTAATCTTGCGAGTTTCTAATGTTGGTGTACGCAAGTTTGGACGGTTGGTAGGTACACCCGAAGCGGCACAAATTAAATTAAATTTCATTGTATTCATGCGATTGTTGTAATAAAATAGCCATTGTTATTTTTTAATTTGGTGATAACTTAATTACCGCTCGTTAGAATAAATGTAGCTTTTCATTTGATAGTGCTAAGAATAGGGATTTCCTCGTGAGTTTTTCTTTGTTTGAACTTGTAAAAGAAACCTGAATTCAAAACTTGAATCAAAGAATTTAAAGCCAGCAAACTCGCATAAAGACAATCTTTTTTACTCAATTAACAGTACTTGTTTTTTTATTCACTTTATCTTAGTGACATAACGTCCCTTTCACTGGGTCAAGCTGGAACATGAAACGATTTTTTGCCATTTTGGTAAGTTCAAACAAAATGGGAAAACATAATATCACGAGAAGAAATTGCGAAGCTTATAAGAGAAACATAGTGAGGATTGATGAAAGTAAATTGGTGAAAGATATTTAATATATTATCTGTGTATGTATAGAGCCATGTAGTGTCGGCTTAGAATATCACTACCCCGTTTCTACCGATGGGTGTACGTAAGAGGCGACTAACGGTATTGAGGCTTTTAAGGGATTTTGGGCGATGCGGTTGGAGACCCATCACCAGCAACCTTTATTTTACCATCTTTTCCCTACTTAACTTCCAAAAGTGGCTGAGGAATTTCTAATTCCTTAGCTCTGGCTACCCCTTCTAGGGATTTATAGCTGTGAGTATATGTATGTATGTTTGTATGACGACCTTTAAATAAAACATGGTTTTGATGATCTTAATGACATACTTAATCGACTCTCCTGTATAACTGGTTGGATTAGCGCAATATAATCAGAAATGCAATTTCTTAAGAGGTAATGAGGAAATCATCATACGAGAAAATACATTAGGTATAATATTAGTAATAACATACATATCACTTAGATTTACATCGCTTAGCTTCGGATGGTGGGCAGAGGTACTAATTCGTAAGAAAATCAAGTTTTTCATAGAGTCGGCTTAGAATAGCACTACCCCATTCTAGTGTATGTGGTTGGAGACCTATCACCTACAACCTTAATTTTCAATCTTTTCCCACTCCACTTCCAAAAGTGGCTGAGGTATTCCTTGTTCCGAAGCTCTGGCTACCATGACTTTTGACAGATTTACATCGTTTTACTACGGCAGAGCAACTAATTCTTAATAATGATACATGTAAAGAACAAGATATATGTAATTGTTAGTGTATCATTAATATTTTATTACATATATATATTTCGGTATTCGAAAAGTAAATCACTACATCATACATCAACCGACCGGCTCATTATTTCTGTAAATATATTATGTACATACATACATACATATACTCACGGCTATAAATCCCTAGAAGGAGGAGCCAGAGCTAATGAATCAGAAATTCCTCAGCCACGTTTGGAAGTTGCATGGGGAAAAGATGGTAAAATAAAGGTTGTTGGTGATGGGTCTCCAACCGCCTCCAGAATCCTTTAATTTATAATTCCGTTTGTAGAATTGAAATACAAATACAAATACAAAATACAAATAGTTTATTCAAGAAAGCGTACAAGTTAATTATAATGGTTTATAAACAAAAACTGTGCTTAACTTTACAGTGCAATTTTAAAGATAATTGCAGCCGAACTAGACGATAGTCTGTGTTTCAGCATACAATTCATGTTATATAGTCTTATCAAAGTTTTGTAGTTCTAATATTAGTGGCTTTAAAAGACAATATTTACAAATTTTATCCTACTAAAATATATTCATATATAGTTAGAGCATGCAAATTTTAATTCATCATTAGGATGAAATATTATTGTATATTTAAATTAAATTAATAAGATTCTGTGTGAGTATTTATTTGTATCTGTGAGTGTGTGTGTTTGTGTGTGTGAATTTGTGTGTGTGTGTGTGTGTGTGTGTGTGTATTAATGTTTGTCTTTTACATCTTTTAAATTAGAATTATTGAATTACATCCAGTAACATTTCACTATCATGGTATGAAAGTTTCAACAGCCAATCAATTACAATTTTCTTACATAGAAATTTATTCATTGAGTAAATATTGGTCAGCTTGTTGATCTTGTCATAAAGGTACGGCCCGAGAAATGGAAAGAATCTCCTTGAAAAAGTAGTCCTGATTTTATGTGATCTATTACAAACTGCATAATTTCGACGCTTATCAAGTAGACTAGAATTATAGACCATGCTAGTGTGTTGTTTTGTTATGACATTTAGAACAAAAAGTTGGCGCACATTAAGAACCTGGCATGATTCGTAGAGTAGATTGGTTGGGTAGAAAAAAGATTTAAATGTACATACTTTTAATATGGTTCTTTGTGAGACTTCAAGTTTTTTTAGAGTTGTTTTCGGCGACCCACCCCAAGATGTAATACAGTATGTTAATAAAGATTGACAAATAGCATAATAAATTCTTTTAAGCATATGAGGTTCAACCACATGTCTTAAAGTTTTAAAGAAATAAATGAGCTTACGTATTCTATTAGTAAGTGCCTGTATCTGCTGCTTAAAAGACATGTTCTCGTCAATCAAAACACCCAAATATTTAACAAACTTTGCTCTTGACAATAGTATGCAAGAGCACTCTCCATTCATGGGACTTGATGAAGTTGAGTGGCAGTTGTGAGACAATAGTTCGAGTTGTAGATCTGGTGTTTCTCTTATAGAAAATGTTAAGTAAAGGGTTTTTTCGCTATTCAACGTGAGTTTGTTTTGTTTCAGCCATTCTTGTACATCATCAAATCCCTTTTGTGCAATTCGAAAAGTTTCCTCCCAAGTCCCTGCGGAAAAACTCAGAGCTGTGTCGTCTGCATAAGATGTTATTTTGCAATGTTTCGAATTTAGTTTTAGGAGATCATTTATATATATGAGGAAAAGTGTTGGGCCGAGTATGCTACCTTGCGGAACGCCATGTGTGATATGTGAGTCCTGACTCGTGTGTGAACCTAGCCGAACATATTGGTATCTGTTTGACAAGTAGTCGGTAAACAATTCCAATTGCATACCTCTGATACCGATCCGCTCTAGTTTACGCAAAAGAATTGGCACGGAAACCGTGTCAAATGCTTTTGCGAGATCGAGGAAGATAGTAAGACATTTTTTTCCCTTATCTAGGTTAGATGTTACAAAATTTATCAGATCAGAGACAGCATCATCTGTTGAAAGGGAATTGCGAAAACCATATTGATGTACAGATAGTAAGCCATTCGTTTCAAGAAAGTTCACTAGACGGGTATTGAGTATCTTTTCCAAAATTTTTGAAAAGGCTGGAAGTAATGATATAGGCCTGTAATTGGAAATTTTGCCTTTATCACCAGTCTTAAAAATAGGAATAATTTCGGATCTTTTCAAATACTTTGGAAATATACCCTGAGCCAAGCATCTATTAAATATAATGGTAAGAGGGTGGATTAGATTTTCTACATTTTCTTTTATAATTCTATTTGGAATTTGGTCCCATCCTACGGATGATTCATTCTTAAGTCCTAATATTATGTTTTTAACTTCATTCTCACTAGTCTCCGTAAGCACAAAAGAGTAAGGCGTAGAACTATAAGTATCAGGGCAATCAGAACATGAGTCGGAACCAGACCGAACAGACGGTGCTATATTTTTTGCTAGAGTCTCACCTATTTCGACAAAATATTTATTGACAGCATTAACTGAGGCCTGAGGGGAATTAGAGACTGTTAGCAATTCACTAGGTATTGAATTGTTCTTGGAAGTATTAGTTATTTTTTTTATAGTTTTCCATAGTTTTCTGCTATCTTTTCCAGCCTCTACAACTAATTTCCTATCATAATTACGTTTAACAGTTTTTAATAACTTGCCGCAGAAATTTCTGTACCTAGTGTATGTCACTTTGGCAATGAAATTTTCAGGATTGGCTTTTGCTTTTTTGTGAAGTTTATCGCGATTTCTAATACACCTTAGAAGCCCAGGAGTTATCCAAGGCTTTATAATTTTCTTTCGTTGGGAGAGAATAACTGTAGTTGAGTTTTTGTCTAAAGCTGACCTAATTTCATCAACAAAGAGGGTCATGACTGTGTTGGCATCAGAATGGGATAAAATACGCTCAAAGTCAATTTCGCTTATCGATTCTTTTAGGTTTTCGTAATTGATTTTATTACGCTTAGAGATATCGTAATTGCGGTTTTGATCTTTTTTAAGAAACCATACAACTGATTTATGATCAGTGAGAGAGGAGTGAACAACAACTGTTATGGATGGTTTTTTTGTCCTTATAAACACATGGTCAATGCAAGAGCCACTAGCATCACGAGTAACAAAATTGTGAGATGGGAACAATCCATGCGACGCTAGAAGTGAAAGGTATTGCTCCGTAGAATTGTTCGATGATAATATGTCTATATTTATATCCCCTGTTAGAACTATAGTTTTGGAAGAGTTAAATTGTTTTAGAACTGAATCAAGAGAAGAAAGAAATGGGTCAAGATTTGAGTATGAAGGTGATGTATAAATAGCTAATATGGTAGTATCTGATCCCTTTAATTTTATGGCAAGACAGTTAATGTTAGTTATAATCACTTCTTCTACAACAAAAGTGAGTGCATTCTTTATATACACTATAACACCGTCATTTTGTATTGGATTCAAGCCACTAGCAAACGAGGTATAGCCATTGATGTTGGGCATTACGGAAACGTGTGACATCCAACATTCGGTGAATACCAGAATATCACAATTAATATCCAATCTCGATATTAAAACCTCAAAACCTGTGAAATTACAATTAAAGCTACGTATATTTTGGGTTAAAACAGTCAGACCATCAGACGTGGGTACAAACCTTTTGCATTCTTCCACATCACACTGAACAGCATCCGAGAAAGACAATTTGTCGATATCATTTGCGATATTATCAAAATTAGCCATTAATATCTAAACAATATTTGAAATGACCCAACTTAAGTCCTTTATATAAAAAGATGTAATCAATAGGTAATTCAGAATGTATTGGACGTGTATTTTGTGTAAGTCTTTGTAGTGTGTTTAGAGTATATGTGTAGTTTGATACGCAAAAAATTAAAGAAATAAGTTTAAATAGAGTTATTCTAAAATAAAGCATAGGGTAAAAATCTAGTCAGATCTGCTTCTTTAAATGCATAATATGTTCTTCCGATTCAATTTTGATTGCCGGAGTACCTTCTTTCTTTCGCAAATAAATCCTACCATAAGAACTCCAACAGTAGTTATATCCACTTGTTTTTGCTACATCACGAGCTAGGAAAAACAATCTTCTCATTTTCGGAGTAAGGTTCTCTGATCTGAAAATCGGTGTTTTTGGACCATCAAGGTTTAGTTTTTGTGAATTCAACATATCATTTTTGTGATTACGATTATACTGCTTAACTGCTTCTAATAGTTTGTCCTTCAGCAGCACCGATGTGAAGTCTACAATAATGGGTTTGTTGGTTTCATTCTTTGTAGATGTCCGAAAGACATCCCGCACCTCCATCACATCAAATGCTCATATTGTTATACAAAGAGAGAGGTGAGTCACTTGATTTGATATCATGATGCCAGAAAGGTGCCCAAGACCTTCGATCCTTCTTACACCAATCGCCTTTATTTGGCAAATTGCTTGCTATTAATTCCCGATGGCGTGGCCTAGGTACTAATAGTTTAAACATCTCAGTAACGGTTGGCAGAGGTACTCATACTTCTGAACATCACGTAACATAATCACCTGGTGTTCAGAGTACCCACGTTTTGCATGGACAGTGTACTCACGTGATAGGGGACAGGCCTATCGCCGTTTGGTACGAATACACTGTCACATGACTAAGTACCACTTAGCCATATGGGTTTCCTCACGACGTTTTCCCTCACCGTTGACAACCATGATAAATTAACTACATATATGTATGACTTTAGAAAAAACAAATAGGTGTAGGTGTGTAGTTTAAACATCACAAGAGTAGCTACAACTCGTCGTTTTCTAAATGTTTTTCCTCACTTTTGACAATTTTGATAACTTAACAACACATACAACTTTGAACTCTAACACTGGACCCTACCCAACTCAGAATTCAAACCTAAAAACTGTTGGTCTTCCCACTGAGCTACGTAAGTTTGCTACTTCATTACTACATCTATATTTTTTATAAATCAAACGCAAACTTTCACGCCATATATCCCCGAAGGGATTAACAAACATACTAACACTTCTGAACATCACGTGACATTGTCACATGGTGTTTAGAGTGTCCACATTTTGCTTTGACAGTGTACTCACGTGATAGGGGCAGGCTTGTCGCCGTTATGTACAAATACACTGTCACATGACAAGTATATCTCACCCAAGTGAGTTTTCTCACGATGATTTCCGTCTGATATGTTTTTCAGAAAAAACAAATTGATTTATGCCCGATTTGAGAGTCGAACCCTTATCGTCTGCCCGATAAGCGGTGTTCTATCCACTGAGCTATCACGGTTCTCATTATTATCATAGTTAGTCATTATGGAAGACTAAAATGGGTAATGCATGACATGGTCCAAAAAGCCCCATATGAAATAAGTAAAGTTGAATATGTTACTGAAAAAAATGAAAAAAAAAACATTTATTTGAAATATTTAACCTTTAAACATAATACAAAATATTCTGCCAAACTTAGAAAGTTTGTCGGCAGCAATAACGCTCCATATATATACACTAATGGTAATGTTTAATGGCTCACAATTTTACAACCTATACTAACTACAATACTATATAGTAAAATATTTCCTTCTAAAAGACGACATACAAGTATTAATGTTTTATGCAAAAAAATAAATAAATAAAATTAAATTGAATAAAATTACTGTGGCTTCTCTTTTAATCTTTCTAATAGACACTGTTTGATCTTCTTTTTAAACAAACCCTTTGTTTTACATGTTTTTATTTCATTAGACATTTCATTTAAAAATTTGGGACCTTAATAAATTCTCTGTCTTTGACCATAGTAATTGTTACATTTAGGTACGCTTAAAGTTCTTCTATTCATTTCCCTTTGTTTCCTCACCTTATATTTTGTAAATTGATCACAACCAAATTACTCAACTAAAGTAAATAACACAAACTTTTCATAAACCGGTAAAATTTTACATTCCAAGAATAGCTTTTCGTAGTTTGTAATTTTACAAAGTTTTTTAACGTTTTTGTCTACTAACAATTTCATAAACCTAATTTGCAAGTTCTTAATCTTATCTAAGTATGTTTTAAACGTAGATCCAAAGCTGCCTAATCCATACATTATAAGTGAATGTACCAGCGCATAATAGATAGTATACATAGTGGTTCTGTCTAACACATAACTCAAGTGGCGCAATTTTACAAGTACTGCTCTTAATTTATCGCATAGTATACTTATATGTTTTTTCCAAGAAAAGTTGTTTTCAATAGTTAAGCCTAAATACTTGTAATCTCGCACCACCTCCAGCTCCGTGCAACAACACATCACCCCATTATTATGTAAGCAAGTATACTGTGGGTACGAGTAGCCCTATTACATTATTAATAAGCCAAAAATGTCATCAAAAATCACCTGTCTTTCAAATAATCTTCTAGATACAGAACAGCTATCACTCTATAGTTACTCGTACTTAGGATGATTGTAGAGATAAGTTAAAAAGTATTACGTGCTCTAAGAAAAAGATACCATATCTTAGATCTAACCAGATAACATACATACACTCACGGCTATAAATCCCTAATAGCCTGAGATTCAGAGCTAGAATTTCCTCAGCCTTTGGAAGTTGATAGGGGAGAAGATGGGTCTCCAACCGCATCGCCCAAAAACCACTTTAAAATGCCCCATACCCTTAGTCGCCTCTTATTACACCCATGGGTAGAATGGGACATTCTAAGCCGGTACGCAGATAACCTCTATCGATATACTACCTCTATAAATACCTATGGAAAAGGTGTTCGAACGCCTCCCTTAACTATTAACTGAAAAGCCCAGGCACATATTTTTCGAATTATTTTCCTCTAAAATCTTGAACTCACCAGATAAAGATACATAGGGTCAACAGCCATAGCGCGTGTTACATTAATCTTAATTTACGGTTAAGCTTCGATCAGACTGTACGAGTAACACTATAAAAAACGCGGAAGAAATCTTAATATGATCTTCAAACTTACTACCATCATCCATGAACATCTGGACAATATAGAATTAAAAAGATAAATTATATATGCTGAAACAGGCTGGTACCGAAGTCTAATGAATACGTATGATAAGATTGATAAATGTATGCCAAGCTCGAGCGAGCGGTTTGCTGGGATCGTACAAAATGGCGATCGATAGTCGCTGCCTACCCCGTAGATAATTGATGGCGTGAGTACGTATATGTATGTACTATAGATATAATTTGAGATAAACATTATATAAGTAAAATAATGTTTATTTGGGCGTGACGTGAATTGCATGCGCTTTCTTTCTTTCTGTATGGAGCAGCACAAGAGTCGTACGTAACTATCTTTGGACTGGAATTTGTCCAGCAACGTACATCAATTTCTTTGAATAACTGTTTAGTTGTATCATTTTAAAATTTCTAGGGCTGAAGCGCAAAACCGATAGTTGCAGTGAACTTTGGAAAAGGTACGAAAGTTAAGGCAGTCGCGTATGGGGAAAATGGATAAGGAAGTGTTCTTGGCTTATATTTTAGAAAGGCCTAGCCGCCTAGCTTCTATTCTATACTTATATCTATGATTGTACTCGTTAGTCTCCCCACTTGTAGAAATTGGACACTTAAGGGATTTGCTAACTAAACCATGTCGGATCTTAAGTCTTATCATCATGGGTGTCTTCGAGACAAGTTATGGTAGGAGGGAATATTTGGAAGATGCATTTGAAAATTTATCACTATCTTTTCCTCTTTAACCTTCCTTTTTTGGTTCCTCTGGCACAGGTACTTTCCTTATTAAGGATCCAGACACAATAAGATACCCATGTACTGTAACAACTTATTTTATTTTATTTTATTTTACAGTATTTATATTATTATTATTTTTCATTTAATTATGTCTTACGTCACTTCTTACCATGGATAACTCTTAATTATTATTGTTTCTACTCCTGTTGTTTTGTTTTGTTTTTTTTTATTACTCGTTTATATCTAAAGCGCAGATTATATCATAATAATTTATTTAATTGGTTTCCCAAGAGACAGGCTGTGCCTAGTTTGGGAACCCCTGTAAATCGACAATGCTGTATTTCTTTTAATAAACGTATTTTTACTTTTTTTCTTTTACTTTACTAACTTAACATTCTTTTTATTCTGCGATAGTATTAGGAACTTTTTTTAATTATCTTTAAAGTGTGTCTTTTATTATAATGAAAGTTTTTGATTGCTCTTTCCTGCATTAAATCGGTCAATAAAGGTTTGGTTCACTAAAGACAAGATTATGGTCTGAGACAGGTATTAAGCCAAGTGTAACCCGCCTTCAGTTTGCACGCAGCTTTATTGCGGCTGGACGCAATAGTATTTCCTGTCAATATATCAATGCTGAATTTGAGACCCCATTATCAGGTCATTTCCAGATACTTCGACCTATGATGATTTGAGGACAATTCCCAAATATATTACCACAACAATTACAGTTGTAACCCTTCGAGAGTTTCTTTAGAACTTAGTAGTAATTATGTTTCTTTTGGTGAACATACATACATACATATACTCACGGTTATAAATCCCTAGATGGGGTAGCCAGAGCTAAGGAATTAGAAATTCCTCAGCCACTTTTGGAAAGTTTAGTGGGGAAAAGATGGTAAAATAAAGGTTGTTGGTGATGGGTCTCCAACCTCACCGCCCAAAAATCCCTTAAAAGCCCCAATACCGTTAGTCGCCTCTTACGTACACCCACCGGAAGAAATCAAATATATATATAATCAAATGATATATAGTTTTAGCCCTGTCACTCAAACTCAAACGTTCACGCGGTATATCCCCGAAGTACTAATTAAATCGGTGTAGGCCCGACCCGGAATTTGAACTTACACCTGTCTGTATTGGCAGACGGGTTTTCTTACCATTGGACTATCATTACGGTCTAACATTTAGTTATATATTAATAGTTTCACGATAGTTGGAAGTCATTCAAATCTATTAATCCGCACTAGGGCAGCGTCTCTGACTAAAACGATAGATAGATAGATAGATTAGTATTTTGGTTTCCGCACATAGCTCCCTAATGGAACTTTTTTACGTGGGCCCTGGCCGTCTCACTCAATCCACCCTAACTCTGTTCAAAATCTTTCGAGTTGTCCTAAGTCTTTTAAAAAGGTTTTTGTACTACCTGTTCTTGTCCTATCTTTTGAGTACGGGCTGTTTAGAGCCTGGCACTCAAACATGACATGATTTACTGTCTCCTCGGCCTCCATGCATGCTCTGCACAGAGGGCTATCCGTTATACCGATGTTGTGAAAGTGTTTGTTCAATGAGCAGTGACCAGTGATGATTCCTGTTATCATTCTTAGGCTTCTCCTGTTTAGTTGAAGTAGTCGTCTTGTTAGTCTTTTATCTATGTCCGGCATCGCTTCTTTTGACTGGCGGCATTCAGTCATTTCAAGCCAGAGAGAGTTGTGTTGTTCTTGTGTGCGTTGCCTCAACCAGGTGCGGTATTGGTTGAAGGGAATTGGTAGAATTGGTTCTGGTCCTTCTATTTTGTTGTGGGATCCTCTACGAGCTAGCTCGTCAGCTGCATCGTTTCCTAGCGAATTGCTGTGTCCTTTTATCCATTGTAACACTAAAAGGATAATTAACGATATTGTAAAAAGATATGGTATGTTAAGATGATAATTTATTGACTATTTTTAGGGTTCCGTACGTCTGAATACAAAAACGGAACCCTTATAGGATCACTCGTGTGTCTGTCCGTCCGTCGCTTACAGTCAATTATCTCCGAATCTATGAGACCGATTAAGTTGAAATTTGGTACACATATCAATTCCTGTGACCCAAGCACAGAGGTGTGACGTGAGCAGATGAAATCTGTATATGGGGGGTCATTTTTGGAGGGGAAGGGGAAAATTAAAAAACTGCATCGTGTGGCATATCAAATGAAAGGTCTTGTTAAACGAAAATTGACCATTCCCCCCCTTATCTCCAAAACTACTGAACCTAAAATTTTGAAAAAAATACAGAAATTAGTTTTCTCCCTATAGATTATAGGAAAACCTATAATAAGTCCATGATATTAAAATAACATGGTAAATCACTCAATATTGTGCGTACCAACTTACATTTGCAGGTGGAATGTGTGGGAGAACATATTTTTTAACTCCATTGTTAAGTTTTGTTGAATCGGTTTGTATCAGATAGGTAACATCGTACGGAACCCTCTTCACGCGAGTTCAACTCGCACTTGTCCCCTTTTTATGTAAATATTTGTGACAACTTCATTGTACCACATTTAAGCAAATAGAAATGATTTTGATTTTTGATGATTTGGGCACATAGAGAGGTGTGGAAGGTAATGTTAGTAGAGGACGAACATGGAGGACACACCTGGACCAACTAGACAGTGTGCTCAAAAAGGCAGGCGTCCGAATGAAGAATAAAAGAGCATGAATGAAAAGATGGAGGGATGTGAACGAAGCAAGATAGGTTTGCCATGATAATTCAGAGTGGCGATCAATAGTCTCTGCTTACCCTAATGGGAAATAATGTAAATAATAAAAGAAACAAAGGATAGAAGAATTTCACGCTGGCAGCCATTGGCACGGTAGCTCAATTGGCAGAGCGAAGGGCGGGTTCGATTCCCACCTGTGTCGAAATTTTTCTTTCCTTTATTTATTCTTTATTTATTAGTAACTAGTGGATCGGCCCCGCTTCGCACGGGTAGCGTAGTTTTAAAAATATTGGAGGTTTCTTCAATCACTGCTCAAGCGTTATGAAATTAGCGCCTTTATTACAACTTACAGCACTCGTGTCTGAATATAGTGTTACTTTGTGATTTTGAAAGCGCTTTTATGATCGGTTCAGATCAATATCTCCGAAATTAAGCTAATTAACACGCTTTTATTAGGTCGACCTGTATGTATGTAACTATGTAATCAAATCTAAGAAAACTAATTTAACCATCTTCTAAAGGTCATAGCGTTATGAAAATTGGCAGTTATATGTGATTTCGATGACAATACAATAATATGGTACTGTCGAGCTGATCTGATGATGGACCCGGAAGATATGAACTGGAACTTCATGATGGATGATCGTATCATAGCCGTGTTTGGACTTGTTAAAAAGGTCTTGTAATGAACGTTGACCATGATTAGGTTTCAAGGTCTGATGATGAAGCCGGAAGATAGGCACTAGCATTCCATGATGAAATATCGTATCATAGCCGTGTTTGGACTTGTTAGAAAGGTCTTGTAATGAATCTTGACCACGATTAGGTTTCAAGGTCTGAATACAATAATATGGTACTGTCGAGCTCATCTGATGATGGAGCCGGAAGATTTGAAATGGAACTTCATTATGAATATTATAGCATACGATGTATCGTTACCAACCCATAACGTCCCACTGCTGGACACGGGTCTCTTCCGTGAGGAAGGTATTAGCCACGGGGGCCAGCCGGGTTGGTGGAGGTTTGTAAGGCTAGTGGTCACCTTACCGTTAGATGTTATCAAGCCGCCCGTTTGGGTCTCTGACAAAGCTTGACGACTGCTATCTTACTATAACAACCGGCACCAACGGCTTTACGTGCCTTGCGAAGCACGGTAGCGCCCGAGATAAATACCCTTAGGCGGTTACCCATCCGTGGACGGACCGCAGCTCGCGTTGGTTAACTTGTAAATACGATCACATCAGTCCAACTGAGCTACAGGCGCTACTACGATACGATGTATATTGACGTGTAAATGGGGTGGTAGCTTGTTAAAGATCCCACCCAAGCCAAGGTGAGAAACGTGCCGAGGGCTGAATGGCATCTCGCGTCTCTCAACGTCACCTCAGGGAACCGGGCGAAACCCTGTTGTAAGTAGCCTTGCTCCTCTACTCGGACCTCTGGGGGGGTTGACCGTTTAATTGTCTTATACTCGTGGGAATCTATGGTAAAAACTAAACATAAAGAAACAACAACACAAAGAAAACGGAGACTACAAAAAGAAAATGAAAAACGCGACCAAAAAATACGAAAACTAAGTGAAAACGAAAATTCTCTACTAAAACAATTATCCATCCATCAAAGTTAATTTTGGTAACGACGGCAAGCACCTAATTCAGCCTATAGGCATCCAATTCCCGGCCAAGTACAGCTACGGTACGGTGGGAAGGCGCATGCTCCCAGTGATTTTAAGTTGGGCATCTACCGTGCACAAGATGCAAGGCTGTACGGTAGACCACGCCGTGGTGTACTTAGGGTCCCGTACTTTTGAGGATGGACAGGCATATGTGGCGCTAAGTCGAGTAAAATCACTTAGTGGTCTCCAGATTGAAGAGTTAGATTGTTCTAAGCTGACAGGTAAGACACCATGCAATACAGACGCACTGGTGGAGATGGAGAGGATGCGGGCTCATTCGTCCATTTGAAATAAATGTTTAAAATATGCCATTAGGAAAGACTAAAAAGCATAAAATAAATTAATAGTTTAAAAAAAAACTAAAAAACACGCTTTTATAAGTGCACTTAAAAGTCAAAAATAAATTACGGGTCGTTCAAGTTGTCTCTATTTCTGGGCTGAAGTGTAAACTATGTGCTTTTAATTACAATATTTGATTGTAAAAGCGTGGGGCGCTGGAAAAGGAAAGATTTTTTGTTTACCTTGCTAAGAAATCAAGTTAAGCGATGTTTCGGGAAGCAGGTTACAGAGATCGGCACTCTAACTAGAGTTGCAGCACCACTAGTTGGAGGCTCTATATTAAACAGTCTGTTTAAAGTACTAGTCAACAGTGGCAAAATGTAGAGTTCTTGTTCGTGTATTTGTTTACAAGAAAGTTTTTCCTGCTCCAGCGCCCCACGCTTTTACAATCAAATATTGTAATTAAAAGCACATAGTTTACACTTCAGCCCAGAAATAGAGACAACTTGAACGACCCGTAATTTATTTTTGACTTTTAAGTGCACTTATAAAAGCGTGTTTTTTAGTTTTTTTTTAAACTATTAATTTATTTATTTTTAGGTTTTAATTGATGCAACTACTGGCGCCACCTAGTACGTAATATGTAAATTACTAAGGATTTGGTTTTGATCGCGTGCGACTATTATGTTGGGACTATTAATTTTGGTGTTTCTATACCGATTTCTATGATTCTTTTTTTATTGAGTAGGTAATAATGTTAACTTTTGAAATAAGGGTGATTGAGAGTATTATAAACGTAAGAGAAAACAAATATAATCAGAATGCGCCGAACTGCTAAGCTATCAGAAGGTACACGTGTTGTTGTGAGTTAACCATAAAAGATAGACATATACTGTTGCGGAATATTTTTTAGATAATTTTATGTAGAATATTTCCGTCATACGTGATTTCTATGTAAGTTTAACCATTAAGGCTGCACACGCGACGGAAGCTTAAAAAATGGAGTAACTTCTCCCGTTTTCCCAAAATTTCCCAAAATTCCCCTTTACTACTCTGCTGGAAAGTATACAAAAACCTGCCCAGGAGTATGAAGAATAATTGTACCAAGTTTCGTTAAAATCCGTCGTGTAGTTTTTGTTTCCATAAGGAACATACAAACCGACAGACAGACAGACAGACAGACAGACAGACAAAAATTTTACTGATTGCATTTTCGGCATCAGTATCGATCCCTAATCACCCCCTGATAGTTATTTTGAAAATATATTCCATGTACAGAATTGACCTCTCTACAGATTTATTATAAGTATAGATAATGGTATGAGTTTATGTATGTATAAATAACACTACGCAGAGCATGCCAAAGACTAATTGAAGGCAAATATAAGTTTGATGTAGCTGACAAGTTTTTCCTTAACCGTTCCCTACCGTTCTACGAAGTACTTCGTAAACATTGTTTAAATACCAAAGCAGGGCTAATGCCCGGTGAAGGAAGTGAGTCAAGAGATGATTGGACTTCATTGATCTGACCTATAAAATACCGGTGCGAGGAAGATGGGGTCAGATCGGAGACGTTAACCTTTGTGGTCGATTTGCGAGGCGTGGGGTTATAGGCCTTGAACTTATACTGCTTTTTGGCATAAGACAATACTATGCGATTTCTTCCCCTATCAATTCCGTAAAGACGTAACCCCAGCATCAGCATTTCTGCCAGATTTGGAAGTTGAGTAAGTAAAATATGGTCAAATAAAGCAAGGCTGTGGATGGATCTTCTGCTAAATCGCTCCAATAATTGCCTTAAAAGCACCAAAAGAGTAGCCTTGTACTTGACCCTGTGGGAAGGAATGGTTAGCCCTAACCATTATATGCCAATACTATACAGTCATGTTACTTGCGCATGTTTTTTGTCTAGTAGATAAAGTGCACATAATTTCATAAACTCAAGTAATGCTTTACTATTATGAAATCTTATTTACTGGCACCTTTTTGTGATGCCCAATAAGGTTGCTATTTTATTTAATAATAAATATTACAGACATATTCTACACAGATCAAGTTAGCGCCAAACTAAGTAATGACATGAATGATACTAACTCAACGATATCTTTAATATATCGTTGAGTTAGTATCATTCTAAATGTTGCTCTCAGCGGAGATTGAACCCATAATCTCCGGACCGAAAAGCTAGTCACCTATCCACTCGGCCACGGACGTTGTTAACGCATCTAATGAATAACACTTGGATTATTATTGATAAGTATCCAACGCTAAATTAATTTTAATTGTTGGATTGGCGGTTCGGACGATGTAAGGTAATAAAAAATATTACACGAGTACATACAATCATATTCACATATCCGTGTGGAAAAATAAACCCTACCTTCAAGTAAGTAAAGAGACGTTGGCATTCTTTTTAGAGCTACTTATAAAATTCGGTGTTATTCTTAGGTACCTATAGGATATTTCGGCATTGGTACATACAACAATGGTCAAAGCATGGCCATTGCGAAAGGCGAATCAAATTTATCGACATCAACCGGAGTAAATTACAACACTATGTGTACATAAATTGTATTATTTGTTATTTGATACCGGCACCGTAAATAATTATTTTCACAATAAAAGGATCCAAATCTCTTTAGTCATTATTTGCCGTGAAGTTTTATTATTATTTGATTTAGAATTGCATTACTTCATCTTTATTGTATCTTCCTGTTTATGTTCTTACTTACTTACTTTACTTATACTCACGCCCATTATTCCCATTGGGGTAGGCAGAGACTATCGTTCGCCACTTAGTACGATCATGACATCAAGCAAGAGAGTTGCTTCCCTTACATTAATTATTTTACTCAAATATGCTCTTTTATTCATCCCACTTCGGATCCCCGCCTTTATAAGGACGTTTTCTATCTGGTCTATAAACATTTTACGAGGCCGTCTTCTACTTACCATACCATCCACATTGGCTCTATATATCTCTTTCGCTACTTTATTTTCATCCATCCTCTCTATGTGCCCAAACCACCTTAACATTCCTTTTTCTATTTTGCATACAACGTCATCTTTCACACCTACTTATTCACGAATCACACTATTTCTCACTCTATCACTCAACCTTTCTACTTCAACTTTAAAGGGTGATTATTCTTCAATGGTTACATTTATTCGATAAATCTTCGTCACAACTCCTTGATGCCTTTGACCGTCATGCAATTGGTTGAGGTCGGATATACCGTTAAGGTACAGTTAGGTTACATGCGAAATACCAATGTCTGGGGTAAATGGAGCTTCGCTCGCTACCCTCGCCTCGCTCCAGAAATATGTTCTTCCATCTTTGTAACATCAATAAAGTGTATGTCATAGAGAACAAGGATATTACAGTGATGGAAAAGAACTCATATATACAACACCATCATGGATATACAGATAATTTTTTTAAAAATGTAAAAGGTGTAAAGAAACAAGCAAATACAAGATCCACATACATTTCTTGGCCGGTAAGGGCGTCGCTGTCATCAATATTAGTATTGCCAGTAAATAAAAATTTATCATTATAAGGGAAATAATTATACATCATACAGGCTAATTTATTTATGTATTGAAATGTCTTAATAAAACAATTTATATAATATTCAATTAATTAATAACTAGTTGCTGTGTAGTGTCGGCTTAGAATAGCACTACCCCATTTCTGCCGGTGGATGTACGTAAGAGACGACTACTTACTTTTAAGAGACTTTTGAGCGATGCGGTTGGAGACCCATCACCAATAACCTTTATTTTACCATCTTTACCCCACTCAGCTTTCCATAAGTGGCTGAGGAGTTTCTAATTCCTTAGCTCTGGCTACCCCTTTTAGGGATTCACAGCCGTGAGTATATGTATGTATGTATGTAATAACTATTATTGTATTTTTACCCTTGTCTTGTGTGTCTACCCGAATGACTGTGTATACTGAATTTGCTGATCTTACCTCCCAAATGTTGTCTGGAAGAGATCGCTTTTAGCGATAACACTGCCAATTGTACTTCTCTGCAAACCGTTTCATTATTTTATACTCAAGGATTTGTAATTTGTGACACACAGAGTTTAAAAAGTGGGTAACTACACAAAATCATTTTTTAATCCTGTAAATCAGAGGCTTACCTTGTCGTATACTGTCTTGTACATTTCATGTAAAGTTTTGAAATTTTGTAAGGATATACTAGCCCCTCCGTTAACTCTCATATTTCAAAATTGCTTGTCTCAAGGTATATTCCCCGAGTCTTTAAAAAAAGCTGTGGTTATTCCGATTTATAAATCGGGGGATAAAAACCAACCAAATAATTACAGACCGATTTCTCTTCTTCCCACTTTCTCTAAAATTTTGGAAAAAATAATGAACAGTAGGTTTATAAAATATTTAGATGAAATATCCTTTCTCTCAAGTTGCCAGTTTGGTTTCCGTAAAAAAATATCTACTGATGACGCAGTCCATTGCCTTACAAATGAAATTGTGCAAAATTTGGACAATGGTATGCATGTTATAGGGATTTTTCTCGACCTCAAAAAAGCCTTTGATACAATTTCAATTCCAATTTTATTGCAAAAATTAGAAAATATCGGCATTCGGGATACTCAGTTAAAATTATTTGAAAGTTATCTTAGTAATAGACTTCAGTGCCTAAAAATTGGAGACAATTATAGCACATTTTCAAAAAACCACCCCTATGGCGTCCCTCAGGGTAGTATCTTAGGACCCAGCCTATTTTTGATTTATATTAATGATCTATGTAATCTCCAACTTAATAACGGCATCATAGTTTCATATGCAGATGACACAGCCTTACTTTTTTCTGCAAAAACATTAGATGAAGCTTATAAATTCGCTCAATCTGGCTTTAGTATTGTGAATGACTGGCTTTTTAATAATTTTCTGTCCTTGAACACTGATAAAACTATGTATATGTTTTTTGCAAGGAACTCTTCTACACCATTACTCGCTAACACCCCGCTTTATGCACATCACCGCACTTGCACTGATAGCGCACCATGCCTATGCTCAACTATCTCCAAAGCAATGAACATCAAATATCTTGGAATTACTCTCGACGTTACTTTAACTTTTAAGGTCCATATTAATGCACTCTGTAATAGAATAAGAAAACTTATAGTAATATTTAAAAAGTTGAGACACATATGTGACTACGCTTTAATAAAACAAATCTATCAAGCGCTTGGTCAATCCTTACTGACTTATTGCATAAAATCTTGGGGAGGTGCTGGCATAACCACTATGTTAAAACTGGAACGAGCTCAAAGAGCGCTACTTAAAGTAGCTACAGCGCGCCCTTTCTACTTCCCTACTACCAAACTATATAAACAATGCAAAGTGCTAAGTGTGCGACAGCTCTTTATTCTATTCACTGTTCTACAACAGCATGCTAGCTTATACTTCAACCCTGATACACTAAACAGGAGGCGAAAGGATAAAGTATGTTTGAATACTTATAGTGCAAAATTTTCCATTACAAACAGATTCTTTATATTTTTAGGGCCATACTTATATAATAAAATTAATAGATTACTAGTATTATATAACTTAAACAACTTTGAATGCAAGAAAAAACTTCAATCGTGGCAATTAAATCTTACATACACGGAATCAGAGGAATTGCTTTATATAATAAGTTAATATAAGATGTTTTTATTTTTTATCATTATAATACAATTAGTTAGATACATTCGATGCTGATAGTAATTTATACACTACTTACCAATATCATTATATGAAAACTGATAGTTTAAGCCTTTTTGTTTATTGTTGCCTGAAATACAGGTAAATTACCTAGCTCAGGAACAGGAAAATGTTATATTTTGTACTTTAAATAACTAACTAGGTTAAGACGAATATTATGTACTTTTTGAAAACTGAATAAATTTTTATTATTATTATTTCGAAAGTCATTTTTGTTTCTCGCCTCTCCCATGGCCGAAAATGAAAATATAAATTTTAAATGGGAGAGGCGGTACTCCCCGACAAAAGCACAGTCGGTCGGGGTCAGGGAGTCATTATTATTATTATTATTCGGAAAACATTTTTGTTTCTCGCCTCTCCCATGGCCGAAAATGAAAATATAAATTTTAAATGGGAGAGGCGGTACTCCCCAACAAAAGCACAGTCGGTCGGGGTCAGGGAGTCAGGTTCAAGAACCGACGGACGATCCGAGCCGTATCGAGCAGCACCGCTTTCTGCATTTGTGCTGGAACCGACACGCCACAGAAATCCAACCGCCTCAAGTTGTTCGCGAGGCTGGTTGGAATTAACCCGTTCGCGGACAAAACAATTGGGATAATTTCAGTCGAGGTCACACCCCACATGTCGGTGATCTCGTGAGCCAGATCGAGATACTTCCGACGCTTCTCGGTTTCGGCTTTCACGAGACCCTCGTCATGCGGGATAGTGACATCCACTAGAAATACCCTCGACTGCGACCGATCCCATACCACGATATCAGGCTTATTCGCTAGAATAGTCCTGTCCGTGATAACGGATCGGTCCCAATAGATTTTGGCACGGTCGTTTTCTAGAATTGGCTCCGGCAGATACTTGTAATACGGCAGCCTCTGTTGCAAGAGTCCGTATTTCAGAGCGAGCTCCTGATGCAGGATTTTGGCTGCTTGGTTGTGTCTGTGCAAGTACTCAGTGTTAGCAAGAGCCGAACAACCGGAAATAACATGCCTAAGTGACTCTCCGGGACGGCCACATGCTCGACAGATGTCTGTGGTACCGTCCTTTAGGATGTATTTCCGATAGTTCCGCGTCTTGATAACCTGGTCTTGTATTGCACAGACAAAACCTTCGGTTTCCCCAAAGAGGTCCCCGAAACGCAGCCAATGCAGGGAGGCTTTACGGTCCACGAAAGGTTCGTGAAGTACCTTGTAAAACCTCCCGTGCAGCTCCTTCTCTTTCCATACGGACTCCCGATCAGAGGTGCTAAGTACCTCCGGGGTTCGCCAATCCTGTGAGGCCAATGATAAGGGAGTCAGTCCTTTATCACTAGCGACCACCTCTTCCCGAACACTATCATCCGTCATCGTCAAAAAATAGTTTCTGAGGTTGCATACCTCGCGGTTGTGCATGGTTTTGGCACTCAAGAGGCCTCGACCACCACACTTCCGCGGGATATACAATCTCATAACCGACGACCTCGGATGATGCATTCGATGAGAGGTCATCATCGTGCGGACTCGTCTGTCCAGAGCGTCGAGTTTGGTCTGAGTCCATCTGAGCACGCCAAATGTGTACATCAGTACAGGCATGACCCAGGAGTTAATGGCTCGGATCTTATTAACGCCTGACAAGTAGCTATTAAGCACACTTTTCAGGCGTTCATAAAACTCCTCGCAAACACCCTGTTTCACGTCTGCCACCTTCACACCGATGGTTTGTGACATGCCCAGATACCGGTATGTTTCAGCCTCGGAGAGTGCCCTCAAATGATTGGTGCCGACATCGACACCATCAGAGTGCACGACATGCCCCTTCTCAACATGAATGACCGCACACTTATCGACCCCGAGCTCCATCTTGACGGAACCACTGAAATCATTAGTGATCGTCAGTAGCTCCGCCAATCTGTCAGCCGTGGGGGCGTAAAGCTTCAGGTCATCCATGTAAAGGAGATGAGGCAAGCGTGGTCCGCCTCTCCGAAACTGAAAGCCCGTCCCCGAATTCTCCAAGAGTGTACTTAGAGGATTCAGGGTCAAGCAAAACCAAACTGGACTCAGGCAATCGCCCTGGAAAATCCCTCGCCTTATATCAATTTGGTCATCCGCATCCGTCATCCGCTGACCGTCTAAACTCAGGATCGTTCTCCAGCACCCCATACATTGCCCGAGGAAGTGTCAAACTGCACTATCAATTTTGTACAGCTCGAGGACCCTCATGAGCCATGTATGAGGTACCGAATCGAACGCCTTCCTGTAGTCTATCCAGCCAGCGGAGAAGTTCCGACGGTTGCGTTTGACCAGTTGGCCTACGACCGCGTCGATGAGGAGCAGCTCCTTGCTACCGCGACTACCGCCCCTACATCCGTTCTGAGCTCCAGATATCACATTGTTATCAACAATGTGTTGAGTAATCTTGGAGCTCAGAACGGATGTCAAGGTCTTGTAAATTGTACAAAGACAAGTAATGGGGCGGTATTGTGATGGATCCGCGGTAGCATCGCTCTTTGGAGCTAAATGAGTGACCCCAGTAGTTAAGAAGTTCGGGAGCGTCCCACTCTCGAGGGCGCTTTGGAACTGACGGGCGAGAGTAGCGTGACAGCGCGTGAACCCCTTCAACCAGTAATGGTGCAATCCGTCCGGCCCCGGACTTTTCCAGTTCGGAGCCTTACGGATCGCAGCCACCACATCCTCCTCAGATATGTTGACGGGGTTCATGGGCGCTATGGGCTCGCACGCTCCCTCGACCGCCTCGAACCATCGGCCCTCTTCGTGATCAACGCCAAAAGGCTACTACATCGGCTTTTTCCGGTCGCTGACCTGTCGTAACCACGTTGGGACGCTCCAAAGTTCTGTAGAACTTCTTCTGGTCACTCATGAAGAGACGATTCTGTTGGTACCTCTTTACCCTTTCAGAATATCGCCTAATTCGCTTACCCCAAGCAGCGATCTTCTGCTTCAGATCATCGATGCGCTCCACCAGTCTACAGGCAAACTCCGGCGAGTTGTCAAAGACATTCTCACCAGGGAATGCCTCCCTGACGAAGCGCACCACCCTCGGCCTATTGTTGCCTGATCTGAAGCTGGTCAGTTTGCCGATGAGGACCCTGGCCCTTGTGATACGGCTTTCAATCCGCCTCATCCAGGCTGGTCTAGTTCTAGTCTCTCTTGTTGGCGGCATCCTGACGCTGACAAATTGACAAACTGTCATTGCGGCGCCAAAGAGAATTGAATCCGTATCAAAAAGGTCCATGCTGCTCTCTAAAAATGAGGGCAGCATGTTATTGACGGTCTCAACGACATCCCGAACCTTGATGCTGAGAGGAACTCGGGGCAGCCTTGGCCTCCTTTCGAGAGGCACTTGGCGATATTCCAGGATCGTCTCTTCGAGTGCGCTCCTCACCAAATCCAAATCCAGGGAGACTGTTCCCCAATCGCTTTCCGCACCACCCACATCCGGCAGGTTAGCGATTGGCTCCCTCCGTACTTCTCGTTCAGGGACTGGAGGGAGAACCTGCAAAGGTGGCTCTTCGTCTAGCGGGGGAACAGCCTCGCGTCGCAATTGTTCGAGATCGGTAGTGCTAAAAAGTTCTGAGCGCTGTATATACCGAACTCGATCCGCCAGGTTTTGTTCTGTGACGGTCAAATTGGGCTCCAGCCGCAGAAATTCGCGGTACATTGCTGCCCGATAACCCGTCCGTCCAGTTCTCGAACCCGAGGCCCTAATATAGGCCCGCATGGCATTCCTATTCATTTCGACCGTCCATGCCATGCGGCGCCTTGTTCCACCAGCGGCGGGCACCGATTGCTGGGACTGAGTTGCCCCAGTCCCAACCGTTGCCAAGCCATCTGGTGGCTGAGGTGGTCGAGCAGATCGACCAGGTGGTCGGGCCGGTCTGCTGCGGCTGGGGGACCGCATGCTGCCACGTCCAGCCCCAGCTCCAGACGCGCCCCAGCGATAACCCCTGGGGAGCGGCCCTATACGCTCATCGTTGTCTTCCATGTCATTACGATGAGCGAAGATTCACCCGGGTTTTCGCTCACTTGCCCCGGGGAGACCGTTATTGCTCTATTTTGCGCTGAGACCAGTTTGTAGACACGGTCAACACCTACAAACTCAAGCGCTGACTATTTGCATTGCTGGAATGGCAAGCTGGTAAACATGTCATCCTGCCATTCCAACAATGGGCGGTGGGATCGTCACATCCCTACGCCATATTATTATTATTATTATTTTAGGCATGAATTTTAGTTCCTCGCCTCTCCCATGGCCGAAAATGAAAACATAAATTTTAAATGGGAGAGGCGGTACTCCCCAACAAAAGCACAGTCGGTCGGGGTCAGGGAGTCAGGTTCAAGAACCGACGGACGATCCGAGCCGTATCGAGCAGCACCGCTTTCTGCATTTGTGCTGGAACCGACACGCCACAGAAATCCAACCGCCTCAAGTTGGTCGCGAGGCTGGTAGGAATTAACCCGTTCGCGGACAAAACAATTGGGATAATTTCAGTCGAGGTCACACCCCACATGTCGGTGATCTCGTGAGCCAGATCGAGATACTTCCGACGCTTCTCGGTTTCGGCTTTCACGAGACCCTCGTCATGAGGGATAGTGACATCCACTAGAAATACCCTCGACTGCGACCGATCCCATACCACGATATCAGGCTTATTCGCTAGAATAGTCCTGTCCGTGATAACGGATCGGTCCCAATAGATTTTGGCACGGTCGTTTTCTAGGATTGGCTCCGGCAGATACTTGTAATACGGCAGCCTCTGTTGCAAGAGTCCGTATTTCAGAGCGAGCTCCTGATGCAGGATTTTGGCTGCTTGGTTGTGTCTGTGCAAGTACTCAGTGTTAGCAAGAGCCGAACAACTGGAAATAACATGCCTAAGTGACTCTCCGGGACGGCCACATGCTCGACAAACGTCTGTGGTACCGTCCTTTAGGATGTATTTCCGATAGTTCCGCGTCTTGATAACCTGGTCTTGTATTGCACAGACAAAACCTTCGGTTTCCCCAAAGAGGTCCCCGAAACGCAGCCAATGCAGGGAGGCTTTACGGTCCACGAAAGGTTCGTGAAGTACCTTGTAAAACCTCCCGTGCAGCTCCTTCTCTTTCCATACGGACTCCCGATCAGAGGTGCTAAGTACCTCCGGGGTTCGCCAATCCTGTGAGGCCAACGATAAGGGAGTCAGTCCTTTATCACTAGCGACCACCTCTCCCCGAATACTATCATCCGTCATCGTCAAAAAATAGTTTCTGAGGTTGCATACCTCGCGGTTGTGCATGGTTTTGGCACTCAAGAGGCCTCGACCGACGATCTCGGATGATGCATTCGATGAGAGGTCATCATCGTGCGGACTCGTCTGTCCAGAGCGTCTAGTTCGGACTAAGTCCATCTGAGCACGCCAAACGTGTACATCAGTACAGGCATGACCCAGGAGTTAATGGCTCGGATCTTATTAACGCCTGACAAGTAGCTATTAAGCACACTTTTCAGGCGTTCATAAAACTCCTCGCAAACACCCTGTTTCACGTCTGCCACCTTCACACCGATGGTTTGTGACATGCCCAGATACCGGTATGTTTCAGCCTCGGAGAGTGCCCTCAAATGATTGGTGCCGACATCGACACCATCAGAGTGCACGACATGCCCCTTCTCAACATGAATGACCGCACACTTATCGACCCCGAGCTGCATCTTGACGGAACCACTGAAATCATTAGTGATCGTCAGTAGCTCCGCCAATCTGTCAGCCGTGGGGGCGTAAAGCTTCAGGTCATCCATGTAAAGGAGATTGGTCCAAGCGTGGTCCAAGCGTGGTCCGCCTCTCCGAAACTGAAAGCCCGTCCCCGAATTCTCCAAGAGTGTACTTAGAGGATTCAGGGCCAAGCAAAACCAAACTGGACTCAGGCAATCGCCCTGGAAAATCCCTCGCCTTATATCAATTTGGTCATCCGCGTCCGTCATCCGCTGACCATCTAAACTCAGGATTGTTCTCCAGCACCCCATACACTGCCCGAGGAAGTGTCGAACTGTACTTTCAATTTTGTACAGCTCGAGGACCCTCATGAGCCATGAATGAGGTACCGAATCGAACGCCTTCCTGTAGTCTATCCAGCCAGCGGAGAAGTTCCGACGGTTGCGTCTGACCAGTTGGCCTACGACCGCGTCGATGAGGAGCAGCTCCTTGCTACCGCGACTACCGCCCCTACATCCGTTCTGAGCTCCAGAGATCACATTGTTATCAACAATGTGTTGAGTAATTTTGGAGCTCAGAACGGATGTCAAGGTCTTGTAAATTGTACAAAGACAAGTAATGGGGCGGTATTGTGATGGATCCGCGGTAGCATCGCTCTTTGGAGCTAAATGAGTGACCCCAGTAGTTAAGAAGTTCGGGAGCGTCCCACTCTCGAGGGCGCTTTGGAACTGACGGGCGAGAGTAGCGTGACAGCGCGTGAACCCCTTCAACCAGTAATGGTGCAATCCGTCCGGCCCCGGACTTTTCCAGTTCGGAGCCTTACGGATCGCAGCCACCACATCCTCCTCGGATATGTTGACGGGGTTCATAGGCGCTATGGATTCACACGCTCCCTCGACCGCCTCGAACCATCGGCCCTCATCGTGATCAACAGGCAGCGACCAAAGCCCACGCCAAAAGGCAACCACGTCGGCTTTTTCCGGTCGCTGACCCGTCGAAACCACATCGGGACGCTCCAAAGTTCTGTAGAACTTCTTCTGGTCACTCATGAAGAGACGATTCTGTTGGTACCTCTTTACCCTTTCAGAATATCGCCTAATTCGCTTACCCCAAGCAGCGATCTTCTGCTTCAGATCATCGATGCGCTCCACAAGTCTACAGGCAAACTCCGGCGAGTTGTCAAAGACATTCTCACCGGGGAATGCCTCCCTGACGAAGCGCACCACCCTCGGCCTATTGTTGCCTGATCTGAAGCTGGTCAGTTTGCCGATGAGGACTCTGGCCTTTGTGATACGGTTTTCAATCCGCCTCATCCAGGCTGGCCTAGTTCTAGTCCTGGGACTAGTACTGCCAGCCTGGCGGGAGCCACCAGCTCTTGTTGGTGGCATCCTGACGCCGACAAATTGACAAACTGTCATTGCGGTGCCAAAGAGAATTGAATCCGTATCCCAAAGGTCCATGCTGCTCTCTAAAAATGAGGGCAGCATGTTATTGACGGCCTCAACGACATCCCGAACCTTGATGCTGAGAGGAACTCGGGGCAGCCGTGGCCTCCTTTCGAGAGGCAATTGGCGATATTCCAGGATCGTCCCTTCAAGTGCGCTCCTCACCGTCACCGTCCATGCCATGCGGCGCCTTGTTCCACCAGCGGCGGGCACCGACTGCTGGGACTGAGTTGCCCCAGTCCCAACCGATGCCAAGCCATCTGGTGGCTGAGGTGGTCGCGCAGACCGGCCAGGTGGTCGGGCCGGTCTGCGGCGGCTGGGGGACCGCATGCTGCCACGTCCAGCCCCAGCTCCAGACGTGCCCCTTCGATCACCCAAGGGAAGCGGCCCTATACGCTCATCATTATTACAGTCTGCCATTATGATGACCGAAGATTCACCCGGGGTTTCACTCACTTGCCCCGGGGAGACCGTTGTCACCCTATTCAGCGCTGGGACCAGTTTGTAGACACGGTCAACACCTACAAACTCAAGCGCAGACTATTTGCAAAGCCGGAATGGCAAACATATCATCCTGCCATTCCAACAATGGGCGGTGCGGTCGTCACATCCCTACGCCTTTTATTATTATTATTTTGGCATTACTTTTAGTTCCTCGCCTCTCCCATGGCCGAAAAAGAAAATATAAATTTGAAATGGGAGAGGCGGTACTCCCCGACAAAAGAACAGTCGGTCGGGGTCAGGGAGTCAGGTTCAAGAACCGACGGACGATCCGAGCCGTATCGAGCAGCACCGCTTTCTGCATTTGTGCTGGAACCGACACGCCACAGAAATCCAACCGCCTCAAGTTGGTCGCGAGGCTGGTTGGAATTAACCCGTTCGCGGACAAAACAATTGGGATTATTTCTGTCGAGGTCACACCCCACATGTCGGTGATCTCGTGAGCCAGATCGAGATATTTCCGACGCTTCTCGGTGTCGGCTTTCACGAGACCCTCGTCATGAGGGATAGTGACATCCACTAGAAATACCCTCGACTGCGACCGATCCCATACCACGATATCAGGCTTATTCGCTAGAATAGTCCTGTCCGTGATAACGGATCGGTCCCAATAGATTTTGGCACGGTTGTTTTCTAGAATTGGCTCCGGCAGATACTTGTAATACGGCAGCCTCTGTAACAAGAGTCCGTATTTCAGAGCGAGCTCCTGATGTAGGATTTTGGCTGCTTGGTTGTGTCTGTGCAAGTACTCAGTGTTAGCAAGAGCCGAACAACCGGAAATAACATGCCTAAGTGACTCTCCGGGACGGCCACATGCTCGACAGATGTCTGTGGTACCGTCCTTTAGGATGTATTTCCGATAGTTCCGCGTCTTGATAACCTGGTCCTGTATTGCACAGACAAAACCTTCGGTTTCCCCAAAGAGGTCCCCGAAACGCAGCCAATGCAGGGAGGCTTTACGGTCCACGAAAGGTTCGTGAAGTACCTTGTAAAACCTCCCGTGCAGCTCCTTCTCTTTCCATACGGACTCCCGATCAGAGGTGCTAAGTACCTCCGGGGTTCGCCAATCCTGTGAGGCCAACGATAAGGGAGTCAGTCCTTTATCACTAGCGACCACCTCTCCCCGAATACTATCATCCGTCATCGTCAAAAAATAGTTTCTGAGGTTGCATACCTCGCGGTTGTGCATGGTTTTGGCACTCAAGAGGCCTCGACCACCACACTTCCGCGGGATATACAATCTCATAACCGACGACCTCGGATGATGCATTCGATGAGAGGTCATCGTCGTGCGGACTCGTCTGTCCAGAGCGTCTAGTTCGGACTGAGTCCATCTGAGCACGCCAAACGTGTACATCAGTACAGGCATGACCCAGGAGTTAATGGCTCGGATTTTATTAACGCCTGACAAGTAGCTATTAAGCACACTTTTCAGGCGTTCATAAAACTCCTCGCAAACACCCTGTTTCACGTCTGCCACCTTCACACCGATGGTTTGTGACATGCCCAGATACCGGTATGTTTCAGCCTCGGAGAGTGCCCTCAAATGATTGGTGCCGACATCGACACCATCAGAGTGCACGACATGCCCCTTCTCAACATGAATGACCGCACACTTATCGACCCCGAGCTCCATCTTGACGGAACCACTGAAATCATTAGTGATCGTCAGTAGCTCCGCCAATCTGTCAGCCGTGGGGGCGTAAAGCTTCAGGTCATCCATGTAAAGGAGATGAGGCAAGCGTGGTCCGCCTCTCCGAAACTGAAAGCCTGTCCCCGAATTCTCCAAGAGTGTACTTAGAGGATTCAGGGCCAAGCAAAACCAAACTGGACTCAGGCAATCGCCCTGGAAAATCCCTCGCCTTATATCAATTTGGTCATCCGCATCCGTCATCCGCTGACCGTCTAAACTCAGGATCGTTCTCCAGCACCCCATACATTGCCCGAGGAAGTGTCAAACTGCACTATCAATTTTGTACAGCTCGAGGACCCTCATGAGCCATGTATGAGGTACCGAATCGAACGCCTTCCTGTAGTCTATCCAGCCAGCGGAGAAGTTCCGACGGTTGCGTTTGACCAGTTGGCCTACGACCGCGTCGATGAGGAGCAGCTCCTTGCTACCGCGACTACCGCCCCTACATCCGTTCTGAGCTCCAGATATCACATTGTTATCAACAATGTGTTGAGTAATCTTGGAGCTCAGAACGGATGTCAAGGTCTTGTAAATTGTACAAAGACAAGTAATGGGGCGGTATTGTGATGGATCCGCGGTAGCATCGCTCTTTGGAGCTAAATGAGTGACCCCAGTAGTTAAGAAGTTCGGGAGCGTCCCACTCTCGAGGGCGCTTTGGAACTGACGGGCGAGAGTAGCGTGACAGCGCGTGAACCCCTTCAACCAGTAATGGTGCAATCCGTCCGGCCCCGGACTTTTCCAGTTCGGAGCCTTACGGATCGCAGCCACCACATCCTCCTCAGATATGTTGACGGGGTTCATGGGCGCTATGGGCTCGCACGCTCCCTCGACCGCCTCGAACCATCGGCCCTCTTCGTGATCAACGCCAAAAGGCTACTACATCGGCTTTTTCCGGTCGCTGACCTGTCGTAACCACGTTGGGACGCTCCAAAGTTCTGTAGAACTTCTTCTGGTCACTCATGAAGAGACGATTCTGTTGGTACCTCTTTACCCTTTCAGAATATCGCCTAATCCGCTTACCCCAAGCAGCGATCTTCTGCTTCAGATCATCGATGCGCTCCACCAGTCTACAGGCAAACTCCGGTGAGTTGTCAAAGACATTCTCACCAGGGAATGCCTCCCTGACGAAGCGCACCACCCTCGGCCTATTGTTGCCTGATCTGAAGCTGGTCAGTTTGCCGATGAGGACCCTGGCCCTTGTGATACTTTATTATTATTGTTACGTACCGGGTTCTTAATTTGATAAATACCAGTCACACTTTCGTGCAATAAGGTGTAATTATATTTATTGACCAATAACGCACTTTACACAACACAACAAACACTATCGATAA
The DNA here is from genome assembly GCA_963576735.1 of Bedellia somnulentella. Lineage (NCBI taxonomy): Eukaryota > Metazoa > Arthropoda > Insecta > Lepidoptera > Bedelliidae > Bedellia > Bedellia somnulentella. Next base: position 9,815,348 of record OY755195.1, read on the forward strand.
TTAACTATCGATACTCGCACTAATTAACAACACTAATTTACTCCGTTATAGTAACACTGTCCACACCGTTAAGCTTATTTCCGTAATCCGTATATCACTGCACTGTCGTATTTAATTTCTTCGCTCTAGTATTTCGCTTGTTCTCGCTTTAGTTCTTCGCACTCGAATAACTCCGTAGCACGCGTTGCTCTTTATATATGCCAAATCTCAAATACGCGAATATTACAGAAAGTTCTAGTACCACATTCTCGAAAAGTCGATATTCGAGAAACATCTAGTAATTCCTTTTTTTTACTTATTAAATACTAGTAACGCCATCTAGTATAATCTAGTAGTGGCAAATCCTATCTCCTACTTGCGAACAGATGTCGTAACATTATTATTATATTCACACGATAAGATCCCCTTAAAATGTGGCACAGAAAAAATAATTCTAATCATTAGATATCTTTTGGGTCATTCATTTTGCTGGGTCATTGAATTTATGGGCACTTATAAATTTTTATATTGAATACTGGAAATATAAGCGTTTATTAATAAGCAAAGATACATCATAAAAAATAATTGTCTTTAAAAAAAAGTTTCCACTATAAAAAATATTAATGGAAGTGATAATTTATGATATACGTGGGTCACCCTATAATTTTTATTTAGTTGAGAACTAACTGACAATGACAGGAGGATATTTCAAAATGGCGAGAGTAGTACCGTAGTCGCCGCCGGCCAAGATAAGATTGTGGATCTGTACAAATTTTCGCGCCAGAGTGGTCACTTGATACCATAGCTCAGTTGGCAGAGCAACAGGAGCGCATACCCATAACAGGGCCCAGATGTCATGGGTTCGACTCCCGCTGTTGTCGAAATTTTTTATTTGCTTAATTGATAAGATATTTTTGATCTGAATTTTCATTATGTTTTCCTAGGGGTCTACTCTTTAAACTGTAAACGATACTAATTCCGTACCTCTTCTTACTGCTTGTAAACTATATTCGTGTTGCGTGCGTGGTGGTATTCGTCGTACGTACGTCGAATAACACCACGTATACTCAATAAACAAAATCCGAATATTCGTTTCCTGACAACAAGACAGGAAAAATGTAAATGAGGGGTAGAAGAGAGAGATACAGATGATATAATCGTTCTCAAGATTGGACCTCTTGATAAAAAAGACACAAGTTGTTTAACTTTACAGAAGCTGACAAGTGACAACACATATTCTCCTTTTTTACCAGATATATTTGTGCGTTTATAGTAGCTCTACATAAACTTATTACAAAGAGGAAAGATTGTTACAATATATTTCCAAAATATGACAAACAATTGTATTTTACATACCAGTCAGTTTTAACTTCTTTTTCTCGGATACTTATTCAAATAATTGACTTGCCACTGGTGGAACGGTCGCAGTCATGAGGAGAATGTCCACTGACAGAATAAAAAAAAACAAATTAAGTATAACCTAAAAAACTATATAAACATTAGCAAAATATTGGTAAACCTTGATTAAATCAAGAGAAATGAGACTTCTATCTAAAATATTTCAACCGGTTGTGGTGGTGCCAAAGAACGCTACTGTAAAATCCACTGAAATCACATCAAAAAGTCAAAAGGTAACTTTGGAAAACACTTTACGTAATTTTCTATGTTTCAGTATATATTATGAAATATTTAGAAGTATAACAAAGATGTGATTGAATAAATTATATGCTACATCTTCTAATGTTTCAAGATATGCTATTAAAAGGTTTTATTAATTGTGCTCATCGCCATCAATGTCACCCACAATTTTTATAAGAATTTAATTGTTTACCTCAATAATTTGAGGTTTATAACATAACATCTAAAAAAAACATCCCAAAAACAATCCATCTTTTCAAGTCATTACTTGTTCAAGCAATTATTATTCCATTAAAAAAATCAAATCATAACTTGTTACTGCACATCACAAACTCACAATAGCACAGATATGAAAAACAATAAGTAGTTTAATTATAAAAATAATATTTCTTCTTCACTACTGTTGGATAGTGAGTAAATAAAACAAAAGCAAGGGGAATAATTGGATGTAGTCAACAGAAAGGACTCACACTTTCTTTGAAATTGCCTTAAGTATCCCAATTTTCTCTGGAAACTAGATGGCGCTTGCCATGTGAGTTCAGGAGTATTGGTACCTCTGCCAACCCCTTCGGGGATAAAACGGCGTGAACGTTTATGTTATGTTATCCCAATGTATTTATAATAAGTGAATGCAAACAGTTTATTTTTAAACCTCAACCTAACCTAACAGTATAAGAGCACTTTAGTCCAAACTTCAAATGCTCATATCTGGAAATCTACTTTTTGTGGCTTGTGTCTTTTAGCTTAACTATGTCTAATTAAAGCTATGTATATTAATTGTAAAAAATTGGGTTATAGATGATTCATTTATGCAAAGCTTGCATACATGTAAAATGTCTTCTTTAACTTTTACTGCATATTGTATTTGTTTTAAATGATAGTTACAATATCCCAATGCAATGAATGTTTATTACAAATTGTATATACATACATACAAATCAACATTATTTTATTATCTCCTCAAGAAGTATTTGTAAATTTCTAGTTGCTTGTGGAGCTAGGTCTAATCCGGCCGGCCAGTCACGGGTTCTTCACCATACTGCCGCTGGCCCAGCGAGTGCTGGACAAACTGGAGGCTCACTTTGTGTAAGATGCTTTTTATTAAATTATAGAATCACTTAATATGTAACTACTTGCTGTTCATAGGCCTCTATAATAGATCACTGCAATGGTGCTATGCTACTATTCTCATCAATCCGTTTTCCGTGACATTTACCGAGTTGTTTGATTCAATTTTTAATTAATAGACTTTGCTATCTAGCTATGGCAGTACAGGAACTTCTGCAAGTCTCACACATCATCATTATCAGCCTGTAGACATCCACTGCTGGACACAAGCCTTTCCCAAGAGTCTTCACAATAATTGGCCCTGTTCCACTCTTTACATCCTCTGTTGATTTTGTGGGAGACCTCTGATGTAATCTTGTAGTTAGAATTTATCATATTTTTATTCAATGGGAATCTGTATAATAATGTCCACTTCAATTTCTCTTTTTACCAACAATACTTTATTTATACCCTGTTCTCCCCAATCAACTTCCAAATGTGGCTGAGGAATTTCTTATTCTGAAGCTCTGGCTACCCTTTTTAGGGATTTATAGCCGTGAGTATATGTATTTTCAATTACTCCGTGCCTTGCTTGTACGTTTAACTATCAATACTAATATTTTTCTGACCTAACCATGCATTGTAATGTTGGAAAGAGATCACTTTTTTTGATAAAACTGCTATTACACTCTTAATCAAGAACTTATACTCTACTGCTCACGGTTATAAATCCCTTAACGGGGTAGCCAGAGCTTCGAAATGAGAAATTTTTAGCCACTTTTGGAAGTTGATTGGGGAAAAGATGGTAATAATAAATGTTTTTGGTAACGGGTCTCCAACCACATCGCCCAAAAACCACTTAAAAAGCTCCTATACCCTTAGTCGCCTCTTACGATCAGCCACGGGTAGAAAAGGGTAGTGTTATTCTAAGCCGACACTACACGGCAAACTATAACCCTAGTAAACAAACTTCCCAAATATACAAACTCTTTCACTTGTTCCACTTTCTTACCATTAATCTCAATCATGCATTCGGTCATATTCTCCTCTCTCTCAAAAACCATAGTTTTTGTTTTATCCATATTCACCCTCATTCCCTTTTTTTCAAAAGACGCACATGCAATATTCCTCATCTCTTTTAGCTCTTCCACCGATGATGCAAGTAGCACTTGATCGTCGGCATATAATAGGCATTTAATGATGAATCCACCCATTCTCATTCCATAAACACTTTCACGCAACTCTGTTAAACAGTCATCCATGAACAAATTGAAGAGCCACGGAGAAGCTACACATCCCTGTCGGACACCCCGAGAGATCCCGAACCAGTCAGTATTTTCCCCGTTTACTCTCACACATGCACTGGAATCCTCATAGAGTGATACCAGTGCACGTATAAGTTGACTCCCCGAACCGACCGCATCAAGTGGACAACATCTCTCATAAATACTTTCTTACGACCCTATCATACGCCTTCTCTAAATCTATGAAGGAGCAATACACCTTTCGGCTCTTAGCTAAGAACTTTTCGGTTATGCTCCTTAAAGAGAAGATTTGGTCCAATCAAAACCTTTGCATACAATTTACCGACAATGCTGAGTAGGCTAATTCCACGGTAGTTTCTAGCCTCCTGGTTTGACCCCTTTCCTTAGAGGCACAATTACCGCTTTGCACCAGTCTTGTGGCGTTTTGCCACTCGACCAGCATTTTTGGAAAAGGAAGTACAACCAGGAAGCCACCACCCCTTTACCAGCCCTCAGCATTTCGGTGTTTATCCTGTCATACCCTTCCGCTTTCCCTAGTTTCATACTTTTAAAATTTACAAATTTTTATTTTATGGCAATCTGTCACATAAGCTAGTGTTTCTGCCAGTGTCACCTAACAAGTGTTACCAATCCAGCCGCCACCTCGAATCGTTTGGCGCCAACCGTATATCACTCCCAAGCGTGACGTCATCGCAGCTGTGGCGCGACAGCGGCCGGCTGCAGGCGGTCGGGGCAGAGCTCATGAGGTTCACGGACAGACATCAGCAGGAGTATGTATTGGCACCGGTTAGTTTTACTTACATAAACATAATCATACATAAACATATAAACATAAGCGTTCACGCCGTTTATCCCCGAAGGGGTTGGCAGAGGTACCAATACTTCTGAACTCACATGGCAGCGCCATCTAGTTTCCAGAGAAGGTACCCACGTTTTGCTTAGACAGTGTATTCACGTCATAGGGGGCAGGCCTGTCGCCGTTTTTGCACGAATACACTGTCACATGACTAAGTACAACTCAGCCATGTGGGTTTCCTCACGATGTTTTCCCTCACCGTTAACAGCCATGATAAATGAACTACACATATGACCTTAGAAAAGACAAATTGGTGTAGGCCCGACCCAGGATTGGAACTCACGCCCTTCTGTTTTCGGGCGGGTGTTCTATCCACTGGACTATCATGTCGCATTATTTTTTACTTACATATCACATAGTTATTGTTTCCTATTGTTATATAGTACCAAGTTGTTGTATCCTCCTTCTTAACTATTGTAGATAGACATGCATACATACTCATGGCTATAAGTCACCAAAAAAGATGGCCAAGTTTCAGAACAAAATTCTTCAGCCCCATTTGAAATTGAGTGTTAAAGAGATTGTAAAATGTAGATAGAAAAGAGTAGAAAGATGGTTTAATATGGGATTAATAGCTCTTTAGTGTCGAGTTAAATAGCACTTACCCATTGCGACTCCTGGGTGTCGTAAGAGGCGACTTAAGTCATTGGGGCTTTTAAAGTAATTGTTGTGTGATGCTGTGTAGTGTCGGCTTAGAATTGCACTAACCCGTTTCCACCGATGGGTGTACGTAAGAGGCGACTAACGGTATTGGGGCTTTTAAGGGATTTTTGGGCGATGAGGTTGGAGACCCATCACCAACAACCTTTATTTTACCATCTTTTCCCCACTAAACTTTCCAAAAGTGGCTGAGGAATTTCTAATTTCTTAGCTCTGGCTACCCCATCTAGGGATTAATAACCGTGAGAGTATATGTATGTTGTGTGACTCATCCTTAATAATTTACAACCTTTCCCCATTCAACTCTCAAAAGTAGCTGAGGAATTTGTAATTCTGAAGCAGTTACTTCACCTTTTTAGCTGTGCGTATATGTTTGTATTACAAAGACAAAACCACAATACCCATAAAAAGAGTTGAGATAGTGACATTCGAGATGAGACTAGACAGTGAATATACAAATAATATGCTGATGCGAAATGACTGCGCGGGAAAACCTTTTACATAGAATGCTTAGAAGCCCTTCACCAAAAACATTTATTTTACCGCATTTTCCCCACTCAACTTCCAAAAGTGGCTGAGGAATTTATAATTTCTTGGCTCTGGCTACCCCTTGAGTGAGTATATGTATGTTTGTATGTATGCTTAGTTTTGTTACTATATTTTACAGACACACGAAGAAGCAATAGCGGACTTGTTAGCGGATGTGGGACCTCTCTCGCACAAACAGTTGCCACTTTACTTATATCAGGTATAACTTTACGTGTTTTTCGTCCGACATGGCTCTACGTAATATAGAAAAACTTTCAGCAAAATACATTATAACTTTCTTTGCACTATATAAGTATCTTAAGGACAAAATTATTTTGACCTAATCACAGATCTTGATAAAAGTTTAACAATATTCAATCAGTCAATTCAAAAACATGCGTTTGTAATGACCTTTTCATGATTTAATGTACTTGATATACATACATACATACATATACTCACGGCTATAAATCCCTTGAAGGGGTAGCCAGAGCTAGAGAATTAGAAATTCCTCAGCCACTTTTGGAAGTTGCGTGGGGAAAAGATGGTGAAATAAAGGTTGTTGGTGATGGGTCTCCAACCGCATCGCCCAAAAATCCCTTAAAAGCCCCAATACCGTTAGTCGCCTCTTACGTACACCCACCGGAAGAAATGGGGTAGAGCTATTCTAACCCGACACTACACAGCAACTTGATATGCATAATTTTATTACAAATTGTCTTTTGCCTTTTCTCTGTATATAAACTAGAAGAGTGCAAAATTTTATTCTCCTCAGTCAACGCAGTTTCTTAAAAATAATTCGAAAGTTTTCACTTCTCGAATATATTTTTTACAACAAATGCCCTTGAAATCCCACAATCCCATTCGTTTAGCCTTAATTTCAATTCTATTACCAGTTAAATCCATAAATTTTTTTTTATATATTGTAAATTCCCAGATAAGCAACAAATATCGAGACGAGTTGCGAGCAAAACACGGATTACTTCGCGCTCGCGAGTTTAAGATGTTAGATATGTACGGGGTGCACAACAGTGAGGGTGTGAGGACGGAGTATGAAGGAGCCAGGGCGGTCGTGAGGAGAGCCGTTGAGGAAATACTGCCTGTTTATGAGGGTAAGTAAAGATTACTTGTAGACTAAAGCGACCTCTATAGGGCGGACTCACTCGCACACTAGCAGCGTCTCATATTCTTACATCGCGGTGTCAAAGTATTTATCTAGATAAGTATAAATACAAATTATAAGTTGATACCCAGCGGGGTGTACTGGCCAGTATATCTTTGCTGTCCCTACATAAACCATATCCTATGATTTTGATTCATATGATCAATAGTATTAATTATTTAAGGCTTTCACGATCGCACATTGCAATGCAATTAAAGCAACTATTGACTTTAGGATATTAAATCGCGTGTTATTACATGGTTTTTTTACGTCAGGCTTTAAAATCCGTTGCCGTGTAGTGCCGCAATTTGCCGTGTAGTACCGGCTTAGAATGTCGCTACCCCTTTCTACTCACGGGTGTCGTAAGAGGCGACTAAGGGTATTGGGGCTTTTTATTGGATTTTTGGGCGATGCGGTTGGAGACCCATCACCAAAAACCTTTATTTTACCGCCTTTTCCCCACTCAACTTCCAAAAGTGGCTGAGGAATTTATAATTCTTTGGCTCTGGCTACCCCTTCTAGGAATTATAGCCGTGAGTATATGTGTATGTATGTGTATGTGCTTTAAAATCCATGTAGTAACACGCGATAAAATATCCGAAGGTCAATAGTAGTTTTTCAATTGTAATAATAGGGCATGTTTGAAATATTGATGGATGAAGAAGCTAGAGAGGTTTATTGCTCCGAGATCGAGAGTATAAGATGTTAGATATGTACGGGGTGCACAACGGTGAGGGTGTGAGGACGGAGTATGTGGGAGCGAGGGCCGTCGTGAGGAGAGCCGTTGAGGAAATACTGCCTGTTTATGAGGGTAGTGGCTTTAATATATTTGTATTTTAACTTAACTTTTGACGCATATGAACAAAAGTATGAAGAGGGCATCTAAAAGTATTGACGTAGATGAAGCTAGATAGGTTTGCCAGGATCGATCGATTGTCAAAAATAAATACATATTTTATGGGGTTATGTGTAAAATTTTATAATAAAATACCTGATGACATTTTGAATCTAACAGAAAAGAAATTCAAAGTAATTATAAAACGCAGTCTTCATTTAAAAGCTTATTACAGTTTAAATGATTATATGATAGATGAAACTGCTTGGTGTCACCAGGGCTCTATTCAGGATATTTCCAGACATACACCAATATTGTAATATGACTAAGAAAAGATGTGTGTTGCTGAGTTTCTTACGGGTTCTTCTCGCAACAATACACCTTCCGAATCCGAAGTAGAGTCAGTAGAGTAAGATTTAACGTATACGTAAGTTTATGACGTTCAAAAAATAGAGAACAATTCTTTTTATTTTGAAATAAATATATTTTTTCTTTTTTTTTCTCTATCTTTATCGTACAAAGTGGCGATCGAGAGTCTCTGCCTTCCCCAATGGGGACAAATGGCGTGAGTATGTGTATGTATACTTTCAAATTGTAAAAGTAGCTGAGGGACCAATGATTTCAAAGGTCTGGCCTCCCACGTGACAACAAGTTAATCTTTAAATTACAAAGCGAAATTCTGCTCACGCATGTAGTAAAAGAAGGAACCTACCATTGTGGGGACATATACAAGATTTGATTATAATAAATATAACATTTGTCTAATTTAAATATATAAGTGAATACATTTGTATATAACGTTAGTGCCGTGTAGTGTCGGCTTAGAATAGCACTACCCCGCTTCTACCGATGGGTGTACGTAAGAGGCGACTAACGGTATTGGGGCTTTTAAGGGATTGTTGGGCGATGCGGTTGGAGACTCATCACCAACAACTTTTACTTTACCATCTTTCCCTCACTCAACTTTCCAAAAGTGGCTGAGGAATTTCTAATTCTTAGCTCTGGCTACCCCTTCTTGGGATTTATAGCCGTGAGTATATGTATGTATGTATGTTATTTAAATAATCTTGTAGCGACCTCTAGTGCACAGTGGGGTGTGCTCGCCAGTATATCTTTGCTGTTCCCTTTACCTTACCTTAAAGTTTATACTCACTTCTATGGTCATACCAACCATGATTCTAAAAACTCTTTTTTATCAATAATCCTTTTATAGTGATACATATCGTATCTGTCAGTTAGAATCCTGTTGAAGAAGGTTTTCTACCTTCTAAACCATCACAATAATTGTTGTTACCCTAACTACCTTTCTAATAATAAACCTTGTATATTCATATTTCAGTGGAAGCATCTCCAGGCGACATGGGCGGCAGTCTATCCCACGAGTTCCAACTGCCGTGTGAGGTCGGTGAGGATAGCATCACGGTGTGTGAGGATTGCCAGGCGGCCCGGGCCGGCGTGAGGGAAAGCGAGAGGTGTCAGTGCGGGGGGAAACTCAGTACTGTTAGTTCTATAGAGGTCAGGATAACAGGTTTTATGTTTGGTTGAGTTCTGATAATTTACTGTTTATAAACATACATAACATAAACATAAACGTTCACGCCGAATATCCCCGAAGGGGTTGGCAGAGGTACTAATACTTCTGAACATCACGTGACTTTGTCACCTGGTGTTCAGAGTACCCACGTTTTGCATGGACAGTGTACTCACGTGATAGGGGGCAGGCCTATCGCCGTTTTGTACGAATACACTGTCACATGACTAAGTACAACTCAGCCATGTGGGTTTCCTCACGATGTTTTCCCTCACCGTTAACAACCATGATAAATTAACCACACATATGTCTTTAGAAAAGACAAATTGGTGTAGGCACGACCCAGGATTTGAACACTAGTCGTTTGCACGATAACCGAGTGTTCTACCCACTGGGCTATCACGGTTGCTTACTGTTTGTACTATGTATTCTTAAGCTTTTAGTTAACATTTTGGTAGGCAGAAACCCGATATTTACTTTGTATATTTCTGATAAACCTCTGTTGATATACTGAACAAGAAAACCCATTTAAGTGCAATAGAGGGCTACAATAAAATCTGTATTTACCTTAAGAAAATATAGATTTCATTATTTTCTTGCTTACGAAATACTTCAATATCTAATCTACATGTAAAGTCTAATACGAACGCAATTTCGATACATTTGTAATAATAATCTTAGTTTAAACTAATTAGTGCCACGTTTCTCTGCCACTGCCACAAAATACGGCGTAAGTGTTTTTAGGTCCTATAGTTATAATACCCATAACACCCATATATGCTTATACATACATATACTCACGGCTATAAATCCCTAGAAGGGGTAGCCAGAGCTAAGGAATTAGAAATTCCTCAGCCACTTTTGGAAATGTGAGTGGGGAAAAGATAGTTAAATGAAGGTTGTTGGTGATGGGTCTCCAACCGCATCGCCCAAAAATCTCTTTAAAGCCCCAATACCGTTAGTCGCCTCTTACATTCACCCACCGGAAGAAATGGGATAGTGCTATTCTAAGCCGACACTGCACAGCAAATTTTTAATGCTTATAATTTACAAATTATATTATGGTTATATTTTGACAAAAGTTACACCTTATCTCTATGAATTTACATCCATAAAAAATACTAAATCAAGCGTATTTTTTAATGTATGAATCCTGTATAGTGCCAATATCCCGCCCCCTGATTATGTATCTTTGGCGACCGTCGATTGTGTCGCAAATTACACGATTATCGCTGTCAATGTCAAAAAAATTGTATGCAATTTGACAGTTTGACAGCGACAATATTGCAATTTGCGACACAATCGTGTTTGCAAAACATACGTAATCAGGGTGCCGCTGGTGTTGTTCGTAAATGAAAGGATATTGGGCCTTCTAAGTGGTTGTTGGAAAGTCATCACCAACGATACTTTATTTTAATAAGTTTCACCCCAAGCAACTTTTAAAGGTGACTGAGGAATTTCTCGGTCTTGGGTTTATTACCATTAGAATATGTATGTCGAATAATGAATGCACATCTGAAGATTTTTAAATTAAAACGAAGTGGTTTTTCTGTAAAAATTGATAGTCTAAAAATGTACAATGTATGTATGTCCAATGTATATTTCATAATGAATGGGAGTACTAATGGAGTGCACTCTACAGCGGAGTATATATATATAAGCTGTTTAGTGTCGGCTTAGAATAGCACTACCCCATTTCTTCCGGTGGGTGTACGTAATAGGCGACTAACGGTATTGGGGCGTTGAGGGATTTTTGGGCGATGCGATTGGAGACCCATCACCAACAACCTTTATTTCACCATCTTTTCCCGACGCAACTTCCAAAAGTGACTGAGGAATTTCTAATTCCTTAGCTCTGGCTACACCTTCTAGGGATTTCTAGCCGTGAGTATATGTATGTATGTATGTACTACAGCGGACTCCCTCGCACATAGCAGCTCTCATATCTTACATCGCGGTATCAAAGTATTTTTATAGCTAAGTATAAATACAAATTATAAGTTAGTATATATTTTAACGAGTTGATTATCTTTGCTGTGAACGTGTTCTAAATCTGTTGTTTATTACTCCAACATTACAAATCCACTTATAGGTAGGCCACAATTTCCTGCTAGGCTCACTAGTCACCACACTAGTCCAATCTGGTCAAACCACTCCCCCGCATTACTACTTATATACTATCATGTGATATTCCTCTCATCTGGTTCGCTCTGATCAAAACGTCATTCCTTACAACATTATAAAATATGATTCCATCATAGGTAGGCCACACATTCCTCCTAGGCTCTCGCTACACATCAGGACTCTGGTCAGATCGCGCCCCTTCAATGTCTTGCTACGGGGTGGGAATTACTAGATTATTATGGCTGCCGTGGAAATTTAGTTTTATTGAAACAAAACAGTATTGATACAACAGCTGCGACCTAAATGTACATGAAACAAGATCCTAATTACTTAAAAGACTTGCCGCAGATCTTCCCCGATGGGTTGGCAGAGGTACTAAAACTTCGAAACACATGAAATTATTGTCATCTAGTTAGCTCTGAACCAAATTATTAATTACAAAATTATACTATTACATACATACATACATATACTCACGGCTATAAATCCCTAGAAGGGGTAGCCAGAGCTAAGGAATTCTAAATTCCTCAGCCACGTTTGGAAAGTTGAGTGGGGAAAAGATGGTAAAATAAAGGTTGTTGGTGATGGGTCTCCAACTGCATCGCCCAAAAATCCTTTAAAAGCCCCAATACCGTTAGTCGCCTCTCACGTACAGGAATTTGGTAGTGCTATTCTAAGCCGACACTACACAGTTTATATCTTACTATAAATTATATCATAAACCACTTATCCATTACAGGTAGGCCACACATTCCTGCTAGGCTCTCGCTACACATCAGGACTCTGGTCAGATCGCGCCCCTTCAATGTCTTGCTACGGGGTGGGAATTACTCGATTATTAGCAGCCGCTGTGGAAAGGGGGAAGGGGGTGAAATGGCCGAAAGGGATGGCACCTTATACTGCCATCGTTATTGGACCTAAGGTGAGGAGGAGAAAATATTTTATTATGATATTTTATTCGGATTTTGTATACCGTAAAATATGGCCACCCTATGGAATTTTTAGGTTTTGTTGGTTTGAAAAATGTTAACTGTGGTAATATTAGACCTCAGGAGTCATTTTAATATTTTGTGCAATGTAAAGGGGAAAGGGGAGATGAGGTGAAATGGGCGGGAGGAATGGCACTATTCTGCTATAGTTATATAATATGGTTATAGTGTATAAAAGGTGGGAGGGAAGTTAAAATGCCCCGTATATATCATATATTAATGCCATGTTAAAACAAGTTAGTGTTATTTAAAGCTAACACATTTTCGAATTCGAAATATATTCCAAATACTCATAAACAGTAGTGTAGACCCGAATATTATTAGTAATCAGTGGGAAAATACAGTCAGATCCATAATTAAACCATATTATTTTATTGATACAGGAAGGCTCAAAAGAATGGCAGGTGCATGGCTGGGAGTCCATCCAGGCGATGTATGACAGGCTGTCATCTGTCAAACAGTTGACAGGTGACGTCTTGGTGGATGACAGGCACGGACTGACAATTGGCAAGAGATTCATGATGGCGGAACGGTAAGAACATACATACATATACATACTTTAAATTATTATTTTTCCATGTTCTGCACAGCGAACAAATGTCTCTCTTTCTTTCTCTTTATTATATACTCAGGGCTATAATCGACGAATAAGGCGAGGTGGCCAGAGTTTCGGAATAAGAAACTCCTCAGCAACTTTTGGAAATTTGAGTGGGGAAAGATTGTAAAGGTAATGTTTTTGATGATAGGTCTCCGACCGCATCGCCTAAAAATCACTGAAATAGTCCCAATACCCTACCAACGGTAAGAAATTGGAATCAATAACAAATAAACTGCATATTCATACGTAAAATGCGTGTCTGTCATCCTGTTTGCGAAAATTTGCGGACGAAGAAGTATAAATTTTGGTATGTAATTTTGTAATGTTCTCCTCTACATACATTGTACTCTCCCTCCATACTCATCATATGCAAAGGACACGATTTATTTAAACAAATCACAAAATTGACATAAATCAATATCAGTCAAATCAATCAGAAAATTTACATAAATCAAGACACACATTCATATATACCCCATTATTTATAGGTTGCCGTGTAGTGTCGGCTTAGAAAAACACTACCCCATTTAATTTAATGTTTTTTGACATGAATTCCTCATGTGGGGATTATTACTCATAAATAAAAGATGTTATTAAAGGAAAGAAAAATTTCGGCACTGGCGGGGTTCGAACCCGCGACCTTCGGGTATACGCCCCCGTCGCTCTGCCAACTGAGCTACAGTGTCAGTTGGCATCCAGCGCGAAATTTCTCTATCCTTTGTTTCTTTTTTACACGTTCAAGTAGTGTTTGCGTTTCCTACCTCCGAATTTTATAATAATCCCTACATGAGGAATTCATGTCAAAAAACATTAAATTATTGCATTCTATCTGAAAAGGTAGACAAGTGGCCGTCCGAATTAGTTAAAATTCGGAGGTAGGAAACGCAAACACTACTTGAACGTGTAAAAAAGAAACAAAGGATAGAGAAATTTCGCGCTGGATGCCAACTGACACTGTAGCTCAGTTGGCAGAGCGACGGGGGCGTATACCCAAAGGTCGCGGGTTCGAACCCCGCCAGTGCCGAAATTTTTCTTTCCTTTAATAACACCTTTTATTTATGAGTAATACTACCCCATTTCCACCCGTGGGTGATCATAAGAGGCGACTAAGGGTATGGGGGCTTTTTAAGTGATTTTTGGCCGATGTGGTTGGAGACCCGTCACCAAAAACATTTATTATTACCATCTTTCCCCCAATCAACTTCCAATAGTGGCTGAGGAATTTTTTATTCCAAAGCTCTGGCTACCCCGTTAAGGGATTTATAGCCGTGAGTATATGCATGTATGTATGTATTTATAGTTAAGGCTGTGCGCGACTTGAGAATAGATAAAACTATCATTCTTGTATAGAAAGCAATTTAAATGTTATTTTAGAATTATGGCCACATTTCAATCACTGAACGATCTTTTGTTTATTAAAATTACAATTTATGCATTTTGTCTGAAAAACGACTATTAGTTAATTTTAATTGATTCAATAATCTATGGTAACACCAAAGATATACTGGCCAGTACACCCTGCTGTGTACCAACTTATAATTTGTATCTATGCTTAACTATAAAAACATTTACATACCGCGATGTAGAATATGACTGAGACGCTGCTATGTGTGTGTGAGTCCGCAGTAGTGTGCGCTATAACATGACTCCCACAAATCTTTAATGAATATTGTCGTAAAACCGTTATATGTATGTTCTCGTATTATTCCGCAGCATGGGCTACCCCCTAATAATAGTGATGGGCAAGCGTTCCCTGGAAACTCCGGCGATATTCGAGATACATCGCGATGGGGAGGTGATGATGATGAGCCTGCCGCAGTTGATGAGCACAGTTGAACAATATGTGGGCAACAACCGTAGTGATCGTGATAGTAAGATGATGATGAAATCTTAGTCACGTTTTGAAAAATGGGGGGGGGGGGTTAAGTCTGTGTTTTGTGCTTCAAACATTTGTATATCGTATCGATGCATTTAGATATGATTGTGAAAGAGGTACCTTTTTGTGAAATAAGAAGCAATTGTTACATTGAAATTGTATAAAATAATATGTTAAGTTTTATTAATTTATATTGTATGATTTTATAAGTAGTTTTGTAAGCGGTGAGATATGTTAAATATAGATGTTTTACGTTTCTGAATATTGCATTTTTATTTGTACTTATTTTACTTTAAGAGGAGTTAGCCAAAAGAAAAGGTTTAAAATCTCACGGCTATAAATCCCTAAAAGAGGTAGCCAGAGCTAAGGAATCTAAAATTCCTCAGCTATTTTTGGAATTGTGAGTGGGGAAAAGATGGTAAAATAAAGGTTAATAAGCATACATACATATCCTCACGGCTAAAAATCCCTTGAAGGGGTAGCCAGAGCAAGGATATTAGAAATTCCTTAGCCACTTTTGGAAGTTGCATGGGGGAAAACTTGGTGAAATAAGTTTTTGGTGATGGGTCTCCAACCGCATCGCCCAAAAATCCCTTAAAAGCCCCAATACCGTTAGTAGCCTCATACGTACACTCACCGGAAGAAATGGGGTAGTGCTATTCTAAGCCGACACTACACAACTATAATAAATAATTGCCTAGTTATTCAAAATCACGATATTCTGTGCATAAGTAGTGTAAATGATTCCAGCCTTTATAAAATTTACGAACTCTTGGTTCTTAGTTAGTATGTTGCATATACTTTCGAATTTTCGTAATACAATACATCTTTGCAGTGTAGTGTCGGCTTAGAATAGCAATACCCCATTTCTTCCGGTGGCTGTACGTAAGAGGCGACTATCGGTATTGGGGATTTTTGGGCGATGCGGTTGGAAACCCATCACCAAAAACTTATTACACCAAGTTTTCCCCCATGCAACTTCCAAAAGTGGCTAAGGAATTTCTAATATCCTTGCTCTGGCTACCCCTTCAAGGGATTTTTAGCCGTGAGTATATGTATGTATGCTTGATTGTTTTGCACTCAAGAAACTTCCCCAAGTAGCGACATAACTACCACTTATATGAGTGCTCTCTCGGCTTAGATTAGTTCTAATCCATTTCTAGCCGCGGGTGTCATAAGAGGCGACTTATGGTGATGGGGTTGGAAAACCATCACCAACAACCTATATTTAACCACCCTTCCCATACATACACACATGTAAGGCTACAAATCCTTATAAAAGGTGGCCGGAGCTTCAGAATCCTCAGCCACTTCTAGAAGGTGCGGGCGGAGAATATAGTAAAATAAAGATTCCTGGTGATGGGTCTTCAACCGCATTGCCCAAAACTCTCTTAAGAAGCCCCAATACCCTAAGTCACCCCTTACGATTACCCATCGGAAGAAATGGGGTAGTGTTATTCTGAGCTGACACTATACATTAATTTCCCGACTTCAGTTTCAAAAGTTAACTTATCCCAAAATTATAAGGGGTGGGCCTTAGACCCTTAGAGGAATTTTGGAAAAGCATAATCAATTATCATCCACCCGGAATGGGGTCAGTCAGTTATATCAAACCTGCCTAAATACCTAAATCAATTCTAGCCAATATATTTATTATTATTTTATCTACTTTTATATTTGGATTAATGGAGCTAAGTAAGGAGCATCCTGAAAGATTATAAATAGGTAATAAAGGCATATGCTATGTTCTATATATTAAGCCCAATACACACTGAGCCCGCCGGGCCGCCGGGTTGAGTCGCCGCCCCGGTAATTGCGATTTACGTAAACTGAGATTTTGTTATGTCTTATTAAAATATCAAAAGAATGTCGAGATGTGACCAACGCAGAGCCGCCAACGAACTAGCGGAACGTGCGAACACCGCGGCCCGCCGCTAAGACATGCGCCAGTTGTATCGCATCATGCGCCGACTTAGCGGGCGCAAAGCACGTATGACCAAAAAACCGCTTAAAGGTAGTGATGTACCTCAGACGAACAGTTGCAAAGATGGACTGAACACTTCACGAGCCTGCTAAAGCAAACCCAGACGCCAGACTCTCATGAAACCAGCACTAGCTCACCAGACACTGTATTAGACATTGCGACAGCACCTCCCTCATTTGATGAAACTTTAATAGCAGTGAAGTCTCTGAAACCAGGGAAAGCGCCAGGAGTTGACAATGTGCACGTGGATATGCTGAGAGCCGATGCTGCTACATCTGATTCACTGCTGTATCACCTTCTTACCCGCATTTGGGAGACTGGACGAGTTCCCGATGAATGGATCAAGGCCTTCTGGTGAAAGTTCCTAAGAAGGGTGATTTAACGCGATGTGATAACTGGCGCGGCATTACTCTACTACCTTCCGCCGCAAAAGTTATAGCGAAGATTCTGCTCAACCGCATCGCACCAGCAGTGGCTGAGACGCTGAGGTAAGAACAAGCCGGTTTCCGCTCCCGAAGCTCCTGCACAGACCACACTAACACCTTGCGCATACTGATCGAGCAGTGTGTCGAATGGCAGTCGGAACTACTGCTGGCATTCGTCGATTTCGAAAAAGCCTTCGACACTGTGAACTGGGGCGCGTTGTGGTCCAGCCTTAGTCGCAGTGGCATCCCGCAGTGTATTATTGATATAATCCGCGCCCTGTACGAAGGTAGCACATGCCGGGTGATTCATGAAAAGGAGCTGGGAACACCAATATGCTACTCTGCGGGCGTCAAGCGAGGATGCCTCTTATCGCCGCTTCTCTTCATTATTCTGTTGGACGACGTCATGAGAGCGGTCACCCACATCTCGAGGTGTGAAGTGGGGCGCTTCTGTCTTGGAAGACTTGGACTACGCGGACGACATTGTGTTAATCTCGCCAACTCTAGCCCATTTAGAAGCTAAACTTGAGAGCCTTCGAAAGCAAGCAGAAGTCATGGGCCTGCGAATTAATAAACGCAAAACAGTCAACATGCGGATAAATCCTTCAACGACAGAACCATTGAAGCTTCAAGATACCCCACTAGAATCCGCTCGTAAGTTTGTTTACCTCGGTAGTTTTATTACGTGTCAAGGAGGTGCAGACGAGGATATTGAAAGCAGGATACGGAAGGCAAAAGCGGCCTTTGCCCAACTGAGACCTGTCTGGGAGTCAAATGTCCTTTCCCGTCGAGTAAAGATCTCCCTCTTCGAATCCGTGGTGAAATTCGCTCTGCTCTTTGGCTGTGAAACGTGGAGAGTGACAAAGACGCTGACGAATAAGCTCCAAGTCTTCGTCAACAAGTCCCTGAGGTCGATCCTCCGTATTTACTGGCCAATGACAAATCGGAACGTGGACCTGTGGAACCAATGCCAGCAGACTCCAGTTGTGACTGACATGGCACTGAGAAAATGGAGGTGGATGGGGCACACATTTCGAAGAAGGACCACAAACGCCAGCATCGCTTTTGAGTGGAAACTACCGGACGGGGCGCAAGCCCGCGGCCGTCCCGTGCACACTTGGCGCCGGAGCGTGGAGAGCGAGCTGCGAGCGGCGGGACTGAGCTGGAGTGCGGCCAGGGATGTCGCGGCAGACAGGAAGGACCATAGGCCGACAACAACAACAACAACATAATAATAACTTAATATTGCCGTGTAGTGCCGGCTTAGAATTTCACTACCCCCTTCTATCCACGGGTGTCGTAAGAGGCGACTAAGGTTATGGGGTTTTTTCTTAAGTGGTTTTTGGACGATGCGGTTGTAGACCCATCACCATCACAAACGATACTTTATTCTACCATTTTCTCCCCTATCAACTACCAAATGTGGCTGAGGAGTTTCTAGCTCTGAAGCGCTGGTGACCCCTTTTTGGGATTTATGACCGTGAGTATATATATATATATAGTTATATATATATATATTTATATCACCTTCCAGAGGTAGTCTGGAAGAGAACGCTTTTAGCGATAAGACCGCCAATTGTACCTCACTGTAAACTGTATGATAATTTCTTTTGTAAATTTGTGTTTGATGTGCTATAAAGAGTTATTCTATTCGATTCTATTTATGTATGATAAATAAAGTATGTAATGGTTTTCAGAGAAGTTTTGGTATCAATAATGATATTTCAAGGAAAAATAATCTTATCAAGGGATGCAAGTTTGTAATTCTAATAAAGGATATTCCACTGTAGACTGATTGTACTTAGGATTTGAAAGTGTATAAAGCAGAATTATATTACTAGTTTTTTCACCCCGTTCAGATCAAAATAATTGGTCATGCTTATCCAAAAAAATACCTTAGCGGGGTTTTGGAATAAGACCAATAGTTGCTGAAATAATTTCATACATACATAGGGTAGCCAGAGCTAAGGAATTAGAAATTCCTCAGCCACTTTTGGAAAGTTAATTGGGGAAAAGAAGGCAAAATATTGGTTGTTGGTGATGGGTCTCCAACCGCACCGCCCAAAAATCCCTTAAAAGCCCCAACACCATTAGTCGCCTCTTACGTACACCCACCGGAAGAAATGGGGTAGTGCTATTCTAAGCCGACACTACACAGCTATAATAATTCTAGTTCTGAAGCTCTGGCAAAGCAAACTATACGGGCAAAATATGGATTGCTTCACAATCTCTCAGGGTATCATTGATAACTGTTTGAAAGAGTTGCGTGAATCGTATCTTAGAAGATAACTTTTATGTTATCTCGTCTAAGTAGCATAACTTTTATTGATATTTGCATACCACATTATCGTGCAAACGACTAGTGTTCAAATCCTGGGTCGGGCCTACACCAATTTGTCTTTTCTAAAGACAAATGTGTGGTTAATTTATCATGGTTGTTAACGGTGAGGGAAAACATCGTGAGGAAACCCACATGGCTGAGTTGTACTTAGTCATGTGACAGTGTATTCGTACAAAACGGCGATAGGCCTGCCCCCTATCACGTGAGTACACTGTCCATGCAAAGCGTGGATACTCTGAACACCAGGTGACAAACGATGTTCAGAAGTATTAGTACCTCTGCCAACCCCTTCGGGGATATTCGGCGTGAACGTTTATGTTATGTTATGCATACCACACTGTATTTGATATTAAATAATTGTATTCTTGGAGGGGAGATAGAAGATAACCCATCTTTAAAAACCAGTTGGAAACCCATCTCTGACCCTTATTTGCCCATATATTCTCCTCTCAACATACAAAAAAAGTTAAGAAATTGATGATCACCACCCGTTTTTTGAATCAAACGTATAGGTCGCTAGGATTGTACCAGTTTTACATTGCTATCACCGGAAGGATGGTATGGAGTAAAGAATATTAGGGATTGGATTAAATACTTAATTAATAATTCTAAATGAATATAACATATTGGTTCATAATACGAATCCGATGAAGATAACCTAGACATATAGTAACATAGTGTCGGCTTACAATAGCCCATTTCTTGCAGTGAAGAGGCGGCTAAGGGTATTGGGGCTTTTAAGTATTTTTAACCGATAAATAAAGAATAAATATAGGAAAGAAAAATTTCGACAGAGGAGGGAAAAAAAATTTTTTTTTTCTTTTCTCTATTTATTCTTTATTTATTAGTAATAATCCCCACATGAGGTTTTCATGAACAAAAAGATTTAAATTATATTTTTAACCGACTTGAAAAAAAGGAGTGTTCTCTATTCAACCGTATATTTATTTTTTAAATATGTTCACCGATTACTTCGCCATTTATGAACCGATTTTGATTATTTTTTTACCCCATTAGAAAGAAGATGGTAACCGGAATGGTAAGTACTATGATGATGAGGATATCAGGGTCTGATGATGGGATCCTGGAGAAATCGAGGGGAACCCTAAAATTTTATAGGAGCATGTACTGCGTTTTACATATTTTCTGAAGTTATATTGGCATTTGCTTCTGAAAATCATAATGTTATGCTGCTGAGCTGATGATGGAAGGTGTAGGTCCTCAGTTCCTAGGAGTTAGGAAATAGTTTTTTCAACATTAATATATGGATTTATACTCCTCTTCGTAGCTTTTATAAAGAGAAGTACAGGTTCACTAAACATTTCTTTTGTTATGTTATTGTTACCAAGAAAGTACCATGAGACCAGGGTCTGATGATGGCATCCCAGGAAATCGAAGGGAACTGTCGAAACTCACAACGGTGACTTGTTGATGTTTGAGCTTAAATAATTTATATTGATGTGCATTTTACACTTTGGTGGGCTGTGGGGGTATCCCCCACCGACCAAATAAATCCGTACAAAACCGACCAACTATACTATTCCCCACCGACCAACTATATAGTTGGTCGGTGGGGAATAAATAAATTTGACTACTTGGTGAGACCCACGGACCAACTAATCTTTATAAAGGGTTGGTAGTTGTAAAGTTTTCGTTAGTATTAAAACATCAAGTGGTAAAAAAACTTAGAAATTTGCTATAAAATTTTGTCGATTTCACATCCGCTTCTGTGACATACCAGGGTGATATAAATCCGTGCATGGTACTCTCAGTTTTATTATTTTTTATTACCACGAACTCATAAACTATGAATAGAACATTTTGGAAGGCTATATTTGATCACTAAAATGAACTTAATATGAATCGTTAATGAAATATTATAAATATATTGATGATAGATTAATTTTGTTTGCGGTTTTTTGGTTTTACAAAAAGAAAATTTTCTATTTTCTAATATCCTCCTGGTACAAAAAATTGGTAGTGTGCAAATCGGTTTACTGGATAATTTTACGTATTACCTTACCGTCAATGTAATACACGGACAGACAGGCAAAATAATAGGGTTTAGTTTTTTGCTACTCGGCTACAAAATCCAAAAAACATGAATTTTTTAAGTATTAAATTATCATTTTTCATTTTAATTTCGTGCAAGAAACGAGAACTTTTCTAAAAATACAAGAATAACATGTGTTAATAAGGGGCTTATTTGTAGTGGCTAAAGTGAATTAATACGTATTGTACGGCAATACGTATTGGATATTGAATAAAAGCTGATATTGCGATAGAAGAATGCTTTTTATTGTATGGTAGTTAGTATTAATTTAATATAAAAATGGTAAGGTACATGCTACATTACTGAACACTGCAGAAACAAAATATTTTTGTATAAAACCAGTCTACCAGTTTAAAACCATTTATGCTACCCTGGTACTTAAAATGTAAAATATTACATAAATTATTTAAAAATTCTAAGTTACCCATTCCTATATTAACACCATGTACTTACTTGACTCTGTCAAAAAAAAATTGTTGGTCGGTGGGGAACGATTTGGTATTTATTTTCTGATTATATATTAACCGTAGGATTTTCAAAAATCATTCCCCTCCGTACAACTAATTGTACGCATTTGTTGGTCAGTGGGGAATACCTCGGGCTGTGACTGTCACTAAGAGTCTGATGATGAGGAAGAAGGACAGTCAAGGAAACCTCTCAACATTTTACAGTACCTACCTCTTAGTTAGACATTATACATTTCTATCTAAGAGAACTTTGCCCTCCATGTTATGAATACGTCTTAAAGCAAGTGTCATGATGATAGTCGTGATAACTCAGTGGATAGAACACTTTTTGTCGTACACACTACTGCTATGGTTCAAATCCCGGGTCGGGCTTACACAAATTTGTCTTTTCTAAAGGCATATGTGTTTTTAATTAATCATGGTTGGTTAACGATGAGGGAAAAATCGTGAGGAAACCCACATGGCTTAGTTGTACTTAGTTATGTGACAGTGTATTTGTTAAAAACGACGATAGGCCTGCCCTGTATAACGTGAGTATACTGTCCAAGCAAAACGTGGATACTCTGAACAACAGGTCACAATGTCACGTGATGTTCAGAAGTTTTAGCACCTCTGCCAACCCTTTCGGGGATATTCGGCGTGCACGTTTGAACCTTTTTTGAGTCAAGATGTAGAATTGAAGACCATCGCCTTTCGAGGGATTTCATGAACAATGTACAGTTACATATGGTTGAACCTATTTAATACTGTACAATATTCCAAAATCTTCAATTCCTAAAATAATAACAATACCGGAAATACGAAGAATAATACAGTAACCGTCCCTTCCTCATCCGAAGGGCATCCTTGCCAGGTCTACCCATCTCTAAAACTCGTAAAATAAAATAATTATTAACAAAAGAGAACCGACTTCAAAATTGAAAAAACAAAAACTATAAATAAATAAAGAATATATAAAGGAAAGAAAAATTTCGACACAGGAGGTAGGAAACGCAAACACTACTAAAACGTGTAAAAGAAATAAAGGATAGAAGAATTTCGCGCTGGCAGCCATTGACACGGTAGCTCAATTGGCAAGAGCGACGGGGGCGTATACCCGAGGTCGCGGGTTCAAATCCCGCCTGTGTCGAAATTTTTCTTTCCTTTATTTATTCTTTATTTATTAGTAATAATCCCCACATGAAGTTTTCATGAACAAAAAGATTTAAATTATGTGACTGTTAGGCGTTTTCAACATTTGCATTCTATCTGAAAAGATAGAAAAGTGGATTTCCGAATTATAGTCTGATTTTTAATTCGAGTCAGTAAAATGACAGGTGCAACTGTCACTGATACAAAAAAGGGTGACCCGCTACAATAGTGATGTTCGGCAATCGATAGACTTAAACATTTAGTCATGCTTTATTTTATAAGGTATCTGAATCGGAATCGTAATCATTTACATTTATAACTAGTGGATCGTCCCAGCTTCGCACGGGTAGCGTTTTTTTTTTAAATATCTGAGGTTTCTTTCTTCAGTCACTGCTCAAGCATTGTGAAATTCAGCGCAATGTTTTCAATTTATTAAATTTATAGCACTCCCTATACAGTGTAGTTTGGTGATTTTGAATGAGCTTTAATGAAAGCTTCAGTATTTCCGTTTAATAGCAAATTTTGGAATAAAACGCTATGATTAATTTATAACAATCTAAAAAATAAATCATTACCTTCTGTAGGATGCAACTACTGGCGCCATATGTTATATGTAAATTAGTAAAGATTTGGTTTTGGTCACGGGCGCGATGGCTTATTTTATGTATAATTTCGGTGTTTCTCTACCGATTTCTATGATTCTTTTTTTAATTGAATAGGTTATAATGTTACCTTTTTTAAATTAGGGATGAGTGAGAGGTTTACAAACGTAAGAGTAAACAAATATAATCAGAATGGCCCGAACTGCTAAGCTATCAGGAATTACACGTGTTATTGTGAGTTAACCGTAAAAGAAAGACATAAACTGTTGTGAATTTTTTTTTAGATAATTTTGTGAAGAATATTTCTGTCATACATGATTTCTATGTAAGTTTAACCATTAAGGCTGCACACGTGACGGAAGCTTAAAAAATGGAGTAACTTCTCCGGTTTTCCCAAAATTTCCCAAAATTCCCCTTTACTACTTTGCTGGAATGTATACAAAAACCTGCGCAGGAGTATAAAGAATAATTGTACAAAGTTTCGTTAAAATCCGTCGAGTAGTTTTTGTTTCCATAAGGAACATACAAACCGACAGACAGACAGACAGACAGACAGACAGACAGACAGACAGACAGACAGAAAGACAGACAGACAGACAGACAGACAAAAATTTTACTGATTGCATTTTTGGCATCAGTATCGATCCCTTATCACCACCTGATAGTTATTTTGAAAATATATTTCATGTACAGAATTGACCTCTCTACAGATTTATTATAAGTATAGATGAATGAATCCACACATTCGTCTATGATGTGGTCGAGTTGACACATTTTGTCTTCAACTTTCATGGCATGCTTGATGCACTGTCTCCAATTTTCATGCGTTACTTCTTTCAGGCTTTCTTCAAAAAGTTTTTTTACGTCTTTTATTTTAAAAGTTTTATTATTCCTTGCGACCCCTTTGCTTGAGCCCAAATTAACTCTATTGGGTTGAGCTCACAGTGATAGGGGGGCAGACGCAGGATTGTAACACCGTATTCAGCGGCCAACTCTTCCACAGCATAGCGTTCGTAATTAGATTTATTTAATTTTACAATTTCAATTAACTGAGCCTTTATCATAGTAGGTTCATGTTGATTTTTTTTTTCATTTAATCACTGAATAATATTAGCCTTCCGCCAATTCGAAGTGGGGATACGCTCGATTCTTCTTGAATGATACGGTGCGTTATCTAATACCAGAACCGCATTTGGCTTTAACTTTGGCAAAATGCTTTTAAGCCATTCTTCAAAACAATCCGAATTCATCTCTTCATGATAGTCCATACTATGTTTCTTAGATTCAAAAATAAGTAGACCATCTTCTACGAAACCTTCATCACTGCCTATATGTGAAATTATTAGGCACTACGCGGCAAATATTTTTGTTTAGGTATATAATCCCTAAGTAGGTATATGTTTAGGTATATAAAAAACCACATCACTATTTATTTGGGACAAAAAACCTGCAACAATGGAAATGTCATTTTACTGACTCGAATTAAAAATCAGACTATAGTAAAAAATTCGGAGGTAGGAAACGCAAACACTACTAAAACGTGTAAAAGAAATAAAGGATAGAAGAATTTCGCGCTGGCAGCCATTGACACGGTCGGTAGCTCAATTGGCAAGAGCGACGGTGGCGTATACCCGAGGTCGCAGGTTCGAATCCCGCCTGTGTCGAAATTTTTCTTTCCTTTATTTATTCTTTATTTATTAGTAATAACCCCCACATGAGGTTTTCATGAACAAAAAGATTTATAAAACTATAAAGCCGAAAAATGGTCAACTTCGCACAAAGTAATTCGAATTATGATTTACATGGAAAATAAATAGTCAAGTACTAAAAAGTTACAAATAAGTTTTTAAATTAAATATGAGTACTGTGATCAACACCTTAGGAATTTCTTTATCCTTCACGCGTCAGTTCAAACTACCTAAATCTTAAATTCTCTTAAATTAATTTTTGAGTCGGTGTCAGTCAATTAAAATTAAATTTACCCTACTATCTTTCTCAGATTATTAAAATCTAAACACTATATATCTATAGCCTAAAGTTTTAAATGTTTATATCAATTTAGCCTACCATGTAGGTATCCTAAATTGTACATGTACGTTCGTAGTGCGAAATACGGGGTATGCTCCGCAGTTACACCAACGTCTTTTGACATGAATTTAACAGTTCTACAGATATATGATCATAGACGAAACATATCGTGGACCCAATACCGTATTTGGACTTGCGAAAATTTTGCGTGTTCAAAATCATCAAGAGGTAAAAACACTTAGATTGTTTTTGCAAAATGTTGCTGATTTTAAACATAATTCTTATGACTAGGCAAGTACTAGGAGTTCATAGGTTCGTTAGAAATATCCCTAACGCAGGATTGATTGATTTTGTATGCAAATTAGTATGCATATCTAAGATTTTCAGTATTCATTGGACTGACACCTAATAAAACATGTATTCCAAGAAGTACAAATTAAACATTATAAGTAGTTTTTCATTATAGGTATATATTAATTTACAATCCGGGAGTAACATATATCATAACACCAACATCTACATATATAAAAGGCCAAACTGACTGACTGCATCAGAATCAATTCACAGACGAAACAACTATACTTACAAACATAAAATTTACTAAGTGAATAAATTGCAAGGATAGTATTAAAACACCTTTTTTCTAATCGGCTTATTCCGTATATCCACGCTAAAACAGCCTCCCTAAGGTGTATATTCGGAAACGCGTGTCCTTCTATCTACCCTGAAGGGGGTGGATATCCGGAATGCATATAAAATGGTTCTTCCGATTTTCTACCCTGCCTACGTACAGTCATTTAAGAAATAAGTTTTAATTTGTCACTTTTTTGTTAGGAGTTTCTTTCTTGTTATGGTTTCATTTGTCACATTGGTTATTTTAAATGGTTTTCACACAAATACTACATACCAACCCTATAGGTAACATACATACATACATTTACTCACGGCTATAAATCCCTTAACTGGGTAGCCAGAGCTTGTGTGCCTACACTCAGCGGGACCCCCTATCCTAAAACGATATGAGTATGTCTAGGATTTAGTTCCAAATTAGTTCTATCAAATGCAGTCAAAATTTGATTTTGTTCCGTCAAAATGGAAGAAGGGCGTTGGTTTTAATTCGACCTCCAGCCAGCGGGACACTTTTTATTTATAGGTCGCAGGAACTTCAAATGGGTGTCAAACTTTAGTTCTACTTTCATTTACTCCGATCTAAGTGAAAACGGTGTTCTAGCGTAAATAATTACAAAAATAACAAGGTTCAAAAGAACCTCCAGCCAGCGGCCAACTTTTTTCAATGATGCTGTGGGAACCTAAAAGTTACATCAATCTCTTCCCTTTGTTTAGTTCTAATCGATTATCGGTTTTAAATGCTTCTATTTTATCTTTTAATAGTTAACAATGAAAAACAAAAGCCTTAAAGTATGCTTTTTATTTATACAGTTAAATACATATTTTCACAGTTTAGTAATTATATGTTTTCCGATTAAAACCGATAATCGAGTAGAACTAAACAAAGGCAAGAGATTGATGTAACTTTTAGGTTCCCACAGCATCATTGAAAAAAGTTGGCCGCTGGCTGGAGGTTCTTTTGAACCTTGTTATTTTTGTAATTATTTACGCTAGAACACCGTTTTCACTTAGATTGGAGTAAATGAAAGTAGAACTTAAGTTTGACACCCATTTGAATTTCCTGCGACCTATGAATAAAAAGTGTCCCGCTGGCTGGAGGTCGAATTAAAACCAACGCCCTTCTTCCATTTTGACGGAACAAAATCAAATTTTGACTGCATTTGATAGAACTAATTTGGAACTAAATCCTAGACATACTCATATCGTTTTAGGATAGGGGGTCCCGCTGAGTGTAGGCACACCCAGAGCTTTGGAATGAAAAAATCCAGCCACTTTTGGAAGTTGATTGGGAAAAGATGCTAATAATAAATGTTTTTCGTGACGGGTCCCCAACCACATCGCCCAAAAATCACTTAATAAGCCCCTATACCCTTAGTCGCCTCTTACGATTACCCACGGGTAGAAATGGGGTTGTGTTATTCTAAGCCGACAATAGGTAACAATGAATATTAAATTAAAACTTCCTACCAAGATATTTTTATTCAAAGTGTAAGTAAGAACGTAGGTATGTTTATCTTAAGTATTTTAATGTTCACGAAGTTTCTTGCACCCATTTTGTGTTGTGTATGTTTCTGTAAATGACTGTACTTGGGGTAAAAAATCGAAAGAAACATTTTATTATGAATTCCGATTATCCACTCCGTTCAGGGTGGCTAGAAGGACATGCGTTTCCGAATTTCCAACTTAGGGAGGCTGTTTTGGGGTGGATAAACGGAATAAGCCTTCTAATCGCTTGACAGAAACCTTCAACGGGTCGGTTAAATATTTCAGTTTGACGACATCCTTCAAGTGATAGTACGAAGTCTCTCGGGTCAGTGATACAATGATTAAAATCGAGTAACTAACTCTGATTTATGATCATGATTATCATCTGAAGGCTCCTGGCCATTGTGTCATTTTTGGTCACCATCACTTTAACGGTGAAGGAGGAACAGGAGTTCGAACGGAATGCAAATGTCAGGGTTAAACTCTTCGCTACGATACGCTTCGCTCCATTTAATCATTTTCATTTTTCATATGTTGCTAAGTTGAACATAAACATACATAAACGTTCATGCCGAAGGGGTTGGCAGAGGTATAATGGCATTCATTTATTTTTAACAATTTTCTCTATATGTATGATTGCGTAATTTAAATCTTTTTGTTCATGAAAACCTCATGTGGGGATTATTACTAATAAATAAAGGAAAGAAAAATTTCGACACAGGCGGGAATCGGGCGTATACCCGAGGTCGCGGGTTCGATTCCCGAGGAGGTAGGAAACGCAAACACTACTTAAACGTGTAAAAGAAATAAAGGATAGAAGAATTTCGCGCTGGCAGCCATTGACACGGTGGTTCAATTGGCAGAGCGTCGGGGCGTATACCCGAGGTCGCGGGTTCGATTCCCGCCTGTGTCGAAATTTTTCTTTCCTTTATTTATTCTTTATGTATGATTGCGGTCCACATTTGGGCGTTCAATTTGTATGTATCTTTAATCTGTAAGTATCTTTGGTATATATGATCTAAGCCTCAGTCCAATGAATATTTAAAATCGGAGATATGCATACTAAATCCTGCGTTAGTGATATTTCTAATGTACTTATGAGCTCCTAGTACTTGCCGAGTAATAAGAATTTTGTTTAAAATTAGCAACATTTTGCAAAAATAATCTAAGTGTATTTACCTCTTAATGATTTTGAACACGCAAAAATTTCGCAAGTCCAAATACGGTTTTGGGTCTACGATATGTTTCGTCTATGATCAAACTCGTATATCTGTAGAGCTGTTAAATTCATGGCAAAAAGACGTTGGTGTAACTGCGAAGAAAAAAAATGCTCCGCAGTTACACTGGGTGAACAGCGCGATGTAACAGCGGAGCATACCCCCGAAATACACACTTATTATCACGCAGGCTGGCAGCACTTTGAAGTCAGTTTTCTTTTTGTTAAAAAATATTTTTAGGCGATGCGGATGGAGACCCATCTCCAAAAACCTTTACATTACAATCTTTTCCCCACTCAACTCCCAAAAGTGGCTGAAGAATTTCTTATTCCAATGCTCTAGCAACCCATTCTAGAGATGTATGTATGTATGTGTGTATAACCAACACATATCGCAATCACTTTTGATAACTTCTGCTAACCCCTAATCCCAGATAAAGTGCGTGAATATATACATTGTCTAAAGTTTTTTGTAAGAGGGGTCGTGAGTGAATAAAATATCTTCATAACTTAACACCATTATTTTAAGCAAGTGAATTCTTATCTGTTTCCGGGTGATTTCCCGCGACGCCATTTTGCCCGGGAATCGTAAAATGATTTCACCCGGAAAGGACAGCTCCCGGGTAATTATTTTGTGTTTATCTGTCATTGCGGTGTGTATGAGATGAGTACTACATAGGTGGGTGGGTTATAAGTGTCTCAATAAAGGTGGTGTAATTGCGATATCAACGTACGGAATATGGAAAAAGGAAAAATAAAGCTTAAATATATTCCACAGAACATGTAACAATGTTATGTCAATAAACATTTGGTATTATTTTAGTTTCTCGCCTCTCCCATGGCCATTTAAATTTTTAATGGGAGAGGCGGTATTCCCCGACAAAAGCACAGTCGGTCGGGGTCAGGGACTCAGGTTCAAGAAGCGACGGACGATCCGAGCCCTATCGAGCAGCACCGCTTTCTGCATTTGTGCTGGAACCGACACGCCACAGAAATCCAACCGCCTAATCGCCTAAAGATGTAGGATTTTGGCTGCTTGGTTGTATCTGTGCAAGTACTCAGTGGTAACAAGAGCCGAACAACCGAAAATAACATGCCTAAGTGACTCTCCGGGACGGCCAAATGCTCGACAAACGTCTGTAGTACCGTCCTTTAGGATGTATTTACGATAGCTTCGCGTCTTGATAACCTGGTCTTGTATTGCACAGACAAAACCTTCAGTTTCCCCAAAAAGTTCGAAACGAAAGGTTCGTGAAGTATCTTGTAAAACCTCCCGTGCAGCTCCTTCTCTTTCCATACGGACTCCCGATCAGAGGTGCTAAGTACCTCCGGGGTTCGCCAATCCTGTGAGGCCAACGATAAGGGAGTCAGTCCTTTATCACTAGTGACCACCTCTCCCCGAATACTATCCATCCGTCATCGTCATAAAATAGTTTCTGAGGTTGCATACCTCGCAGTTGTGCATGGTTTTGGCACTCAAGAGGCCTCGACCCCCACACTTCCGCGGGATATACAATCTCATAACCGACGATCTCGGATGATGCATTCGATGAGTTCGTGCGGACTCGTCTGTCCAGAGCGTCTAGTTTGGACTGAGTCCATCTGAGCACGCCAAACGTGTACATCAGTACAGGCATGACCCAGGAGTTAATGGCTTTTTATTAACGCCCGACAAGTAATTATTAAGCGCACTTTTCAGGCGTTCATAAAACTCCACGCAAACACCCTGTTTCACGTCTGCCACCTTCAAACCGATGGTCTGTGACATGCCCAGATACCGGTATGTTTCAGCCTCGCAGAGTGCCCTCAAATGATTGGTGCCGACATCGACATCATCAGAGTGCACGACATGCCCCTTCTCAACATGAATGACCGCACACTTATCGTCCTCGAGCTCCATCTTGACGGAACCACTGAAATCATTGGTGATCGTCGGTAGCTCCGCCAATCTGTCAGCTGTGGCGGCGTAAAGCTTCAGGTCATCCATGTAAAGGAGATGAGGCAAGCGTGGTCCGCCTCTCCGATACTGAAAGCCCGTCCCCGAATTCTCCAAGACTGTACTTAGAGGATTCAGGGCCAAGCAAAACCAAACTGGACTCAGGCAATCGCCCTGGAAAATCCCTCGCCTTATATCAATTTGGTCATCCGCGTCCGTCATCCGCTGACCGTCTAAACTCAGGATCGTTCTCCAGCACCCTATTCATTTCCCGAGGAAGTGTCCAACTGCACTATCAATTTTGTACAGCTCGAGGACCCTCATGAGCCATGAATTTATTTGATATTATTATCATTCAGTATTTCAGCGATATTTGAGAAAAGTAAGCTAATCGGCACAATAATATTGTTTTTTCTTTAAATAATGCTTCAAGACTAGCTCAAGCGCTTAATGAAAACATAAGATTTTATCTTTTATTTATTGTTTCAGTTGACAGTTGCGTTTCTATGTATTTAAAAACTTACTAGATATCTAGTAACAGAAATAACTAGAACCGTTTTATTCTGAGTAATGAACGCGGTAGGCTGGCAACCCCTGGTGCGATGGGTAATGGAGCGGAAATCACAGATAACAGATATTATGTCGCGCCATTCAGCTTTTCACAGCTAACCCGCCGTTTCATCCGAGCACACTGGATAAAACTGTTTATTAAAACCTGGCGAGTCATTTTGTTAGTGATAACATATAAACATAACATAAACATAACATAAACGTTCACGCCGAATATCCCCGAAGGGGTTGGCAGAGGTACTAATACTTCTGAACATCACGTGACTTTCTCACCTGGTGTTCAGAGTACCCACGTTTTGCATGGACAGTGTACTCACGTGATAGGGGGCAGGCCTATCGCCGTTTTGTACGAATACACTGTCACATGACTAAGTACAACTCAGCCATGTGGGTTTCCTCACGATGTTTTCCCTCACCGTTAACAACCATGATAAATTAACCACACATATGTCTTTAGAAAAGACAAATTGGTGTAGGCCCGACCCAGGATTTGAACACTAGTCGCTTGCACGATAACCGAGTGTTCTACCCACTGGGCTATCACGGCTGTGATAACAACCTTGCTAATTCAATATTATTTTGATGGAAAAGTTTTTTGGCTGTTTAGCTTGTTAAGAATAAAAGAGCATGAATGAGAAGATTGATGGATGTCAACGAAGCTAAAGAGGTTTAAAAGCATCGTACAATGTGGCGATCGTTAGTCTCTGCCAACCCCAATGGGAACTGGTGGCGTGAGTATATGTATGTATGTTAGCTTTTCGCTGAAGAGATAAAAGTCTTTGAGATAATTTTAGGTTGTGAATCCTATGTAATGTTGCGATGACGATTATGTCTAAAATAAGGAATCGAATAATAGGTTTTAAATGGCAAAGCAATGAAAGCCATTGTAAAGCAAACGTGATTAAATAATAAGGCTAACTTTTTTATATCTGAGAAGTTCCCATACTAAATTAATTTTACAAATCTAAAAATATTTTTAATCAAATATGCCACTTTGTTCAAAGTTAAAAATAGTATTGATAATTATATTATCTGTGATATAACCTTATAAAAATGGTGAACCTTGCTACGTACTTCACAGTTTTAAAAACATAGATAACTTTTAGAAAAAAAATCTTTTTTTAATTGAACATACATTCTTCTGCACAAATTGAAAACCGTTTCTTAATTAATTTATTTTTTAAATAATTTTGTCATAGAAAATAAATTTATTACATATGTTAAAAACATATCAAATATTTATGGAAGGGATATAGGGAGGAGTCACGTACTCAAGAAAACGGCCAGAAAGTGCATTTCAAATGAAATGACTAAACTCGGAAGCAAATCAAACAAGGGTGAAGATCAACAGAGCGTGTCTTGTGGTAGTGACATGTTCATATTTTACGGCTGGCAGCACTGACTTTGTTTTTACGGAAACGATACGTGCGGTTAAATTCTGGATTGAAACGTGCTTCTGCCATTTGCAATAGCTTCGAAGGAGTTTTTTTATCATTATCACAAACGCCTAATGTTAGTAAAATGGTGAGAGAAAACCTAGTGCGGAAACCTACAAGGCTGAGTTGTGCTGCACTGCTACACTGTCCAAGCAAAACGTGGGTACTTTGAACACTAGATGACAGTGTCACGTGATTTTCAGAAGTATTAGTACCTCTGTCAACCCCTTCGGGAATATACGGCATGAAATTTCGAGTTGATTTATTAATAAGAAATGTACGTTTTTAGATTCGTTTTTTTATACTTTGTAATAAATGAGAATTTGTATTTAAAATTTTGGAATATTATAATAAAAGGACTTAAAAATATACGAGAAATTGCCGTGTAGTGCCGGCTTAGAATGTCACTACCCCTTTCTACCCACGGGTGTCGTCAGAGGCGACTAAGGTTATGGGGCTTTTTAAGTGGTTTTTGGGCGATGCGGTAGGAGACACATCACCAACGATACTTATTTTTTTTATCACATACTTATACCGGCCATACAGGCTTATTCCGATTATCCACCCTAAAAAATCCTCCCTAGGTCGGATATTCGGAAACGCATGTCCTTCTAGCCACCCTGAACGGGGTGGATATCCGGAATGCATATAATATGGTTCTTCCGATTTTCTACCCTACCTACGTACAGTCATTTACAGAAAAAAGACCCTAAGTTTGTAAGATATTTTTATTTAAACTGTAAGTAAGAAAGTAGGTATGTTTATCTTAAGTATTTTAATGTTCACGATGTTTCTTGGACCCATTTTGTGTTGTGTATGTTTCTGTAAATTACTGTACTTGGGGTAAAAAATCGGAAGAACCATATTATATGCATTCCGGATATCCACCCCGTTCAGGGTGGATAGAAGGACATGCGTTTCCGAATATCCGACCTAGGGAGGATTTATTAGGGTGGATAAACGGAATAAGCCGCCATACATCCCAAAAAGGGTACCCAGAACTTAATAGCTAGAAAACTCCGTCTAGTCCGTTCTGTCCTACCGTTTGTTCTACCGGTAGGACAGAACGGATAAAAATAGTCCGTTCTGTTCGACAGCGTAGTCGAACAGAACGGACTATTTTTATCCGTTCTGTCCTACCGGTATGACAAACGGTAGGACAGAACGGACTAGACGGAAACTCCTCCGTCTAGTCCGTTCTGTCCTACCGTTGTTGTTGTTAAAAGTGTTGAATTTTATTGCAACAAAAATAATACTAAGTTACTTATTTTTGTTGCAATAAAATTCATATTTTCAAACATAAATGGTTTTGTATTTTCGGTCAACAATTGTCCTAGTTCATTAAAAATATATGTATGGCTTCATGAATGCTAAGAAAAACACGAATAACAGCAATATGCAAGCAAGCAAATGTCTAAGTTATTTTACCACTTCATAGTTTTAATCTACGTATTACAACTTATTAAAGGTCAACACGGCATTAGGCAGTGGGGCACAGTTTGGTTAGTCTGTTTTAAGTTGTACAGATTCAGTTGGTTGGAGGGAAACATTTCAAAATCATTGCATTATTCCAATATTTCTGGTAAAAAAACTATGTTTTTTTATCTCTTGATGATTTCTCACACGTGAAAAATTTCCCAAGTCCCGCAGTCACAAGAATATTTATTGTGTAGCACAACACTATTAACCTGTCAAACTCACCGGTATAACAAACCGGACACTTTTTTCGTAGTCCGTTCTGTTCGACAGCGTAGTCGAACAGAACGGACTATTTTTATCCGTTCTGTCCTACCGGTAGAACAAACGGTAGGACAGAACGGACTAGACGAACTCCTCAGCCTTATTTGGAAGTTGATAGGGGACACGATGGTAGAAATAAAGTATCGTTGGTGCTGATCTCCAACCGCATTTATGAATAGTTTAATTCTTTTTTCAGCCTTACTTCATTTATAAACATTTTATTGCTGGCTGTGTGTATGGCTTTAATAAAATTTTAATTTATACTATAAAATAAATTTAACATGAATTGAATTAAGATGAGTGAGTCCAAGAGGAGCATCAAAATAGCTATTCTTCAAGAGTTGCATCCGCACTCCGTGCAAATTACTAGTGTTCAATCCCGGGTCGAGCCTACACCAATTTGTCTTTTCTAAAGGCATGTGTGGTTAATTTATCATGGTTGATAACGGTGAGGGAAAACATCGTGAGGAAACCCACATGGATGAGTTGTACTTAGTCGTGTGAAAGTGTATTCATACAAAACGGCGATAGGCCTGCCCCCTATCACGTGAGTATACTGACCATGCAAAACGTGGGTACTCTGAACGGGGTGTATTATTCCGCTGTTACACTGGGTGAACAGCGCGTGTAACAGCGGAGCAGTTTTTTTCTCCGCAATTACATCAACGTCTTTTTGACATGAATTTAACAGCTCAAATATATATGATCATAGACGAAACACATCGTGGACTCAATACCGTATTTGGGTTTGCGAAATTTCGCGATCATACTCGTATATCTGTAGGGCTGTTAAATTCGTGTCAAAAAGACGTTGGTGTAACTGCGAAGAAAAAAAATGCTCCGCAGTTACACTGGGTGAACAGCGCGGTGTAACAGCGGAGCATACCCCATCTGAACACCAGGTGAAAAAAGTCACGTGATGTTCAGAAGTATTAGTAACTCTGCCAACTCCTTCGGCGATATTCGGCTCAACGTTTATGTTATGTTTGTTACATTGGAACTTCCAGACACCTTATCTGGATCAAATATAAAAGGCAAATCCTTTCTCAAAGGAGAATTAAGAACTTGGTCTGTGTCGCTCAAGCCATACCTAATCCTCAAATTTTAATTTGTGAAATTGATTTTGATCAATGCAAAAAAATTGTGCATAAATAGTGCTAAATAGTGCCATAGGCCAGATAAATAGTGCTCTTATGGTTAAAAAGTTATAGCTAAAGTTTATTGAGGATTATGGCTTGAGGTTCAAGCGATAATCCTCATCTCTGCAGCAAACAAACGGTGCGGCCTAGAGTCTAGGTTAAGGTTTCAAAAAATAGTGCATAAATAGTGCTCACGTTATGCCAATTCCAGAAGTAACCGTTCATTGGTTC